>JBBPUD010000059.1:0-73036 GCA_038094475.1 Phylloporus aff. rhodophaeus | reverse complement strand
AAAAATTTTAAGCGGGGGGCGTTTGCGGTGTTCTCTTTTTTTTTTATTGAAAAGTTTTTTTTTTTTTTTTTTTTTTTTTTTTTTTTTTTTTTTTTTTTTTTCGTTGCAATGCTGCTCCATCCGATGAAAAAGAAGAAAAAAAAAAAAGGTATAAACGCTATCGTACGTCGCATAGTTTTAAATAACCACTGTGAGCAGACTGCAAGGTATGTGCGAGATTATTACGGGCTTACAGACAAATCGTCATCGGCCAAACAAACCGAAGAGGAAAAAAAAAAATAATGGAGCAGCACCGAGTCACGTCAAAGAGCAAGTCTGCTAGGGACTTGCCATGCCGACATCCCCGCCCAAGTGCCGTTGTGCTCTCAGCTCAGGCGTCGCCTCCCCCCTATCTCTATCTCTATCGTCTCGTGCTGGATCATCAGACACGCCATTGGCACGAAACACGCCCTCGCTCTGAGACTCTTCGTCGCCACAACACGAGCTCGCGGAATTGCGCGGCCGTATCGTTGGTTCGTCGTCCGTCGTATCGCCACCCTCTGTTTCGGTTTCGGTGGATGTCTCGCTAAAGATGCTGCTTGCATCGTCGTCTCGGGTGGGGACTGCACGCATGCTTGGCGTTCGATCGGGTGCGACAGTGCCACCGTAGGCGTCTATAGCACCCATTGCCCGTGCGGGACCTGCCGAACTTGGGGATCGTAGCTGTGTTGATGGGGTGCGGGGTAGTTGGGTGGCCGTGCTCGTGGAAGGTGACGGGTGCGATTGGGACTGAGATTGGGAAAAGACCATGAGCTGTTCGGCGTATCTTTGCATCTCCTCCGGTGATATGACCAGGGAGAAGTTGTTGAGTAAAAGGAATTGGAGTTCTAGTTGGTTGAGTTCTGCTTGAGGTAGGCCTCCCACCTAGAGGGTGTTTATGACGCCATGAAAGCTCAATGACCATTTCGAGGGAGATTGCGAAGCTGACACACCTTGGCGTACCGCGAGTTGGTGTAAAATACATCGCTAAAGAATTTGCTCGCCACGGTGACGCCCGCAATGACTAATCGGTGGACGTTGTAGGAATCGATTACAAAAGTGCGGGACGTAGCCTCTGCAGCCAGGCGAGACATGCGGTCGAAATAGACAAGGAGGGCCAAAAAGACCTCGTTTGTGGTAGGACAATACTTGAGTATGCGTAAGAGATAAGCTTCGAGGGTGATGGTCGGAATATTACGGGCATGAAATGTGAGAGCAGAAGCAGGGTTCGCGAGTGCGGAGCGAGATGCAGAAGTGAGGGAACGCCATAGAGAGGAGCGGGAGGAGTCAGAGGACGTCGCTTGGGGGACATTCGGGAGGGTGTGGGCAGGAGAGTCTGGAGAGGGGAGGCCATCGTTTGTGCGTGCGATTTGGGTGAGGAGGGAAGCGAGAAGTTTGAGGAGTTCCGTCGGAGCGTAGGAGTGAATGTCGACCTGCGGGGTAGGGGGAGGAACGGTGTCATCGGGGATCGGTGGAGGGGTCGTGTCAAGTGGCAACTGGGGTAGATGTGGCACGGCATTTGGCCGAGCAGGGAAATGGTCGTAGGCCACAGCTGGGGGAACGGAGTGGGGTTTTGATGCGTGGTAGGATGCAAAAGTCGAATGCTGTAGCGGGTGTTTTCGCTGTTGCCTCGTCGTACGTGGAACAGTGGTAGACTGGATTGAGGATAAGGATATGTTTCTGTCCATCGCTCTGTGTTCTGACGGATTGACGAGGGCGAGCATGATGATGACGGTGCTAGGTTAAAGTAGTAGGACGATCTTTGACAAGACACGTCTTCATCGTGGGAATGTGACTGTCACGCAATCAACAAGTTTTTCATTTTCACATTGATGCAGAGTTACGCGTTAGGAAATAAAGTCTCACGGGGGTAGTCGCAATTGCACCAAACCAAAGTAACACCCGATTTTGTGCTCACCACTTTGTCACTCCCCGGCGCTGTCGACTGCCCCGACGCCCGCTCCCGCTCGCACCAGTCCCGCCCCCCCAAAAACACACACCACACACAGTCCCGCCCGCCCCACACCTCTTCCCCGCCCCCGCCCCCGACGACGTCCAGCCCATGATCCATCTCGATCGGAACCACCATGACCTCGACCAATCACAAAAGCAGAATCTGATTTTGTCCCGCGATCACGACGCCCCCTTCGACTGGGACGACCTCTCCCACACACAAGATGGCCCTCCCTTTTTCCACGACACCCTCCACGACGTCCTCCACTCACCCCATAACCTCCTCAACCCAGACGCTACAACGTCCCCCATCCACACCCAGCATGACCTCCGCGACGACAAAAGCTCCTCCCTCTCCCCCGCACCCGACTCCGGCTCACCCCAGACCCAGCAAAATACCATCCCTGCACAGTCACTCCCCCTCCCCGTGCCAGACAAGCAGGAGCTGGACCTCGCAGTCGAAGGCACCCTCACCCCCCTCACTGAGCTATCGCCTGCACCTGACCTCGAAGATGGCCCAGACGACGTCAAAGACCCAACCGATGATCACAAGGATCCCCCACACCCAAGCTCGTCCTTTGCGTCCCAGGACGGTCCCCCTCGCGACAGGCGGCTACAGCCCACCGTTCACATAAATGGCACCTCTTCTCCTCCCACCTCCAGCACTGGCTCGCCCTCGAGACAGTCTCTCGCTACCGATCTCTTCTCTTTCCGGCCCAACGGCGCGTCCACTGTCGTCGGTCCGTCTCACTCCAGAACCTCTTCGGGCGACTTTCTGGTACCGCCACTACCTTTTGGAGTCCCATCTCAGTCGACAGGTCATTCCTCTAGCGAGTCAAAGGTCCACCGCATCCTCGATCTCAATGCCGAACTTTTCAAGTCCGTCTCTCCTGGCTGCTTTTTCATCGACTAACCATTTATCAGACTCTGCGCCGAGTTTCAGTTGCGTGGGATCCCTTTTGCCGACCTGCGGGTTCAACAGTCCGTCCCTTCTTTTCAGTCGTCCTGATATCCTCCTCACACTGATGCAGGTATTCGATGCGACTTCAGGTCAACCTGGCTTGGTTGGCCGCAGCCGCAGATCAAAAGCACAATGTATGCGTCCGCATTCCGCTTCCGTTATATTCTACATGAATACTCCTTTTAGAGCCCCAGCATCATGCTTCCAATCATGGAACCCCCCGTGGCCATTGAGTCGGTGTCCATAGACCGGTTAAAGTATCTCTACTCCGACATGACAACCATATTCGCCAAGGATATTGCACGCAGACAGCTTCTGAACTCGTCACACCATGCCTCTTCATCTGCCCCGTCATCTGTCCTCAACGGGGCTTTGAAGCGTACTCGACAAGACGAACTCCCTGACCTCGTCAGCAAGCGACGTGACGTGGGTGAAAATAAGCCGCAGGTAGCACAGGTACCCATTCCCAACATGTCGCTACCCGGCCCACCTCCTCAACCCCATCCTACAACTACCTTTCCCCCTCCAAGCCAAGCCAATCTTGCCATGTCAGCCGCACAGGCCATTCCACCGAGTCCCCGCGTGGCCACCCCTGCGATGCCTCCACCGGGGACACCATCTCTTCCGTTTGGTGCATCAGAGGCTTCGATTGCTGCAAGTACGCGCGCACGTGCCCGAGAGATTCAGATTCAGCAAGCTAGGGAACAACAATTGCGGGCAGCGCAGATGCAACAGATGCAACCTGGTCGGCATATGTCACCTCCTTCCACATCTCCACAAGTCCCACAGGGTATGCCCGTTGGACCACCAAGCGCAGGATTTGCCCCACAGGCACAGTTGATCTTGCAGAATCACAACCATCCGGTCATGCAGTACATGATTAATCAAGTACCTCAGTTCATGTCCCTTCCTCCACAACAGCAGATGCAAAGGATTCAGATGTTCCAGGTAGTTTGACAAGTCATACCTCTGGTGCTCAACTCACTCAACTTGCAGAATGTCATTGCACAGCGGCAACAGCAGCAACAGCAACAGCAGCTACACAATCCTCAGATGGCTTCACCACAACGGAATCCCCAGATGGCGGGCATGATGCCGAGCACTCCTATGCCAACAATGTCGAACGGTGGTCTGGGTGCAGGCGGTGGTCCAAGCCCAGTGTCCCCCCTCACACAACAGTCACCGGTGATGTCACAACAACAACAGCAGCCGCAAGTGACCAACCAACCCGCTCAAAATGGCATGTATGCTTTTGGTCAGGGTCATACCAACCCAGGAATGGATCCGCGCCTGGTAGGCGCCAACTTTTCATCCCAGATGCCGGGAGGGATGCCAAACAACATGAATGTAAACCAGCAAAGACAGATGATGCTCATGCAGCAGCAGCAAATGCGAAATGCGAATGGGAATATGAGTGGCGTTCCGAATATGATGAATTCACAACACCATGCCTATGCCATGGCTCAGCGAATGGCTCAAGCAGGACCATCACAACCGAACAATGGTGTGGGTGGGTCGCCCCTGTCGGCGCCGGCAGGTGATCAATTTCCCGCATTACGTTCCAATTCGACCATCCCCGGTATCGCTCGGAGCGCGCGTTCCCCGTCCGATAGTCTGCATTCGCCAATGACTCCGCGTGCACCATCGAGGCTTTCACAGCAACCCCAGCTACCCCAAAACGATTATTCGCACGCGATGATGCAGCATCCCCATGCGGCCATGGCTCAAAATATTGGCACATTCAATCCCCAAGTACAAAGTACCAGCTGGCCCCAGAGTGGTCAACAACCGATGCAGCCGATGCAACAGCCGATGGGGATGCTTACTGGGCAGATGAATGGGTACGCCATGAATACGCCGACCAACGCTGGCGTGGCTGGCTTCTTTGGGTCATCACCATCACCGACAAACCCAAATTGGCAGCAACATCAAGTCATGTCCGGAAGCTATCCATATGGACAGTCGATGAGCCAACACATGTCACCAGATCCGAGTCGCCTATCGCACATGACGGGTATGTCTCTTCCTCAAAATATGGGGCCCATGGGGGATGGCACAGGCCCCGGGGAGTACGACATATTTAACTACAACGGGCCATGATGACTGGCCGATCCTCTCGGACACGGATGTCACTGTTTCCTGTTTGCATTCTAATTATCGCCTCGTGGTGCTATCTTATATGGTTTCTCCTTGATGTCAGCCTGTTGGGCCATCTTGACCCGAGCGCTTGATTTGCTCGTTGAATTGTCCAAGATGTTTTTTTTTTTCTGCGATACTATACATTTGTCGAAGTCTGCTTTGATCATGGCATCACTTTCTTTTCTTTTCTTTTCTTTTCTTTTTTTCACTAGGCAGTCGAGTCTGTTACGAAGTAGGTTTTGTCTGTATGCTGTAGAGATTGAAATACATCTGATAACCCACACTTGTTTTGGCACCACTGCGGCGATGGTGTTTACAAGGCTTTCCCCACAAGAAAAGGAAGCGTTTTTCGGACTCCTCGATGAGCATGTATCCCTGGATGTGACACGTAGATGAACTGATCCAACCCAACCCCATCAGGTACTTTCAATCCAGACCCGAGATATTCGGGCAGGGCGGGACAGGACAAGGTGGACTCGCAGGGACGGGCATATCTGCCGGTGCAGCCGCATCGGTCGTCCAACGCGCCATCACCACCCCCAGGTCCAACAACCCCTACGCAGCATCCCTGACACATCTAGACGTGGGACGCGTCGCGGCCGCCTCGCGCGCGCTCTCAGGCCACGCCGGCGCAGCATCACAATCCCAGCCCGACGCGTCCGAGGTCGACAAGCTCGTGACACGCAAGAGCAGCGTGCTCTCGGCGTTTGGCAAGAAGCAGCCCGGGACGGTGGCGATTCCGTCTGCGTTTGGGGTGCCCAAGAACACGTTTGGGCCGCCGCCGGTGAGGCGGGCGGTGTCGGAGACGACGGGCGGGGCGTGGGCAGAGGTGTTGTATGATTATAGCAGTGAGGTGCGTGGGCGAGTGTCGTTGATGATGGCGCGAGGGTGATGTGTGGTGTAGGACGCGGGCGATTTGGCGATCGAGGCTGGTACGAGGGTGCTCGTCACTGACAAGTCATCCGAAGATTGGTCAGGCTCTTTTTTTTTTTTTTTTTTTTTTGCTGAAGCGCTTTTGCTGACTGCGTGCAGGTGGACAGGCAAGGTAGAAGGACAGGGGAAAGAGGGTCTCTTCCCCGCAACATACGTCAAGTTATTATGACGGATACCACTCGATGCACATCTACTTGCTTGGATCATGCAGTACAATCATCATTATCGAGTTGATCAAAACGACAAGGGTATGATACACAACGAGAGTTGGAGATAGATCATGTATGCAAGTATGGCTACAACGGTGGGGTGTCCATGGAAACGCACCACTTGTATGCAAATACAGGGGTCATCATGAGTGTCCGCGAGCACATGGCTGTCCGTTAGAAATGTGAGATGAAATGATCGTCCGATGCAAGAAAGAGTGTTGTTTTTGATAGAAGCAAGAGTTGATGTCCGTCATCGTTCCCCGTCTCACAAAGAGATCAAACGTCGAGGATGTGTTGATGGACCGCCGCCCGAAAGATGGAAGATCGTGAGTGGACCAACCTTCGGAAAGTGCCGCCCTGGCATTGAGGATGATGCTCGGCAGGTTCGACAATGGTCACAGCGGGAGGCGCAGCACACCCCTTGGCAATGGACATATCCTTGTCTTGAGTCTTGGTCGCTGCGCTCCACATACGACTCAGAAACCCAGGTGTGCTAAAGCTCTCCTTGATTCGAGGTGATCCCGTGGGTGTGTTGATACCCTTGGTCTGCAGGCCTATCGATGTTCCGTAAACGCACGAGCTCACGCGTGGCTTCCCGCCGTGACGGTTGACGACTCTGATAGAACATGGCTCGGGCAAGACAGAACTACGGTTTTCTTGTCCCATTGGGGAGCCATGTCCGATCGCTCTGACGGTCGTCACAGAGTTGATGGATGACGTATCGGACACTTTTCTGCCTTCGCGACGGATCTGAGGTGGAAGGGAACCAAGCACGGATCGCTTCTTGATCAGTGGTTTTTCGTCCTCCTCTGGACTAGTGATCGAACCAATCGACGAGGCACTGTCCTCTGTCAGAGAGTCCATCTCAGAGTCTGTCGCGCCCAACGTGTCGGAACTATGGCTGCTTGACAACGGTGACGGTGGCAGAGGTAGAGGCGGAGGAGGTCGACTCGCCGCATTGTGAAGCACACTCAACCGACTGCTCGACATTCGTTTGGCAAGACCACGGACCGTCGACACGATTGAACTGGCCGTGGCGGGACGGGGCGCATCGTAGGAAGGAGGTGGGGTGGGGGGTTGTTGCGCCTGAGCCCTCACTTTTCCGGCCCTGGTAACCTTTTCTACAGCCGCGACTCTGGTTTCTTGTGGACTGGGTGGATCACTCTGCTTGTCAGCGATAAAGGGAGCAAAGTGTTTGATTGCCTCATCTTCGTCAAAGCGGAGGTCGTAGTCCAGCAAGAAGAGAAGCTGCTTTTCCATGAGGTTTACCTCTGAGAGATCAAACAGCGAGGCATAGGCAGACCAGTGCTTGTTCTTGGGAGAGGAGTCGTTGAGGTATTTTGCGGCAACGATGAGGGTAGCCAAGAAGACGCGGTGACGCGTGCAAGGCATGCCTGCCAGAGCAGCATCAGAATGAGCAGACGGTGACAAGACACACTTACCCTTGGCCATCGCGGGCAGCTTTGAGCGGAGGCGATGGAGGTAGATGAGGGTTGTGAGCAGGGTGGGCACCTGCACGTTTGATTTTAGGATGAGCTGCACGATGAAGGACTCAAGGCTCGGGAGGCGGAAAGAGGGGGCGTCGCCAGGTTGCCTGTCCGCCACGGGCTTGACAGGGGTGGGCGGGGGTGTAGGGAGGGGCGGTGAGGGGTGGGCGGGCTGCTCCTCAACCATGATAACCTGCGCTGCCTGGAGAGCGATGTGGTGAACCATATCCATGGACACGCGCTTGCTCACGAGGTCAACGAAACCAGGGCTGTGGAGGCAGGCGGGGAGGAGAGAGGCGGGGTGACGACGGTCGGACATTTTCAAGGGAGTGACTTGATAGAGATTGTCGTGGCCCAGACGGGCGAGAGAAATGAAGGAACGAGCGGGGGGGCGGGCCAGTTTAAATATCGGCGCGTCGGGACACGGAAACCCAACAGGACGATGCTCTGGTTCACGACGCTCTCCCTCCTCTTTGGTGGGTGTTGCAGGTACGTCCGAGACAACGACTGAGACAGCGCTGAGACATTTCAGACAGCAACGCAATCACCACTGAACACCTCACCGCAGCGAACCCGCGCTCGGGCATCCTCATCACATTTTTTCAGTTCCTCGTCGTCTCGCTCTACGCCCTTCCGTACCAGTTCACCTGGTCGTCGGGGTTGCCAACACCGAGGAAGCGCACGGTGCCGCTCCATCCATACCTCGTCCAGGTCGTGCTCTTCTTCGTGCTCTCCATCCTCAACAATGCCGCGTTTGCGTACGATATACCAATGACCGTCCACATCGTCTTTCGCAGTGGTGGCATGATCGTCAACATGATCCTCGGCTCACTTATCCTCGGGAAACGGTGTGTCTACCGTCTGTCGTCGCCTAACCGACTCATCACTCCGTCAGATATACCCCTAGACAAGTCTTCTCTGTATTCACAGTCACCATCGGAATCATCCTCACTACCCTCTCCGCTTCGAAACCCGGACCAACCGCGTCAAATACCAACGCATCCCTCTACGCCCAAGGTATATCCATCCTCAGCCTCGCCCTCGTCCTCTCTGGGTTCCTCGGCCTCACCCAAGACCACGTCTTTTCCCGGTACATCAAACCCACCGAGGCCCAGTTCCCACTTGCACAGCCCTCATGGCTGGAAAGCATGTTTTACAATCACTTCCTCGCCCTCCCTCTCTTTTACTTTTCCCGGGGAAGCATCGCGACAGAACTCGCCGAGCTAGGCACTAGCCCGACGCTTTCCATCGTAGACGCATACCTGTCCGTCCCCTCCATGTTTGTATATCTCTTTGCAAACACGGTCACACAGCTGTTGTGCGTTATTGGCGTCAATAGGCTCACGGGGCGTGTGTCCTCCCTCACCGTCACGCTCATCTTGACTGTGCGCAAAGCGGTCTCCCTCCTTCTCAGCGTCGCCGTGTACGGCGGTCAAACTGACCCTGCAATGTGGATTGGCGCCGCGTTGGTGTTTATCGGCACGATTGGGTACTCGACCGGAACTCGGCCACAGATCAAGGACAAGAAAGACTAACTAGACACAACTAGACACAATTTTTTATCGCCTGGGTTCACGCGCGAGGCGTACAGATAGATGATGCTCATAAAGTTATCGGCTACATTACTCACAGACCGTACTCGTATGAGGATACCAACACCCTCAGGCCTCTTGGCCTGTCATGATATCCCATGTTTTTCTGATCAGTCCCGCACCAGGATCCGTAGCATCTCTGATGTTGGCGAAACCAACCGTGCTGAGCGTCGTCGCATAGTTGCGAAGGTATGGCGCATACTATCAGAGTCGTTAGTGTGAGCACAAACCAGAAAAAAAAAAGAATGACAAACCATTCTGCAAAAGTGTCTGTACCATCCCCACGTCTTCCACGTCTTCCACTCGTCGTTGGACCATGTATGGCGTTGTTCCCAAGCATCCTCCCCAATCACACTCTGCCCGTACGGATTCTGGTAGATGTCCCCAGGCGAAGGTGCGAGACACGACACAAAGCCCTCGATCGTCCGCGCCAGCGCACCCTTTTGTTCACGTGTCAGACTCGCAAACGCCTTGAGCGCAGTTGTCAACTGCGGACTCTCCGCCAAGTCATCTGCATCAACATAATGAACACGCGCAACGCAGGACATGTAGCAACCCCACCTTGCTTGATTGGCTTCACCTCCCCGTCCACCTCCATGCTCCCAACGTCCGCACCCCCGATCGCCTTGACCCGCGCGATACTGTCGTCTTGCTCCTTGCGCAGCGCCGCCACCTTGCGCCGTGCGATCATCACCCGTCCGTTGGCCTTGTCCAGCGCACCCTTGAGCAGATCCCACTCGAACGCACCAACACTCAATGGGCCCACCTCGCTCTCCGCAGAGTTGACAAACGTCCATCCGATGACGTCGGTCGGATCTACAATCTGGTACTGCATCAGCTTGTCAAACACGATCCCAACCATCTGCCGGTTACGCTGCCAGAACGTAAAGACGGCGTTGAGGATGTCCGTCTTGGCTTCGGTGACGTCCTCTCCAACTTGTGCTCCGCTTGGATTGGAGAGGCCCCGTAAAAGGAGGAGGTAGCGCTCGATCGCGTTCAGGAGATGTGAAAAGGAGCGCGAACCGATGGATAGCAGAGATTGAGTCGCTATCGAACGCATAAGTGCGTCGATGGACGAGAATGGGTGCGGAGCAGAAGGAGTGGACTCGAGGGTTGCCCTGAGAGTGTCCAGATGGGATATGACCTCCTCAACACGGGAACGACCGCGGAGGAGACCCAAGATAGATTGGGTGGCTTCATGGTAAGGATTCACTATGAACTATGAGTCAGGAGACAACGATGAATGGCAAGCAGAGTGAACTCACAAGGATCCTCGTATTCAAAGTTGGGTCCAGGTGGTTGAGTCGCAATAATATTTAGGTCAGTCTGCATAGGCTCGGGGAGCGTCTTCAGAACACGGTCATGATACGACAGTCGTACTTCGAGCTCAACTGCCCGGCGCATAAAGGAACGTTTTGGATGTTGATCGACTAGAGCAAGATCTGGGACCCTGTTCAATGACCATCAGTCAGTGTAGCTTGGGAGCGCGAGGCAAAAGTGCTTACCATTCTTTCCACACCCACTGGAACCCAAAATTACTCATGTGTACAGAGAACCACTCGACAAAACGACGGGAGATTTCAGGGTCGAGGCCATCTCCGAGTGCGTTATACAGCTTTCTGATAGACTTGCCAACCGCAGGACCAACGGTGGACGGCGACAGTTTGCAAAGCTCGGTAATCAACGCAATATAGTAAACAGACTTTTGAGACGACTCGGGAAGGAGGAACAACGAGCCAAGGATCGACTGACAAGCATGACGTGACGTCAGCGACTGAAAATTAACTTGGACGAAACGTACCTCGACTACGACACTCTCAAGTTGCCAATTCTTGGCACTCGGATCTTCCTCACCAGGTGGTGCCCCAGGCCTTGCTTTGAACGTTCCCGATATACACCACTTGGGATACTCGAGCAACAACCTGGCGCATTCCTTTCGGTTGACCTCGAAAACGTCGACTGTGTCGCGGATATTAGAACGAATGAGGAACCCAGATACACTCAGGGGTTCTGGGGTCACCTGTCATGAATGTCAGTCGACTAGGAATCTTGCCGACATCTCACAACATACAGTGTGATCGAACAAAGTGAAAAAGTACTCGGGCCAATCTTCTTTTTTTACCTGAGCGTCCTCCCCTGCGTCGGTTGCAAGGCCATCGAGTTCGATGACCTCGGGCGGTACCAGGATAGAGGGCAGCTCAAAGGGCGAAGAGACAGTGGGGTCCAGGTCCGGGTAATCGAGATAAGGCTGTGGAACGCAACTCCAAGCATCCATAAAATCAGATGCTTCGAGGGCCTTGAGCACCGCGAGACCAGTCTCAAGAAGCTACAGCAAATGGTAATCAACTACCAAGAATGAAATTCATCGGTGCCCACCTCTTCCGTATTTTCGAGAAGCGTAGCATCAGAGACTTCGAGAGACATCCTAGGCTGAACAAGAACTTTGGAGGAAACAACGGATTCATTAAAAGTCTGTATGGCTTTGATAATTTCGACTGTGTTTGGTGAGGAACTTTTCTGGATCACAGAACCAGCCTAGAAGACAGGTGAATAAACGAAAAAAAAAGGCAGAAGGGGAAACATACGATCAACAATCCTTCTGCAGCGCATAGAGCTGCGTTTTTGCCCCGACCATATGACACACCGAACTCGTCGAGAACAGCTGCAAACGACTGGAGAAGTGCGGACATGGATTCAATAGAAATGACCTGAGCGACCATCAAATGAGCAAAAAAGTGGATCTAATACACGGTCAGTATGCGCGTAAGCTCCAGTGATCGGACTGACGCAAAGACGAATGTCTCGCCAAGCTAACTTGTCAAGATAGCCTTGGAAACCCTTCCAGAAATCTTCGAGAACTAGTTTTCCAAGCGAGGGTAAGGCGGAGGACCCAGACGCTTGCACTGTCTCTGCCTCGGAAGGTGCTGGGTCATGGAGCAAACGGAGCAAAGCTGCATAGTACGGAATCTTGTAGGGCTGCTCTGTGACACTGGGCAAGTTCAGCAATGAAGAGACGTGATACTGGCTGTCTGCTCACGCCAGACGAATGCCTTCCGATATCGCGGCGACGGTGACAGGCGCCTCCCGGATTTGTTTGGCGACACGGGGGACCTCCTGGGTGGGGTCCTGGCGGTCGGGTCAGAAAAGGTGCACACGGTCGGGAGGACCACTCACTACTTCGCCCATTTTAATGACAATGCCCTTGATGACATGCTCGGGGGAGTCGTGTTCCCGGCGACGGTCATGGTAGTCGTAGTCGTCTGCAGTCGTTTCAATTACAGATGTCCAGTTGTAGTGGTAGCTCAGTCCAGGGTTTGGGGGCCTCACCTCTCTCTCTGTTTTGTCGTCGCCGGTGTTGGCCTCCTCCTCTGTGCGGTCTGTCGTTGTTCATTCTCGTTTTCTTTTCGTGCAACCGACAACTGTCCAAGTTCGCTGTGTCACGTGCGTACTTGGAACTCTGCCAATTTCCGGAGGGTGAGTTCTCGTCGTCGTCGTCGCCGTCGACAGCGACGAATGCTGACCGTTCCAAGGCATGCGATGGGACTTGCAAAGACTGGTCCGTAGCACGCCAAGTCGATTTCGTTTGCCCGCATTTTCGCGCGCGCTCAACCAGGCAGCTTCTGTCCAGCTCAGACCCTCTCACAACCCTCTCTCCCAGGTTTCTGAATCCCAGTTGTCGCTTGCAGTACTCGCTGCCAAGGCTGTTCGTCTAGCCTGCAGTAGCGGCTCGTTCCGCGACGCACACTTCATCATCAACTCTCTCCACGCATCCAATCACACCAATGATCCCCGGCCAGAGCCAATAAAGTTCCCCTTCATGCCCGCGTTCCAATTCACCCCCATCACCTTTGACAGGCCCATCTCACCAAAGCTCTCCGCCCATGTCTTGTTGCACCATATGATTCGCAATGAGTCTCCGCTCAAGGCGTACGAGACAGCGCAGGTCCTGATCAAGAAGGGCATTCCCCTGCGGCAGGCTACCCTTGTCAAAGTGACCCAGTCGCTCTTGCTCGCCCCTCCGACCGTGTTTACCGTCCTCAAGGAGAAGGGTGCCACGATATTCCGTTCCCCCGGGTTACTCTCAGACAGTCTTCCTATTGACCCAGACGCTGTTGAAAACGATGGTCTTCGCTTTGCATTAACACTCCTGCTCAGGGCGAGAGAGAATAGACGGCAATGCTCTGACCGTGGATTCGAGGCCCTCGTCAACTTTTGCTTGCTGCAAGGCGAGATCATCATGGGCTCGCTCCTCTTTGTTCTCCTCATCAAAGATTATGAGACAAAGGCACGGACAGCACAAGACATCAAAGCGAGGATAGTGGAACAAGAACGATGCCAGGGAGTTGCTTCAGCACAGCTAATCGACCGTTGGAAGGAGCTCATCCGTACGAGAATACCATCCAAACGACTGCTAAAGGCGATCACTCAGCAGTGTGAGGAGGAACTTTCGGATGACTCTGGAAACCACGAAGAGGCTCTACAAGCTCTCGCCAATCTGGCAGCGCTAATCGACAAGAGGTCTTTACCATTTTCGGATTTGTCCAATTTGCTTCGAGTGCTTTATTCTTGTCCGAAGCTGCCCGACACGGTCGTGGTCGTGCAGGGGCGTTCAGAACAGGCGATCAATGCACACCAATATTTCCATCGCGTCATTTTTGGTCTTTTGCAGAACCTCCCAACGAGAAAGGGCAAAGATCCACCGGATAAACATGCATATGCGTTGCCTCCGCTGTCACGTGAAACCTACAACACTCTTGTGCACTATGCTCTTCGCCATCGCCTTTCTCTCTCCCTTGCCCGTGATGTCCTCTATCACATGGAACACGTGCGACGACCAGCTCTCAAGCCCGATATTACCACGTACAACATTATCGTACGGTCTGGCACACTGTTGAGGCAAAATGATATCGTCGCCTTTGCTGTGGAGGAACTACGGAAACTAAAGGAGAACAGTGACCACGGGATCGTTGTCTCGCCAAGCATCCCCCACAAACGCACTCGGCCTTACCTTAGCCCTTCGCTGTCTGGACTCCTGAGTGTATCTCCTGTGTCATCCAACATCCCAGCGGACATGTATACCTTGACCTCGTATATCACTCATCTAACATCGACTGGGAACCCACACGTTGTCGCCTCCATCCTCTTCCACGTTCTTCCTGAATTGACTATCGTCGACCATCCTGCATGGGGTGACAACCCACCCAGTGCCCACGACCGTGCGGTGATGGCCCGTCGGGCACGACAAGAGAGGCTCACCCGTGCGGTCAGCCTCGGCCCGCACTTTTTCACTTCTGTCTTGAATGCACTGTGCAAAGCCGGCAAGACGGGCCTAGCGGAACGTGTGTGGCTCCTTGCGAAGCAAGCCGAGCGGGTCAGCTGGCTCAGGGCTGGAGAAGGCGGCCTCGAGGTGATCGAGGGCTGGTGTCTTCCCGTACATGCATACACGATCATGTTGCAGTTGTACGCAGCAGAGGCGCGCAAGGGTCTCGGGGTGCGTGCACGTTTGCAAACGCCTCTCGAGGCTGGGGACAAGTGGCAGCCACGGACGGACGGGAGAGACAAGGTCAAGGGGTGGGCACGCTACGTGCTTGCCAAAGACAGGATCGCGAGCCGACACCGCTCGAGGAGGACGCTGGGGCTGCGTATGGGTGCGGTGCTCTACCGTTCCATGTTTCGGGCGGCACGCGATATTTATGACACCCTCACGCGAATCGTTCCTGGTGCCCAACCGCGCGTGTACAACCTCGAGCCAGATGCTCGGTTCTTCAATGCTGCGCTCGAAATGTTTGGTCGGCAGCCTGGCATGATGCGGCGCGCTGCGAGGAGGCGGCCTGCACGTTGGCGGCAAAAGGAGAGGAAGGCAATGATGCGGTATTCGAGGCGGGGTGTTGTGCCACGGAACTGCAACCCGTTTTTGCAGCGGATCGTGCATGAAATGCTGGAGACTGGGTTCGAGGTTCCGATGGCGTACAGACGGCTGTTCCTTGGAACTTGGTTATACGCGTCGATGAATCGACCCAGCACACCGATGGTGAATCGTCAGCCGCTCGCGTTCCCTAGACCGAAGATGCGTTTTTTACCCCATGCCTTGCCAACGTACAAGGAACGCGGGCTTCCTATTCAGCGTTCAGAGTGGAAGAAGGCAGGACACAAGTGGAGACGTCGGCGACGGGGTTTACTGAAGAGCACACCTAAACGGACGGGAAAAGTATGCTAATGGTGTATAATAGGGTAGACGAATGATTACATTGTTCATGAATTGCCGTTCTGTCTAGTTTTCTGGAATGACAGGATCATCGACCGCTCAGAGAACTCTCGCTCCTTCCACTCCTCACCAGCCTCGCCGAGGACCTGCGAGATCTCGTCTCCAAATGGAACCAACTCCTGCCGACCAGGTCTCTGCCCCCTCTTGATATTGACCACGACGACGACGCGATAACCCTTGTCGAGATCACGCCGCGCCTTGCGCAGCTTGTGCTCCACATCTGCTCGTGCAACCCCCCACGAGAGATGTACCTCCTTGTCCTCGCCGACACGTGCCCGCCTCTGCGCGCGCCGCATCTCCCGGTAACGCGCCTCGACCACCGCACGCGTCGTCACACGCACAATTGGCTCCGGGGACGACGCGACGAGCTCGACGACACCCGTACGCGCGGAGAGGAGCGCGTCGAGGCGCTGCTTGGTCGCGGAGGGCTTGTTGGTGTCGGGGTCGAGCACGTAGACGTGGTCGAATGGGATCTGGCGGTTCGTCGGGCGGCGGTCGGTCGTGGACCGCTGGGATTTGGATGTGGGTGCGGCGGTTGGGTCGGGTGTGGCGTATTCGAAGCGGCGGGGTGCGGTGGGGACACGTAGCGTGTGCGGTCGGTGGACGGAGATGGATCGGGTGGGTATTCGGGGAAAGAGCGAGAGGGTGCGGAGGTGGTGTAGTGCTAGCACGTTGTGTCAGTCTTACCCTCTTTTTTTAAATTCATTAATGGTTTTAGTAAAGTAGATAGACTCACAGAGTGCCATGATCCCGAGCTGGTGAGATGAAGGTAGTTGTTTGTATATGTTAGGTCCAGAAGGTCTTGCACAACATGCACACACAACATCATCTCTTCTTTATGTCTTGGTTTTCACCTTCAATTGGCTATTCAATGTGAGTGCAACGGTCATTGCTTGCATCCCCCGATATGATGATATTCAAATGTACACTTTACGAGCGCGGGGACTTCGCCGTCCAGTCTCTCCTTCGTTCAGCATATTGACTCGTCTTGAGGATGTATGCATACAAGGACGCAGGGGTAGGCGCTTCTGCGCAATGAAAGTGTGTGGTTATAGTTATTTGATCGATTCGATTCCATTACAGAAAGCCTGTCCAGATGCTAATCATGTTTGTTCCCAGGATGCGAACACGTCGTTGGCTTGGGTGAGTAGAGTTTACATTTTCTCATGGAGAATGGATCGAGCACGGGGAATCGTTACTCCTTTGCTTTACTTTCCTCCTCGTTCTTTGCAATGAAGTTGATATAAAATGTCATGGCTATTTTGATTGACTACTGGCTCATGGATAGTAAAAAAATTGCATGTCTAGGTTTTGGATCGTATGATTGAGTTGTGAGGTTAATCGTGTCTGCACGTAAAGTAAATGACGATCTATGTACCATTAAAAGCTGAGTATAATAATTTACCACTTCCATGCGGGCTATGACAACCCAGTGTTCTCGCGCCTTTGCTCCCGTCGGAGAGCAGATATCCGGAGCAGCCATGCCAAATTCTCGTACACGACAAATGTGACGCATGTGCCAGGGAGGACACGAACAAAGTTTGTTCCGAGACCGCGGTAGAATCCTCGAATGCCTTCGCCGTTCCATGTTCGTTTGATAGTAGTCGGGATATCGGGGTATAGGTGGGTAGTAGCATTGTTCTGTGGAATGGGTGAGACGCGCCAGATCGACAAGAATCAGAACCCACTTGTAATCGCGAACGAACAACTTGATATGGGTACGTTACCGAGAGCGCAAACAGCTTGCTTACACCCGACATGACGGTATAAGCCGTGTTTGACTAGGTGTGGTCAACATGAGTAACTCAGAGAATGTGGCTCATGCGTACGAGCTTATCGTCCTCTGGTGTCATCGTCTTGCCCGCCCGTGCAAACTGTTTTCGTTTTTGCTCAAAGCCCCAGCGCTTCAGTTCTTCATAGGCCATGAACTGTACTGCACCGTTGCTGACACCGACAAGGGCAAGGGAAGTGCCCTTCCAGAGACCGCGTATGCCCTCTGTGTTGTATATGGACGAGAATCCATCTGTCACGCAAACATCTCAGGAATAAGTGAGGTTGCGAGAGCGGAGGCACACACGCCATAGTCCCCTGTAAGACCTTGGGTCTTCTGGACGCGTGGTAAACATGCGTACTTTGACAACCCATATTGGGTTGGTCATAATGGCGGTTGCTGCACCTGTCACGTATGTGAGAACATGCTAAAAGGACAGAAATAGCGAGCGGCGAACTTGCTTCAGCAGCACAGAGCAGATAGGCACCAGGTGACATGTGAAAGTTTGGGCTGTTGGCCGATGCACGTTTCTTGAGCATGTTGTAGCTGCCGGGGGATATAGTGAGCGATGAGAGACATTCCGGAGGAGAATAGACGAACAAGAGAAAGTAGAGGCCCCAACTAGAAGCATTACCGGCAATATTCGGACCTACACCACGGTAGAGACCTTTCCAACCCTGCTCTGCGTGTATGTCGCGCAGAGAGTACCATATCTGCTTTCCGACACCACCCTGAAGTTTGAAAGTGGAGACTTGAAGCTTGATCTTCAGGAGGTCGAGCGGGTGCATGCAGAGAACTGCGACGACGCCTGCGCCGAGTCCTGCAGCGGCATGGTCCTAGGAGAGGTTAAAAAGTGCGGTGATAGTCAGAAAACAACGGAGCGCGTACGAGGGCAGCGGTCGGAAAGAAGCTGGGCGGGTTTGAACTTGTCATGAGGACCAAGAACACATCGTCTTACATAACCCAATGTCCTATTCGTCGAGGTAGTCCAATCGCTTACGCTAATTGACTTGACTTGGCTTGCTTTCCAACTCTCACGTCGTTCTTTAACTCTAACCATGCGCATCTCCTTCCCCGTCTCGCTGCTCTTCCTCATCGTCTGCGTCGGCGCTGCGTCGGTTCAGCCTCTCGTTCAGCGCGTGCCCGATACTGGCTCGATCGCACAGCGTCTTCAGCGCCGACAAGTCAGCATTGGATCCATGTCCTCCGCACCCGCTCAGTGCTCGTCCTCCTGCAACCCAGTCAACGACGAGATTAACCTGGTCAGTCCCCCCCCCCACTCCCGAGTCGGTCTCTGCTCCCCGTGTCGGAGTTACACCGACTCGGTTGTGAATCCCCTTTGGGTAAGTCGGGCGCTGATCTCGTTATCGCAGGGATGTCCCGTCACGGCGTGCTGCACCACTACCTTTGAGACACAGTACTACAACTGTCTCGTGTGCGTCGGATCGGCCGTTGATGCTGGAAACTACACGACATTGCAGGTCAACCTCAACCGTGCGTCCGACTGGTCGTCCCTTGGACGGTGGCTGACATTCTAACAGTGCTCTATATGACCTGCGTGGACATGGGGTTCGTATTGTCCCGCATGGCGCTTCCAGGACAGAATGCGACAAATTCGACTTCGAGCGCGCAGCCATCAGCGACCGGTGCCTCAGGCACACATGCCACGGGGGCAGCGGCCAGTAACGGGCGGCATGGTATGCAGATAGAGGCATTAATCGGCGTGTCCCTCCTTCTCTGGGTCTCTGCATTATGGTGACATTTTCACTCATCGGCACGCAAGACTACTTATTATACATCGCATTATTATCTCGGACTTGACCCAACGACTTGCATATTCAGTGAATGGGGTTCGGGCATGACTGTATATTGGACCAGGCATATCAAATGATTACAACGCAGACAACTACGTTAGTACCAATCGCATATCATTCGTTTACAGACGTGCATCTTTCGGTATCTTACGAATCGCTTGCCGAACACCAAGATCTCCCAAGACATCTTCTGTGCCAGCGAGGATGGCATCAAAAGGTGAGGTTCGATGGAACTGGGCGCATTGGGTGTGTCAGAAATTTGGAGATGGTGATGAAGGAGTACGTACATTTTCAATGATCTTTCCCATCCCACCTACAGTAATACCCCGCCCCCCAAATATCTGGGTCGCATCCTCGGCGGTTTCGCGGCCAGCGCGCGAGATGAACCTATACCACCGCAGTTGAGCCACCACAAAGGCGAGCACATGAAACTAGACGCACTTTTTAAGAAACGCAATTGGTCCCGCCAGCTTATCTGACTGTTCCGCATAGTTCATCTGCAATCAAAGCGTTCAGGTAATTGAGGCAATTCAACATATCTTGACGCACATTGTTCATTTGATGCGTAATATTCTCCATCCAAGCCTGACAAGCTTCAACCCGTTCGATCATCAGCGACAGTTTGGCGCGCACAACAGGTTGAGCATGAAGGGGCTTCTTAAAAGCGATACGTTGATTGGTCCACCTTACAGGACCCTTATCGTTAGCGCCAGATTCCGGCAATGACATGCTGATAAGCTCACTTGAGACATTCCTCCACGACTACTCGCTGCGCTCCCAAGCTCGTTGCGGCCACCATCCACCGCTCATGATTAAAGTTGCTCAGAATAACATAGAGTCCCTGACCAACTTTTCCGAGCATGTGAGATGCGGGAACGCGCGCGCCATCAAAGGTGACATATGCCGTTCCCGCTGTCGCCGAATAAGATGTTTTGACAGGCTTCGTAGGGACTTTGTCAGAGCGCGGAATGAGAAGGACAAGAGGTCCTTGCTACGGAAACAAGCTTGTCAGAACACGATGAAAAGCGAAAGAACGACACGCACCTCAGTCTGACACAGCGTGGTGAAGTAGTCCGCAAACATTCCGTTGGTTATCCACCTAGGTCGGTTGGCGCCGTACCTCACAAGAGCGGCATTCCACTTACTTCTTGGTCCCTGTGACCACCCAGTCATCACCATCTCTCACCGCAACCGTTTGAACGCCAGCGACATCGCTCCCCGCAAATGCTTCTGTGATAGCGAGTGCAATGTACTTCTTTCCACCAAGAATTTCGGGGACATATCGAGACTGTATCTCTTGCGACCCAAAATTCAGGATGGGAGGCAGAGCAATAACACCACCATTCAACAGCCCATCCACAAACCCACGCGTCCCAAACCGCGCAAGCTCCAGGTTGAGGATCAACTATCCGAAAAAAAAGAGTATGAGCACGCGAAACCACGACACACAAGCACGGCACCTCATGAAAGTGGTCAAACTCTTCCGCGCGTACGATCCCACCCATGAGCTCGCGCCCTCCAAGATGCCTCCCCGGCCCGATCCGCATCGCCAAAAAGTTGGTCGCGCTGCCACCCGCGTCAGGACCGTGCACATCTCACCACGAGACGACGTACCTCAGCTTGTCCACGAGCCCCTTCGAGATCCGCTTCCCGCTCTCCTCGCACCGTATCGCCTCGGGGTAGACCTCCTCCGTGAAGAACGCCCGCACGGCCGTGTGGAACCGGCGGTGCGACGCGTTGTAGTATGGGCTGTGGAACCCTGGGCTGAGCCATGTCGGCTCGGCGTATGGGACCAGCGAGAGTGCGCCGGATGTGGGTGGTTTGACGCGTTCTGTTTGTCCGCTCAGCGTGCCGATTTGGAGGCGTGCGTAGTGTGGGCGGAGGAGGACTTCGTGGCGGTGGAGGCCAAAGAAGACGTCGGTCGCGTCTTTGCCGGCTGGTGTCGTAGTAGATGTTATCGTGAACCTGTTCAGAGGTGGTATGACGTACCGACGCCGGGTGCGTAGAGGACGTTGGCACCCCCGGGATGGAGGTCTGCAAACTGGGTGAGGTCGTAGACTTTGGCATCAATAACAATCCACTGCGAATGAGTGAGCGATGAATCATATATTCGGTAGAAGGAGACTTGCAAGGTCCCCTTGTTTGTTGTGCTGTGGTTCGATACATCGGATCAGCCTGGGCTGAGCAGGGAGAGTTGCCCGTACCTGCGCAACCTCATCCAGCGTGAACTCCCTACTCTGAGGCGACATTTGTCCGAGTATTCGAGTCGTGTAGAACCTCAGCAGCCACGCAGAATTAGCACGTGAAACTAATATTGCACCCAACCAATCAGGCTCGTGATATTCGTGTCACGAACAATTACAATGGGTCATGTACAATAAACATAGTTAACAGGATCTCAAGGGCTTCGTCGCCGATCGCGGAATCTAATTCCCGAGTTTATCTAAAGCTGAAATCAAAAGGTTAATGAGGAAGCGGAAAAGGTGCAGCAGAAACATACCCTAAACAAGAACCCGAGCTAGTTTTCGACGCAACAAGATGAGCTACTTCAGAGTAAGGGAATTGTACGCACATCCTCAGGGGTCAAACGGCCCATGGCCTGTTCGAACTGAGTAGAGAATCAATACGGAAAGAGGAGACACATACCGAATCATCGGCGGATAGTGTTGCGTTTACCATGGCAGACTTCTTCTCTTGCAACTAGGAAGGCATTTATTATTCTGATGGACTTAGAAGGCGACATCACATACCTGAACGATGCGACTCTCTATGCTGTCTTCTATGACAAGCTTGATGGCTTGGACAGGTCGGTGTTGCCCAAGCCTGTGAATACGGTCCATAGCCTCTGTACACCAGTAAGCACCGTATAGCTGGTTCGTGGGGTGATTGGTTATTCTTACGGTATTCAACAGCAGGATTCCACCAGCTGTCCATGAGATAGACGCGCGAGGCTTCTGTTAAGTTGAGCGCGACACCACCCGCTCTCAAAGATACCAAGAAAACTGTCACATGGACATTGCTCACTGAGGAACAGGCGTCAAGATCACGAGAAAAACCCAAGGATCGTAGCGTACTAAAGTGCTGGATGGTGGCATCACGCGCTTGGGGTGACATCGTTCCTTCTAGTCGGCATATCTAGAAAATATTAACACCTAGTCACATCTCTGGAAACAACACCAACCCGGAATCCGGCCTTCTGTAATCTGAATGCGATCAAATCTAAAAAGTTGACAAACTGGCTGAATACAATGCTCTTCGTGGTGGCGTCTTGGGCACGAAGATTGGTCAGCTCCTCAACGAGAGCCTCAATCTTTGACGATGAACGCCAGGCATCTAGGTTAAGTCGCCCAATAATTCCCTGCCTTGCGACAGGCAAGTTCGATTCTAATTCAAGAGCAGGCCCTTCTAAGTCAATGGTCAAAGGAAGGTGACAAACAGGGCAATCAGGCTAGGAAAGTCAGATAGTTGAAACCTGTAGGGGTACGTTAACGAGGCACATACTTGAACGTCCCCGGCAGTACTCAGGTATTGCTTCATACACTCGCGATCAAAGATATGGTGGCACTTGGCTTCAATTGCATCCTCGGCGATATCATTGCAAAGCCTGCAAATAGTAGCTTCGCTTAGCTCTTCGTCGCTAATAAAAGCGTTGCCGTTGCTCTTGCTGCGCAAAACGAGATCGGGATGACACGCCATTTGGCGCATACGTGTAATTCTGTCAAAAGCAAGTTGAGCGAAGCAAAGAAAATTCCAAACAATCTGTGCATACAAACTGAAGATATTGGAATAGTCTAGTCCGGAACGTGAGGAAGAAAACGTCAGGAAAGAGGGAATGACATACTGTTCAAGACAGTGCCCGAATCAACATAAGTACTGAACTGACGCTTGGCGTCAGAAAACAACGAAAGATATAGCTCCTTTTCTTCTGGGCTAAAGTAATCTTTTCGAACGACCACCGTTCGCGGCGGAAGGCCCAGATCATCTGCGCGTTGTACCTAGCAGACAATTTTTCAAAATCACACATGAAAACCATGGTGCGAATATACCTTAGTTCGTCTGAGCATCATGCGCTCCAGAAGGACCCTCAGTTTCTTGAAGGCCGTCTTTCCTGGCCCTACCACACCACTTTTTTGGATAGGCGTCAAAATTTCGTTGTTCCAAAAACACGACTATGAGATGAGGAATCAGCTAATGTATATGCTGAGAGACGCGAAACACGGGCATACATGTTGGCTGGGACTGTGACCACAACCTACGAAACGAGTGTGAAAACCATGACACCGACCTAGATAAACATAGGACACGTACTGTCACAGGTCCTTTTATCCGTAAACTTCCAGTGAAGAGATTTGCACTCGCAACTCTTACCTGCAGAATGTTGTCAGAAAAAATAGGATCATGAAGAGATAGCTTACAGAAGTAGTAAGCAAAGGGGTCTCCTCCTAGGAAACGAACCATACTGTAAAGTTCCCCAACACGATTCTGTAGTGGGGTCCCAGATAGACACCACTTGTAGTGACTATCTAATTCAAAACAAGCTTTGGCTGTGTTAGTGGCACGTTCCTTGATGTTATGCGCTTCGTCAAGCTGTCCCCCAGTGAGTAAAATTAGAGCCACCGGGGTGACAAACAACTGTAGAACATACGACGATTCGGTTCCACTTGATCTGATGCAAGGGGGAGGACTCTTTGACGATGTGTCCTTTGCGCTTGAAACCGCTTTCTTGCTTTCTGAAGCAACTTTCTACCACAGAAAAACTAGTCAGAACCTGCATTTCGTCAGTGAGGAACCAGATCAAAACGAATCATATGACATACAACATCATATTTTTGGAGTTGTTTGGTGTTTACGGTGCGGGAAGCCCCGTGCCAAACGAGAACATTCAATCCCTCGGTGTGGGCGTTGATTTCGTTGCGCCACTGCATGATTGCAACAGTCGGCCTAAGTGACAGTCAGCGTCAGAAGAGGCGAATACGCATTGCAAAGACACTAACGCAATAACGAGGTTGGGCCTCTTCAGGTCGGATACAAAGAGGGAAATCATTTGAATGGTCTTGCCCATGCTTTAAGAAATAAGGATTTCAGGCAAACTCAACGAAGACGGCCTAATTCCTTACCCCATCTCGTCCTTTAAAACCAAAAAAAGCTTCAGCATCATAAAACGTGTCGATGACGTGACAAACACCTACAGCCAATAAGCCGCCTTTCCAGACAGTTTTTTCTTGCTTTTGCATCCACCAAAGAGACTCCTGCTGGAATGGCAAAAGTGTGACTTTCAACCCAGCAGGTTGTTCAGCTTTCTCGGGGATGATCACAGGGACTTGCTTTTTGAGATCACCCCACACGTTCCTGAGTTCCGGATGGTGCTTATTCAATGCCAGGGCAATTTTTTCTGGCTGGAACATATATTCTGATCAGACCACCGTTAGATTACCATGCTTTACACATACCCAAGTCAAGCTACGGCCAAGCCTCGCAGCTTCCCGGCGCTGTTCCCTCTTGGCCTCAAGTCGCGCCTGCTTAGCGAGAAGCCGTCGTTCTGCTCTTTCTACCCATGTGAGTTCTACGGGAATCTTAGGTTTCCCCTTTTTGGGGGCCGTTTTCGCCTTGCCCTTTGTCTTGGGGACGGGCTCGTCGTCGGAGATTTCTGGGTCTGACTCGTCTGAGCCATCAGATTGGAAGGCATCTCCGAAAAGGTCCTCGTCACTCTCCACAATGCGCACGACGCGTGTAGTAGTGACGTGGCCTGTGGCAGATGTCCCGGCAGTTGAAGGGCCGGCACCCGACCTCTTCTGATCATCAAGGCGGGCAACCTTGCGCGACGCCTTGATGGCCTTGTTAACCACGAACGCTTCTTCCTCCGTGTCCTCTACATAGTCGAAATCACCGTCATCATCGGATTCCTCATATGCCCCTTCTTCGCCTTCTTCACCGTCTTCTTCTCCGACGGAGTCAACATCGTCCGGTTCGGGCGTATCCACGACCCTTGCCTTCCCTTTCCCTTTGTCTTGGTTCTTTGGCATGGAAGAGGACTTGTTCTAGAGCAGTTGGCTGATTCAGTTGCAATGTCGCAGACCAAGTTGAGCATCCTCGCCTTTGCTCTCGAAGCCCGCACAGGTAGCGCCTTGATGACCACAGCAGGTCCAATAACCCTTCGTTTGGGTGCATTGTCAACGTCTATATCATCTTCCGCTGCACGCTTTCGAGCACTTTTCCTGAGAACAGTAGTGGAAACAATAGTTTTTACCTCTGAAACCACCTCTGGTTCAGACGTGTCAGGGGTTAGAGGCTCCACAGAGTTTGGGCTACTGAGGAGGGGGGACACCGAAGTACTCGTCGTCGTCGTCGTCGTAGGCGTCCTCGTGCCACGGCTACGTCTTCTCGTCGGGGGCATGGCTGGGTGGGTGAGGAGCCTCGAAAACAAGAGCGTCGCGAGAAGAAAACTTTACAAGACGCGTCGGGTTGTTAATTGGTGGCGTTGGAACCTGTGCTATTGAACATCACGTGATTTCCCTTTTGTTGCCAGCGCGCTGCCACCGCCTAGCCTGATGACTTTATGAGCCTGGTAGGTAACATGCAACATCTAAACGGGCTGCTGTGCTTGAGGAGACCACATTGTGAAGAGATATGTACCTCTTTCTTTGCACTGACCACAGTTTTAGACAGGTGCAAAAGTAAGAGATTTGTCAATCTCTCTCATCCCTGTCAGGAGACAGTCATACCGTCAATGTACAAAACCCGCACCAACCTGGTGCGATAGACCTGGTAGCACGAGATCTGACCACGGTTGCTGGAAGCTCTTGTCGGACTCACAAGATGAGTAGTTGAAAGAATGAACCAATCTGACGTGACGAAAGCGTCATAGCATCGGAAGAAGCATCGGGACTTGTCCGATCCATTCTCGTCGCCCATCTTCGCACAGGCTCTTTGATCTATAAAACACGAGTCCCAGGGAGCGGAGGAACATTTGCAGTGCTCGGGGAAGGGGGTTGCTATACGCACCCGAACAGATCAACTGGAGAGTTCAGTACACTTGAGGTCGACGTGGAAACGTACACGTTACTCTGAAAGAACGCCCATGCAACGGACTCGAGTCGGTAGCAATGCATCCGTGACCCAAGCAAAAGTTGCCTATACTATTTAGGGAGCCCATGAAGCAAAGCAGAAGGGCCACACGACATTCCACGAAGCGTGTGTTGATCGATAATGTCTCTACCGTAACTAGTACGAATGCTTCTCTCGCTGTCTCGCACACTGACCTCCCCCGTTGTTGTTACCAGACTACGTACTTGACTACGTCGCAGACATGGCAACGATCTCCATAAAAATGTGTAATCAACGAAGAATATGACGTTCTGATTAGAAGCAAGGGTTAGAGACTGGGAATTCCCCAGGGTTTACTGTTCATGCAGGCTATGCACTTGTAGGCGTAGCAACTATCGAAAAAGGCTTCGGGCAGCCTTGGGAATGTCCGTAGGTTTGCTAATCTCCAGTTGGATGATCTCGGAAGTAACAGGTTTCCACGGGAAATGGATGCTGCGATAGCAACAAATCTAGATATGCATTTGCGGCGTACTCAATGTACATATATGGGACTGACTTAAATTTAAACTCTAACTCCAGTGTTGCCTGGTCGATGGAAATGTGGGAGCCACCGATAACGCCAGAACTTCAGAAGTGCATCATACGCGAATCTCCTAGCTAGATCATTGGGGTTTCGTGAGAGCGCCTGATCCAATCGGCAATCAGCGTTATCCTGGGAGTATGAGCTTTGTGGTGTTTCCAACGCGGTCGAGAGTAGATGTGGTGTGGCTTCCACGCCGATCGTGGAATCCGTATTGTCGGGGAATTTATTCCTTTTTCGGGGAAAGTTTGCTCTGGAATATGCGATCGATGGGAAGACTGTAGGGGGGTTACGAGAATATGTAGTTTAGTAGCATAAAGGCAAGATGAAGTTGATTTGGATAGGATGGTCTACTAGCCTCACTAAAGGGATGCATGGCCGTCTCATCATAATGGTTGAAGATTTGTCCGCCGTCAACTGAGCGAACAGACCGAGTGCTGAACTCATGTGAATACACCGGAACATGACTCAGGAGCCAGAAAGATTTCACTGAAGGATTTTCTGTAAAATCCACGATCAGTGTCAATCTCGTGTATCCCATCAGGATCCATAAAAGAACCCTGATCCTCGGATTCCATACCCCACTCTCCCACTGGGTTCTGCGCGTGCAAGTGTCTGATACCAGGTTACTTGAGAAGGGTGAGACGCAGAATGTTGGTTCCTTTTCAAGCGAACGTTTGAGATTATCTCGTTTCTGAACAGAATGTCACACATTCGGGGAGTGTGTATATCGAGTGAGGGTTCTGTCATCATGTTGGCCATACTTTCGCGAGGAAATACAGGGCTGGGGGTGACCGTCCACTTTGCCAAGCAGTGGGCTTAGATTTATAATCGGCCAGGGGTGGGGAACTAGTCGTAAACTGACGATAAATCACATGATGTCCCTTTGATTATAAGGCCCAGATGGTGAGCATTTAGGACAGCCATTGTGGGTGGAATGGCAGAACTATCGTGCGAGCCTGCACTTGAAGGTTAATCGAGACCAGCGAATCAGACGAGCGCTTAATAGCAATGGGGGAATGCTGTATCTTGATATCTAAAGATGTGCCTCTGATGGTTGAATGAGGGCAAAATGGTTTGTCTAGGACAATGTGCGTCGATGCTTTTCCGTGAGCGTAAGTAGTATACAAGAATGACAGAGGGAAAGACGGTACCTGAAGTCTTTCTTGGGGCAAGGCTTCATTTGACACCAAGGGTGATCCTACAGGGACTGCCTCAGCGGCCCTCGTTCTGACCTGCAGGTCATCGAATGCTGGTGGGGGAAGTTGCTCATCCACCAGCGAGTACGAAGGAACCTCCTCGTGGTTGACTTCAGATGGCGGGTGGAACGAACGCTCAGTAAGGCTATCTTCGTGAGGGGTGGCCGCAGGCGGTTGTGTGGTTATTGGCGCAATATCAACTGCGAACTGCTCGGATGGACCAGATGGTGACTCGTGTAGCGGCGGTGAGGGCGAAGGGAGATTTAGCATTTGCTGTAGCAATGGCGAAAGGGGACGGGTCATAGTGGACGAACGGAAGCCTTGGTAAGTCTTAGCGGATACTGCCGGTAAACTCGAGGCTTGTGTGTTGACGGTTGCACTGCTATGAGGCTGGACGTCCCTGGATGCACCATTTTGCGTCAGGCGGGGATATCGTGGATCGAACTGGAGATTGATGTTTTGTGACGAACCAGGCTCACTAGGATTAGTCGAAGAATATGGACGAGTCACAGGAATGGTGTTTGGTGGCAGATAACACGCCGCACTCGATTCGGGGAGAGTAAAGTTCCGTGACAAGAGACGGTGCGGAGCGACACTACTGTATACCTCAGAGGGTTTGAAGGATCCCAAGCTGGTGTCGGACAAACTGTGATCTTGTGCGCCACATGAAGTGCTAGCTGGCGGAGTGGGGGAAGAAACGAATTTGAGGGGTGGTACAACAGAGATATTGTTAGAAGGTAGAGTCGAAATCTTGTTGCTCAATGCGCTTGCATAAAGGCGTTGAGCAACTGATAGTCCAGATTCAGAAGACTGTGGATGAGGGCTGCCAAGTTGTGGAGGTCCGAATTGTGGCACTGGGACTGTAGCCCTTCTCTCCGGCTGTCTCCTCTCGATGGTGTAATGCAAGTGATTGTGACCGCCGCCTCTCACTGCGCCCACATACACCTGAGCAGGTGTCACCACCTCGTTAACGCCGGGGCTCCGCATAGCATCACGACTGTCCACGGAGTAGACAGATCTATGGTCAACGAAGATAACAAATGATTGAAATGACTGACTGAGCGCTGTTCTGTCCTTGAAGGCCGGGTTGGTTCTGCAAGAGGTTGAGATGTTCCATCTGCCTTCTAGCGTTTGTAGGGTGACACACCGCAAGGGGGACTGACAGGTGTAGGACAGTGAGAACTTTGCAGTCACATAATAATAGGCCTTGCTGGCAACCAGGTTCACGACTGCGACACGGTTTGTTCCAAATGAACTTGGCGATACGTATCAAAACTAGTCTCGGCAAGACTCGGGAACAAAAACAAGGATACATCACACCCATACGTACTTACAAACAAATCCGGGTGAACAAGAAGAGCCACTTTAGGGAGTCACTAGATTAAAATCCCCAATCACCGCTCGTTTCACCGTCCACATAGCCATCCTGGTAGCCTACCATGCAAGAGTCAGGAATCAGACGGCGCACAAACGTGGACACGGACCTTGCTCAAACCCTTCTTCTCTCTCACGTTCGTTATGATTCTCGATGGCCTCTGTTAGAAGGGCGCCACCGACAAGGCCAGCACCACCTAGATTATTATAAGATAAAAGTTAGATTTAATTATAAACTGAAACCCGAAATCTCGACGAACCTGCCAAGAGGGCTGTTCCCAGGCCAGGGCCCTTCTTCTGCTTACGCTCTTGATCTACGTAAACAACCTGCTCTCCGGGATAATTGCCTAACAAAGCATCCAATCTGCATGCGGCGCAGCATCTAGAAGCTGACAGCACAAACCTCTGTTCTGGGGATAACCTGGAGGACCATAAGCTGAACCAGTGCCATATCCGCCTGTTGGCGCATTATTGTAATAGCCTTGAGCGGGCGGTTGTGAGTAAGAGGGCTGATAGCCGCCGTACCCCTGCGGCCCAGGGGGTGGGCGGTCATATGGGGAGCGACTGTAACCACGGTCAGGGGGAGGAGGACCTGCAGGGGGCGCAAAGCCTTGGGGGATCAGACTAAGGGGGTGTTCCCAAGATGAACGTGGGGGGTTCTCGCGCGTGTTCACATAGAACCTAGATATCAAGGTGAGGACACCACCAATGCCATCAATGGGTGGCGTACCATTGCCTGTACCTGCAAAGGAAGATGATCAATTATCAGTATCAATCGGGAGGCTGACGGGGAGATACGGACTCCCAGTTGTACTGCTGCGTCCAGCCATAGGGCAGCTCTCTCGTATCAGGATTGGGAGGAGGAGTAGACATGTTGGCGGTGAAGAGACTCGGGTATGATCTGAGAGGAAGGACGGAGAATGGAATTTATAGAGGCCAACCCTCCACAAGCGGTGCACGCGAATTGTGCTTGTGGACACTGCTTTGCAATCGTTTATCTACACAGCACTTCAAAACAGCCCGCAGGGATTCCGATTCGCAAAACACTGGCAGGATCCTGTAACGTAGAAATATCGACAAAGGAACGCGTAGAGTACCACGAGACCACAGCCATATCATCAATCGAACCACATCATTCCTTATTTATTTCTTTTTGTCGGCCTTTTTCGCCTTTTTGGCAGGTGGAGGCGAGGGCTCGTCTGACCCATCCGAGCTTCCATCATCCGATGCATTTTCTTCGGCTTCATCCGCACTCGACTCCTCGCCAGATGCTCCCTCGGTTTGTTCATTGTCTGATGAAGGGACAGTCTCCGCTGATTTAGGTGTCGGCTTCGCTGGTTTCTATTACTCTGTTTAGTACGCGAATACGTAAGTCCGATAAACAACTTACAGCCTTCTTTTCGGTCTTCGCAACAGGCTGGACTTCTTTCCTTTGTGACTTGGAGGTCCCTTCTGATGGGACGTGGTTCGGGTTTGACGCATTGTATCTCGCCATCTCCTCCTCGTGCGTCACTTTAGCAGCGGTCACTCTGTCAAAGTAAGGCTACCGCGAACATTCAGTGTTTGGATACAAGGAAAAGTCTCGCACGATTACCTGCTTTTTCTCGGAAGGGAGACCGTTCCATTGCTTAGAAATAAGCGTCATAAGTTCCCTGTACTGGATATCCGGGTTTTGGTCGCGAACGGCATTTCGAATCTCATTCTGGAAGAGGATATAGGCAGAAGGAGGAGCCTTGGGAGCATTGGGGTCCTTGGGTTTTTTCTCTCGCCTTCTTCGTTTGACACCTTCCTCTGTACCCAAGGTGGTGAGCTTTCGTTTCTTCGACGTAGCAGGAATCGCGTCGATGGCGGTCTGCAAGGCCTCGACGACCTGTGGATCGTCAAGTGGCGCTTTGGCAACTACCTTTGCAAGAGCGTCTGCAAAATTGCCGAACTGCCGCAAAGCCTCGGCAGCAGTGGACAGTTTGGTAATAAACTGCGATTGAAGGAGGGATTCAGATAAGCTGCCTTCGTCACGGCGCGCACGCGTACCTCAGTCCTCGTCGTGTCCCCATCAGACGGCTGTTCCTTGGGGGATTTTGGGGCCATGACCAAAAGTAAGCGTGGAGACGCGTTTAGTGTAGTCTGGCGGAGAGGGTAAGGAAGGACTTGGTAGTGTGAAAATCGACTAAGGTTGTTGATAGCTGCAATTATAAGCTTTTGTTTGTTGATGCCTATTAGGATCGTTATATTGAAACCCAACTAACCATCAGGTAAGCATCGCTATGAATACAATTCAGTATCGGCCGGCCTCCTCGAACGTCCTACACGACCAAGGCAGTAGCATAGTCATCCTGCCTGTAACGCGTGAGTTCACAGGCACAGGCAAGTTAAGAGCCGGGGGACAGCAGTCATAACCTACTATCTTCCCAATGGCAGTGACAGAGGATGCAGTTCCTTGTCCAGCTTGTTCGTATGAGATCATGCATGTCCGGTATCGGAGACGCTTGTCGTCAAAAGGGGTACGGAACATCGACATCCTTGGCTCGTAGACCGTGGACGATCACTTTAGAAAAGCTCTTTCGCACTGCTTCCAAGGTGGAGCCACAGCCCTGCCGTCGTGCCGCCAGGAATTGAAACACCGCTTTAAACGGAGACAAAAATGATGGCGACACTAATTGCTTTCTTGGCTGGTCAGTGCGCCTCAATCCTCAGCACCATCACAGAGACAGAACACGCAGGCGGTTGAGCGTGGCGATCTGTTGAACGCCCTGCGAAAGGTGAAAAGGCTTGTACACCGTCTGCGTTTCTTCTCTTCCTTTCCGCGTCTCGTTTGCACAGAAATAAGCCGTTTAGAGTTGCCCAAAAACGCTTGAGAAACAACCAAGAGACGGCAGAAAAGAGAAAATCTGTCCAGATGGATAGTATGTACCCGAATGTGCCAAATCAATGGCCGCAGAATGTCCCCGACTCCCAGCACGTCCACGTTGACGGCGCCTCGCCCTCAAATGACGACTGGAAAGACCGTTCGGCGGCTACCACCGCGGGAGGGTCAGCTGCTGCGCAGCCAAGCTTGGATTTGAGCGACTTTGGGTTGGGCGATATAGCGGGTAAGCATTCCTCTAGACGCCCGTCTACAATCTTGTCCATAACTCCTTTAAATTCAACAGGACCCTCCTCATCTACCTCAATATCGCCACCACCGCAGTCGTACTATGCCCATCCATACCAAAGTTTCTACATTTCTACCGTACCTGCACCATACAATGCTATGGCATATGGTTCCATGACCTGGCCAAATTCCCCAGCGCCATTACCACTTTCAAGTTACTCGACACTGAATGGTGCAACCACGTCGTCATTATCGCAGCCCTCGACGTCCCAACAACAAATCGCGTCTCCTCCACCCCCTCCACCCCCTCAGCCTCAGCTAATGATTGAGTATGTTGGTTATCCTCCGCGAGCGTATGGTGACTAACATTCGCTCATTTAGTCCCGCATTGACAACGATTAGCGACTCAGATGCCAGTCGATCATACTCGCAATCTTCAACCCAAGTCGTGCCATCGGCGCAGCAAACACAATCACGCCAACAATCCCAATATCCGTATCCGCAACCTACTTTATCCATTAATCCCTCCTTTGTTATTCCGTCACATTTTTATTCGCACTCCTCTCAGCATCAGCACTCTCAACCCCAAACTCAACCTACCACGCTCTCCCCACATGTCCTTCATTCTCCATCTACTTCCATGACTGGCGCCTTGTCTTCCTTTTACTCGCCATCGACATCATCGCCATCGGCCGGCACCCCGTCGATTCCGGTCAATCCACAAGCTCGCAAAGACAAGTTCTCCGCTGATATCAGACCGCTTCTCCAGCCCAATGCATTCACTGGCGCTGGCGCTGTTAGTTCGCTTGTCATGTTTATTGACGACTTTGGCTCTCAGGAAGTTGATCCGACTACCCGCCTGGAGATATTGACAAAAATCAGAGACAATGCTGGCAATCATTACTTCCGAGCGTGGCTGGAAAATATTGCTGCGATGGATATCACTCGCGAATGGCTGAAAGCTGGTCTCATGGCCAAGAGCGATAGCCTCTTAGTTGAGACTATAATGCCGTTGCTCCATGTCCGTTGATTCGAGTTATTTGAGCGCGAGATAAGCCTGATGACCTCCCTCTAGATCGTTGATAGGCTTCCTATGACAGTCGATGCGTTGAAGGCGTCAAAGCTGGGCAAGATTATCGTTAAACTGGTCAAGGAACCACCAGCACCAGGTGAGCACTGTTTCAGCGTGATCCATTCCACCCCTGCATCCAATGGAGATATACATACATCTGCCCCTGCATTGAAACGTGCTCGTCTATCGTATCATAAATCTAAGCGAAAAAGTCATGTATCTAACGATTGTTGGTTTGTCATCGTCCAACCACAGCGATCAAGGATATGGCGTCGAATTTAGAAAGGAAATGGCGTCAGTTGGTTGAAACTGCCACGAAACAGGCAGAGAGTAATTTAGTTGAGGGTGGGTCATGCTAGTTTGTTTCTCGGACCGACGAGCGCTAACTTTTCCAGACTTGAAAGCAAAGAAACGAAAGTTGAACGAGCCACCAGCTGCCAAAGCTCCACCACCCGCCAAGAAGGCTGCCGTCATGCCTGCAGCCTCATCATCCAAGGTTACCCTGAAGAAGGAGACGAAGCCTGCGTCCCTGCCCATCAAGGATTCACGATCGGATTCCTCATTTTTCTCGGCTCCGAAACCTAAACCGAAGTTGCCTAGCTTCAAAAAGGCCCCGGTGGCTGTCAAGAAGGAGCCAGATATGAATGTCGCGCAACCATCGTCGATCGACCCATTTCAGGAAGCGCTCAAATCCATGGGTAAGGGACGTAAAGCGTCTCCAGCCGTATCAACACCGCCTTCAAATCCGGTCGTGAGCACACCGCCCGCAGGTAACAACAACAGCTTTGGTAAGACGAAACGAAAGACGGTCCAGTGGGCGCCGGAAGGTCAGCTGGAGTCCATCCGGTTGATCGAACGTGCGGTCTACGATGATGATCCAGTAGATGTCAGCCCTCTGCTCCATTTTCACGTGTACTGTACATTGATGTCGCGTGTCTCGGATTCGTCCATTAGGGTGTACATACTGCGCACAGTCTTCGGGATCTTGATCGAGGAGAAGGAGCGGCGTTGCATGCACATTTGTTCGAGGAACTCATTGACTGGACGGATCCAATAAGTGAGTCATTGCGATCATGATGGAATGTGTATGATCGCTAACGGTGACGCTACGCCTAGTGATCGATATCCCGATAGATATTGACCTGGCACAGCGCGGCTTACAGAGTGTGGAAAAGACCGTCCAAGAGGACCGAGAGCAGACCGCGTTGGGTGCGCTATATATGAACGTGGCACAGATACCAGACAGTCCAGCTGAGCCCACTGCAACGATCCTGGAGGAGGATGTAGACATGGACGTCAAAATGATGACGGTGGGACCGGAGAGCGACATGATCTTTTGGAGCGGAGTCGTGCAGTCACCGCAAGTGTCGGTCGCGGACTTGGTCAACCAGCTCGCGACGGGTGGCATGGATCACCCGATGAACGATCTCACCATGGGCGGGTTGCCAACGGTGGGCTTCGACCCGAGCGTTCTGTCGACTATACCACCAGAACAGATGCAGCAGTTGATGCAGCAGCTACTCAATCCAGGACAAACGCCGGGTGGTGGTGGACAGCTGGCGCCGTTTGGCGGTGCAAGCCAACCGCCGGGTTGGAGTGCGTCGGGCCAATTTCCAGAGTATGGACAGGAGTTCCCTGGGGACGATGCTACTCGGGCTCGGTGGGCAGCTGACAGAGGACGAGGGCGCGGGGTTCGTGGACGCGGTGGCCGTGGGAGGGGCGATGATGGCTCGTATAGAAGTAGTAAACGAAGACCATGCAGTTTCTTTGCAGAAGGAAGGCGAGCATTGATTACCTCTGAATGTGGGACTGGAACAAAACTAACAAAGTCTTTGGTGTCGCAGATGCAGATATGGCGACCAATGCGATTTTAGCCACGAACCGATTTTCTAAGGTCTCCTGGTACCGTTATGTTATATGCATGTGTGGAATCTTACACTTGTTCTTGTGCACACACTTGCCTGTATCGCCCCGAGAAATAGTTGGCAATATTCAGCAGAGCATCGTACTGGTACAGAAAGCCATAAATAACACATTGAACAAGGTACCACCAGAATCCGAGCAACAGCACCGCGGGCCACGTCCTGCCAAAGGGTAGAAAGATATATGTAGCAGCCGGATACACAGGCTGATATGCACAATCACAATAGACTTCCGACGCATAGCAACACAAGATATTCCACAAAAATCCCGCCAGATGTTAGCCATTCCGCTTTTGTCTGCGTGTCTTTTTTGTCTGTGATTCAGCGTTGGCGTTTGTCGGCGAGTCGGTATCGTTGGACTTGCGCTTGAGGGTTGCCGCGGCTATTGTCGGGGTAGAAGATGTCAGTCCCGCCTGCGAAGGAGCGGGAGGCCGATTAGGGGCTGGGGGAGCGGGGCCGGAGGTGGGGAGCTTACTCTGCTTTTGGGGGGTATCAGCAGAGGGTGGCGGAATATTTTGAGGTGAACTGCCTGATGGAATAGTGTGTACGGGAAGAGCGGATGGTGACATGCCAGGATACAGCGCTGAAGAAGGTTGACCGCTATAGCCATGGAAACCCCCAGGACCTCCACCCAGAACTGGACCTATTAATACACCATTGACAGCAGGATTGTGCCCCTCCCGAAGCTTCTTCGCCAGCTCTGAAAGTGCATCTACGTGGAGAATTTTGTCAGGCGTCGTATTCATATGTATTCGGGAGTGGCGTAGCTACCCATCGGCCCCAGTCGCGCTTCTGTTGCGAACGCGATCAAGTCTGTCATCTGACTTACGCTCTCAGCCAGCTTCAAGACAAAACAGTTCAGTTTATCATTCGTAGTAAATGCTACATAGTACGGACCTCTAGACACCGCATAGTGGCTTGTGGGATGCCAAACGCATTGACTGGTTCCCCAGGTATTGATGCATTTCCAATTAAAATGCGAGGTTCGTCCCATTGTCTGTCATCCTCCCGTTGATTGGCAGATGCACCATTCGGACTGGGGGTAGGGGCACTGCGCACGTGAGGCATCTTTGGCGACTCGAAAGTACGTTGACCCATGATACCATCGAGGGAGATAAACTTTTCATGTGTATGTGCATCAAACTGAAGCTGATCAAACCTGAGCGCATAGGAAGTTTGTTGGGGTTGTGAAGGAGTTAGGGCTGGGAGTGGAATAATAATGACGTGGACGGTCAGGGGGCCACGCAGTGTGACAGTGTATCCGTTGGTATACTTGTAAGTCCATACCGCGCTGACGCACTCAACGACTGCATGATGTTGGGCAACAAGCCTCTCGCGTGCGCCATCAAGCGACAGTGTCATGGATTTGACACCTGATTGCGTGGTGACCAGGAAAAAGCGAGGTAATATGGGAACACCAATTTCTGAAGCCGGAATCCCTTATGAACACTACAATTGGGGCTTGGGCCAACAAAGTAACGTACCGAATGGTTTAGCTTCATTCCTCTGGTTATCCTTCCACAAAGTGACCTTCATAATTGCTTTAGGCGTGAAATAATCATGCACTAGTGCAGTCCAAAAAGATAGTTGATGTTTCTAGCGAATCAGCAGCCAAGTTAGCAAAGGGTTGTCAGCAAGTAAAGAAAGGTTCTGACGAGTGGGTCCTCATTCGACAGTTGCCCGCTAAATTGTAGTAGACGAGTAAGTCCTTGGCCGAGTCCTATTGGTGCAGCCATCCTATCGATACAGTATTACAATCTTATTAGGCAGTATGGCAATGTTCAGAACTCACACAGGAGGCTGCCGTGCGATAATGGGGGGCTGAGCTGGTGAAGAACTCGCTTCCGAGGAGACAGCATTAGCGGGTGGATTGCTGGTAGGTCCTTGTGGTGGACGAGGGGCTATAGGCTGCTGCACTGATGGAGACTGTCGCCGTGGATGGGGTGATGACTGGGAAGGTTGAGCATGAGGTGTTATTCGAGCAGAAGAGAGAACACCGGATGAAGGGGGGAGTTGTGATTGAGAGCTCCGTGGTGTATGTGATGGTCCTGCCTGCGATGGTGGACGACCTGGAGGTCCTTGTGGTTGGGACTGTGGTCGTTGAGGTTGCTGTTGGACATGAGCAGCCATGGGGTCGGACGGAGAGTGACGATGTGGTGGTGGCATTTGCCGTTGTGGTACAGTATTACCGTGTGCAACGCTAGGGTGTGATGGGGGGCGTGTGGGTGGAGGATTTGGTTGCGAGACAAAATGGCCACCAAAGCCATCGTTTTGTTGGAGCTGCTCAAACTGCTGCGCGGGAGTGGGCTGGAATGAAGAGCGGATGGGGGTGGTGGTATTTTGAAGGCCTTCGCTGATAGACTGTGGTATATCGAGAGCATCACTTTGGGAGACAGGGGGAGCAAATGAGAACGCGGCACCAGGATTTGGTATTCGGCCAGAACCAGAGACTAGGTTCTGAGGAAAATGATTGTTCTGCAGGCCGACGAATGCATTATCGGGATGCGACATCGGGCGAGAACCAGGGGGCTGAGATGAACTGGGCTGACCAATGATGATGTTAGAAGCGGCATGCTGCTGCTGAGAATGGGTGCCTGGGCGAGGAGAAGAGGAGAGCGGGGATGGATGGTGAGGGTGACCAGGCACAGTCGGCTGAAAAGAATTTTGAGATAAGGGCTGCTGGAGACCCGCCTGCGGTATTCCAGGGGGTTGTGGCAGACTGCTCATGATCTGGGACGGCGCCGAGGGTACCCTATGAGGGTTCTGTGGCACACCAGCAGCGCTCGGTTGGCGACCCATTAAATCTGGGGAAATTGATCCTGGGATGGAGGACGGTAAGCGAGACATGATGGGCTGCTGGGAGGAAGAACGAAGGTGGGGGGGAATGTTAGACTGTGGATTGATGGGCATGTTGATACCGTTGAGAGATGGTTGGGCGGGGTGCATGGCATGTGCGGCGGTTTGGTTAAGGCCCTGGGAATGAGACTGAGCACGGCGTAGCTGGACGCCATTAATGCTTTGTTGCATCATGCTTGCAGGAAAAGCCATGGATTGGAGCGGGTTATGTCCGAGCTGGGCAATATGGGATGCGCCAGGGGGCGGTGCGGATGTGTTCATCTGTGGATTCTGACCCTGCTGTAATGCATTCTGACGCATCTGATACCTCGCTGCGGTGTTCTGCAGCGTCGAGCTGGCACTATTCTGAACGCCAGAGGTGAGCATGGCCATGGAGGCGTTTGGAGCATTGGACATGAGGCCGATGTGGTTTGCAGGCTGCTGACCCTGGGAAGGCTGCTGCTGGGAAGAGAGAAAATGGGAGGGGACCTGGGTAAGCTGGGTGATGTTCTGCTGGGTGCGTAGCAGGTCGGAGGGTTGACGGACGTTCATGATAGCTAGCGCGGTGTCGGGACGGGGGGGGAGCGGGGGAGTGGCGGGCACGGAACGAACAGAAGGCGAGCAGGGGGCGCGGCGGCGGTAGCGGGGTTGGGGAGCGGGGAAGAGAGGGAGCCGTCACGGCGGGGGGGCGGTCGCGACACAGATCGGGTTTGGGGGCGGCGAGGGCGGGCAGGCGGGGGTCAGTGGGGAATAAGTGATAAGTGGAAAAACCAATAAAAGGAAGATATGTTAAATGCGATATTTTTTGTGGAGAAAGATATGTCACAGCGACGCTGTTTGACGAGCACGTCGACGGCAGACCCGAAACTTGCACCCATCCACACTCCCACCCTGCCACGTGCTCACTGCCCATTATCTACAAAAACCAAAATAATAATAATAATAATAATAAAATAATGGTCCGCAAACTCAAGCACCACGAGCAGAAGCTCCTCAAAAAAGTCGACTTTCTTGCCGTGCGTCAGACCGACCGAGCACGACCCCTCGTTGACCCCCCCCGTAGTGGAGGCAGGATACCAACATACGCGAGATCAGGGTTCTCCGCAGATACCACATACAACACAGAGAGGACTATCACAAGTCAGTCCACAGCCAGTCCACAGCCAGCTACTCACCGTCCACAGGTACAACAAGCTCTGTGGCGCACTCCGCTCATATGCACACCGCCTCTCCATGCTCCCGGCGCAGGACCCCTTCCGGACTCAGATGGAGGGCCAGCTGCTCTCCAAGCTCTACGACATCGGTGTGCTCACGTCCCAGGCGAAACTCAGCGATGTAGACAACAAGCTCACCGTCGCCGCATTCTGTCGTCGTCGCCTCGCAGTGTTCATGTGCATGCGCAAGATGGCCGAGACAGTCAGCGCAGTACGTTGTCTCTCCGTCTGCCTCCCACTCACCCACAGACACCCCCAGGCCGTCAAGTTTATCGAACAAGGCCACGTCCGCGTCGGCCCCGATACGATCACAGATCCTGCGTTCCTCGTCACTAGGTGCGTCTTGTCTACTCCTGATTCACTCCCTGCTTCATCCCTCTCCAGGCATATGGAAGATTTTGTGACCTGGGTGGACACCTCCAAACTCAGGCGCACTGTCATGGCATACAACGACGAGGTCAGTCTCGGTGTGGGCTTGTCCGATCTCCTACTGAGAGATCCCAGCTCGACGATTTCGATCTGTTGTGAGCCTGTGTCTTCACCCGATGCAGTCCGATGGCGGACTTTGCACGGCGCACGGAATGTCTCCATGTCGTCATGGTTGTGTTTTTCTGAGGGTAGTCGTAGCCGCAAATGCGGATTTTCACGCGCGTGTCGCCGCGGTAGTAATTACACATCGCGTACTGCATACCTTGTCTTTTTACCCTGATCTTCTTACTTTCTTTCTTGGAGGCAAACAGCCACTAGCCTGTCTTTTAGGAGTGCACCAGAACGATGGCGGAATCTGGTGACGGAAACATCAAGGTCGTCGTACGATGTAGGCCTCTCAACAGTCGCGGTGCGCTTCACGCCTCGTGACATGCTCACCCCCACCTCATTTCCCCTTCCCCGCCAATGATCATGCAGAGCTCGCAAGAGGCGCCAAACCACTCATCCGCATGCAGGGAAACCAGACATTGCTGGATCCCCCGGAGTCAGGCTCGGCCCAGGACACCAAGCGTGCGACGGAACGCAAAACAATGGCTTTTAGCTTTGACAAGAGCTATTGGTCTGCTGGGCCTCGCGACGAGCCGGGGTACTGTTCTCAGCAGACATTGTATGACGACCTAGGAAAGGAACTTTTGGACCATGGGTTTGCAGGGTTTAATGCTTGTATTTTGGCTTGTGAGTCTCTTGCCATCGGTCATCCGCTATCCTGCTGAAAATATGACAGACGGACAGACTGGTAAGTGGGTCCTCAAATGGCGGGCACGAGAGGTTCATGCAACAACCTTCAAAGGTTCTGGTAAATCTTATAGGTATGTTCCTGCATATACGCCTCCTAACCCCGTTGACATATTCATTGGAAAGTATGATGGGATGTATGTGCTTCTTGAATTCGAACTGTCATAGACACTGACAAGTTTCGCCCTGTCAGACGGCCCGGACAAAGGAATTATACCTTTAACATGCTCGGAGTTATTTGTACGAGTAGAACAGAAGAAGGCACAGGATCCCAATATCCATTTCACAGTAGAGGTATCATACATCGAGGTACGTCTCGCTCATCCTTTTAGTGCCCTTACCACAACACGATAATCACAGATATATAACGAGAAAGTGCGTGACCTCCTGAACCCAAGGAATACAGGGAATCTGCGGGTCAGGGAGCATCCAAGTCTAGGGCCATACGTAGAAGATCTTTCCAAGTTGGTTGTGAGCAGTTATGATGAAATGATGACCCTCATGGACGAGGGAAATAAGGCACGGACTGTCGCTGCCACCAACATGAACGAGACGTGAGTCACCTTCGCGTTCATGCGAGTTTGACAACACATCGTTTTGCAGGTCATCTCGATCCCATGCCGTGTTTACCTTGCTATTAACCATGAAGAGACACGATGTTGACACCAACCTAGATACAGAGAAAGTATCTCGAATCAAGTCCGTCCCTGCCCTTGGCCTACCAATGTGAACTGAACTGACGTCCACCCGTAAGTCTGGTCGACTTAGCAGGTTCGGAGAGAGCCAATTCGACCGGTGCGACCGGTCAACGTCTCAAAGAGGGTGCGAACATCAACAAATCACTCACGACACTCGGAAAGGTCATCTCTTCACTCGCACTCGCAAGTCAGGACTCCGGCAAAAAGGGAAAGAAAGGAAAGGCTGATGAATTCATCCCTTATCGTGACTCTGTGAGACAAGATTGTCACTATCCTGACTGTTGCTTCGACTCTGACGAATGTTGACCACAAGGTCTTGACATGGCTACTCAAAGACAGCTTGGGAGGGAACTCGAAGACGGCCATGATCGCCGCCATTTCACCAGCCGATTACGAGGAGACACTGAGCACACTACGGTATGCTGATCAGGCCAAGAAGATTAAGAACAAGGCTGTTGTAAACGAGGACCCGAACGCGAAACTTGTCCGTGAGCTCAAGGAAGAATTAGAGTTGCTCCGAGGTAAGTTTGCGACGTTTCTGTGCGGATTACTCGGTGACTCTGCTACAAGCTCGCGTGGCTTCCTCGAGTGGAGAAGACACATTCGACCCGCATATACCCCCCGAGAAACAAAAGGTCACCTACCAGACAAAGGACGGAAAGATCAAGACAGTCACAAAGGCCGAATTGCAGGAACAAATGGAAGCGAGCGAGAAGTTGATGCAGAGCCTAAACGAGACATGGGAAGAAAAGTTGGTGAGGACTCAGGAGGTGCAGAAAGAGCGAGAAAAGGCGTTGGAGGAATTGGGCATTACAGTAGAGAAGAACCTGGTTGGTGTGCATACCCCAAAGAAGGTCAGTCTGTCCTGAGTGTGGTTCAGCGTTTTGCTGATTACCTTCAAGATGCCTCACTTGGTGAATCTGGTAAGTGTGATCAGACGAAAACATCGGATCATGCATTGAAATCCCCTTTTCACCCGATCAGAACGAAGGCAAGCATTGGTATCACTTGTTGCACGTTCCAAATGGTGATACGAGTTGCAGATCCATTGATGAGCGAGTGTTTGATCTATCAACTCAAACCCGGTCGTACCATGGCATGTTCATCCATCTTGACGTTCGAGATGGATACTCAACCCGACAACAGGTCGGCCGTATGGACAGCGAGAAACCGGCAGCTATCCGTCTCAGTGGAGACAATATATTTGAAGAGCACTGTGTGCTTGAGAATGTTGACGGCAAGGTCGTGTTGCACGCCATGCCAGATAGCGTAACAGCAAGTATATGCTTGGGAAATTTTTGCACTTCGCTGACTTGATCGAACAGTTCTTGAACGGAAAGCAAATCACACCAGGCCAAGTGAGTGTCGCGCTGGTATTTTAAAAAGTCTGTTGTAATTGTCTCGTAGCCTTACAAGCTGCGGTCGGGTTATCGGATTATCCTTGGTGCGTCTAATGCGTTGAAACACACTCTGACCGTCGTCGTTTGATCAACTCTTAAAACATAGGGGATAATCATGTTTTCCGGTTCAACAACCCCGAAGAGGTTCGAAAACAGCGTGACCGAGCCACCGCTAGATCTAATTTGCACCTGAGTATCTCTGCTGCCGACATTGAAGGTGGCGAGGCCAATGCTACGCCCTCGACGCGTCCACCATCCAGAGCCTCGTCTGCCGGAGACGCTGATGTAGACTGGAACTATGCAAAACGAGAGGCTGCTCTGGCACGGCTGGGCCTCGATCCCACACTGGATAATCTTCCAGATGAAGAAATCAACAAGCTCTTTGAACGGATCACCAAAGTGAAGACGATGCGTGACCATAACTCGAAACCACGCCCCGAGAGTAGTCTCAGCCAACGTGACGACGTCTGGAGCGAATCGGGTCGTCCGTTTTCTAGCGATGCGATGACGGACGACACGAGCGTCGACGCTGGACCAAGCCAGGGCAGTCCTGATATGGATGGCCCACTCAAGGATGTGCAGCATCAGCTCGAGTCTCGTCTCCAGGCGATTTCAGAATCCAACGAGGCCGAAGACCTCAAGATGGAGAAGGACCATATGGAACACCAGTTGAAGATGGTTCAACAGCAACTAAAGCGGCTTATTAATGCGCGCGCGCATGGAGAATCGGAAGACGATATCGTTGGATTCGAGCCCATCGTCTACACGGCAAGGCAGTTACGTTTGATACGCAAGGCCCTGGACAAGTGGCGATCTAACCGGTCGTTTTCCATGGCCGAGACCGTTTTGTCCAGTGCTGTCCTTGTGAAAGAGGCCACCGTTATCAGGTAGCGTCCTTTGTGTGGGAAACAAAGTTTACCTTTTGAACTTTTGATTGTAGCAAAGAGCTCGGCAAAGACGTTACCTATAATTTCACAATTGCCTCCGGTGGCTCGCTTGCAGCGCCATCCTCAGGGGTGGATAATATTGGAAGTCTTGACGGGTTTGGCGATGTCGCTGATCCTCGTCTTGCCTCAGCCACTCAACCGTCAGTCGCTGTCAAGGTCCTCGACAAGAAGCATTGTGCGATTTACACCTGGTCCCTTGATCGTCTCCAGCAACAATTACAACGAATGCGAAATTTAACCACTTATATCGATAGACCGTCGTATACCCAGCATTTCAGTTCAGACAAACCCTTTTATGACACCCCCCCGCCGCAGTTTTCTTTCATTGGCAACGCTCTCGTATCCCTAGCGCCTCTTTCACGCCGTCTCTCCTCATCCTCGGTGGTGCCAATATTTTGTCGTTACACCGCGGAGGCAATAGGATCTTGCAGGGTAGACCTCAAGATTTCCAGCGTAATCCAAATGTCTTCGAAACATGGACCTGGATCAGCTCCTTCTACTCGACCGGCTTCTCCCGCACCGTCTATAATATCCCCAGGGAGCAAGATCAGTTTCTTTCTAACCGTTGATTCTGTCAAAGGCCTTTCTCTCCACGACTTTGCAGCCTTGCACCTCCAAATACGACTATCCTCGTTCATGGGACCATCCCTTGCTCACGAGGAGGTATTCTCCTCTTCTGTGCTTGACATGGAGATGTCCTCACTTTCAGAGCTCAAGTTTCGGCGGACGTTTTCCATTGTTGCTCCCACCAAGGTCGTCAATTATCTGCGGCAAGGTTACGCTCCCATAGAATTCTTTGCAGCTGTCAAGCCGACCTACTTGGAACGCCTAGAACATTGGGATGAAATGCGCGAGTTGCGGCTTCACCCGCGCCCGACATCCCCCATGAGCCAAATTGACAGTACAGTACCAAATACCCAAACGATGCGATGCCCTGAAACGGATTTTGTCATTGAGCAACATCATGACGTTGCGGCCCGGGTCCAGATTCGAGAGCTTGCCGCCAACGGGGAGTATGTTCCCGTTCCCGTGGTTTCTCAAGGGAGCCTTGACGCGGGCGCATTCTTCCTCCATCAAGGGCTACAACGTCGCATTTTTCTGGAGCTCTCTTCTGATTCTGGACCTCAACTTCCTTGGTCGGATGTTACAAAGGTCAGGCTAGGAAACGTGCGGTTATTGGACCCAAAAGGCCGGATACACGAATCAACATCAAAAGCCATGGTTACCCTTCCTTTACTTGCGGATCAAACTGTTGAGTTCAAACCGGACGGGACGGGATCATTGACTTCGGAGGCGCTTTGGGACTCCAGTGTCCACGATTCCGTACTGCTGAACCGCGTCACAACAAATCCGTACCGTGTTATTCTGCAGCTCCAGTGGGCCGTGGCTGTGGAATGCTGTAGTGAGCCGGTTCAGTTCTCGATGGACATCGCGGTGACGATGCAAACCCGGGATGCCCGTCCTCCGAACCGATTCCTGACCTTTCTAAGCTCAGGCAAGATCCTCTCAAGAATGAGCTCGATATTCAAAGTCCGTATGACTCCACCCCTGACACGTTCGCCGCAAGACCTCTGGCGTCTTGACACGTCAAGCAAATATGTCCGTGGAGAGGAGGTATTACAGAATTGGAAGCCAAGGGGTATCTCGGTCGTCCAGGATTATAACCGGCTTGTCAAAATGGAAAGGAGAGCAGCTGATGTGCAGGCCGTTCGTGTCGTGCTGGCATCCTCTCGTGCGACGTCACGGCCTCCGTCCGAATTTGTAGTGTGGGCATCGGACGCACTACTTCAGAAAACGATTACGCTCTGGCAAAAACGCTTTGGCCATCCGGACGAGGTAGGTATTGTATTCGAAGTGGAGATACTATCGTAATTTGATTATCCTTGACTTAGATTATCTTGAGTCAGTCTCCCGTGGAGACGGAGAAGCCTTCCTCCTCCAAAGTTAGGGCACATGACGACACAGTGAAACTTATCTCTACCGTGACACAGGTGCCATGTGGGTACGTCTTCCCGTCAGTTTCCCACGAAGGCGAAAGTTAAAATCGAAACAGTGATGGGCCGACGAAAAGAGGATACCTGCTGATTCTCACAGACGCCAGCCATGACACGTGGGGAAGGCGGTGGTTTGTCCTCAGAAGGTAATGTTTCATGTTGATTGGCAGCACCCCACCTCACTGATATGGACCAGACCCTACCTTCACATGTACACGCATTCCAATGAGCTCGAAGAAGTTGGTATCATCAGCCTCGCTGGAATGAATATCGAGTGCGACTCCAACAAGGAAGCCCTACTTGGGGTGAGTCAAAAGGTGAAACGACTGATTCTCTTCCTGACCCTTACTCGTAGAAACAATTTTGTTTTACGCTTTTCACTGCGGCGAACTCACACGTGCTCGCCGCGCCCTCGTTGAAGGAGTTGCAATCATGGACGTTGAAGCTAGACCCTACCAGATCCAACGTCGCTTAGGTCGCGTTATCGATTCATTTCTTGTTATCTTACTCCGCCGCCTGTTCACACCATAGTTACTACTTATACAGATATATTGCATGGTGATCACTCCCTTGGCTCGTAAAGACTGTCTTGGTTGGTTTTTGTATCCATGCTAGATGAGTTTCGAAGATCTGATAGTGCTGATACACTCCGGAAACTCGACTCATTATGTTGCCATACGTGGCCGACGGTCCAAGACACCATGCGGAATCTCTTGATCGATGAAATCACATCATTTCCACTTTCTACAGCCTCGTTAGTGGCAAGAAGGGTCACATAACGACGACACCTGAGATACACAGTCGTGGTCGTGTGCACGCAGAATCTTGGGCGTTGACCGGGTTTTCGGACATCTGCCACTTTGCCGACCTGCTCAATTGTCCATATCAGATATATGAACGGCGTTGTCCATTGCTTCAATCTCTGTCGCTTCCAACCGTCCGTCGCACTGAGTCTGTCACAGGCTGATACATATGTTTGTACTCCCAGGGCCATTCACAGATCCGAAGTGTAGAGTTTACCCCGTTGGTCGGTTGTGTGTCAGGGGCGTGTTGCATAGTGGCCCTTTGCCCAAGACGTACATTCGTTCGGCCATCGCGCGATCTTTTTTTTTTTTTTTTTCGAGGCGGGATCATCCGTCAGTCCGGGACCCGCCTGCCCATGAAAACAAATGGTCGTGGGACGGCGGGTCAATGAGGGAGGACAAGCAAGGAAGGCGTCGGTGCGTACTTCGGAGAGATGGCTTGATCGATAAGCAACCTTTTCCTTCAAATCGAATCGACGGCAGGAAATTACGCGTGCACGCGACGTCGAGCGCTTCTCTAGCATACCTTAATCCTTTGAGTGGAGATAATGGGTCGCATTTGCTCGATCCGTCAGGAAGATGATGCTGCTCTGGCATGTAGGATGTCCGGATACAATACATGGCTGCCCACAGGTGCGTGTACCCGGCGTTTCGAAAGGGGGCGCTCGAGTTGCGAGGCACTAATATGTATAAGTGGATTGACAACCGAACCCACAGTCCCGCAGATATCAGGACAACTTTCCGTGACATGGTGGGTGCTCGGGGAGCCGGACTCTTTGGGCTTTTGTTGATGCGTACGCGGTTTCATCAAGTGATCATATCCACGCTGAATGCGGCCAAATTCTCCCGTCAAGGATCACAAGACTGGTTGCCACCGTGCCTCCGTGTGTGTTGTCGCAATTGTATCGCAGTACAGGTGGCGTCGCAGAGATTTGGGGTATCTTCTGAAATGCAGGCGGACGGGAAGTACCGAACTCAAATGGACCCGCTAACACCGACCGAATCGTCATACTACATCCTGATGGGCTTGTTCAACTCCCAGAATATGTGAGCTCGGAGAAGGATTTGTCGATGGTCTTCTAAACGGTGAGGTACGAACTCGGACGAACGACCAAAGAGCGGTAATGGAGGTGACTGATCAATCCTACCCCTATTTTGTGATTGAATCCGACCCTTCAACGCGGCTAACAATGTAGATCAATGAACTTCGGCTAAAGCTGATGTACACTTGCTTGTGGCTTATCGGCACTCGTGGGTGGTACGATCTCTCGCGAGATATAAGAACGTCAAGGGGTCAATGGTGATCCTCATGTTGTCCTGGCCGAAGTATCGTCTCACCTGAGCTGATGGTGCTACGGCGTGAAGATATCCGACTGGCTGAACTACTAGCGGCTAAACGACCCCGTGTCTCGATTTGCCGATTTGAGTTGTGCGCTCATAGCACTGGCACCATCCGAGAGCGTAGGAACGTATCAGCTGTTGTGGGGTGCACGTCTTGAGAATGTTTCCCTGCGAGCAGAGGTGTGCTGCATGAACCCACACGGACGTGTATCCCTTCGCGACCTGCACCGTTTATTGGTTCCACGACTCGGCAGTGCTTACTAGTACCATCAGTGGTGGGTGGGAAACGACTCCGTCCCACGCAGAGAACGACCACGCCCATCCGTAGAATGATGAAGGGAACCTTCTTACGAACGAGTTAGTCTCGTGAAACAGTGATGGACGTAAGATGAACCTCGGGTTTCAATTTTCGAACGTTCAATGGAGCGCGCCGTCGATCAATTCGCAGGGCATCGAGTCAGACATTGTTAAGAAACTCTTCTGTCATAGTATTGTGTCCGTCAAGCTAGACAGCTAGCACATAATCCAGGGGGGGTAGATACATGACAGTCAAAGAACCACTGAGGATCGTAGGGTAGGATGGATGGGACTATAAGATACAGTGCAGATATAGAAACACGAAGGAGGAGATAGGACTGGTTTATGAATACATCTAGAGTGTTAGAACGAAGTCTAAGATTCGGTTACGCCTGAATGCGAAATAAAATCCATGTTACAGAACGAACGAACACAGAAAGCTGGTCTTGCTTCAATCGCAGGCAATTGGGCAATCACTCTGAATTACGGGCTCGGATTAGAAACGATCAGAGTGAGAGTGAGTTGGCACTTACTGGTCGCGTAAATGTAAGCATGTGACAGGTGATGTACCCTTTGGCAAAGCCAGCTCCAGCATACGCGAAGAGATATTGCCATTTACGCTTGAATGTTTCATACTCGCGAACATCTTTCAAAGCAGGGTAATCCTTAACAAGCATATCCTGTCGGATGTTTGCCTCAAGGCGACGGCCCCATTCACGGAGGGTTCGAGGGTAGTCTATAAACGAAATACAGGTCAGGAGGGTTTGATAGAACAATGAAAACGCCCTCACGCGCAGCATGGTTCTCGACTCCTTCAAGGGTAAACCTGCCCTCTGAGCCAGTGTTTGCCGCTTCAATCAATGCTGTCGCACTCGGCAAGCATGAATTGGGCCACATGTAACGGCGCATGAAATCCTCGGGTCTAAGACGTCGCCTTGTAAACAATTTGACTGTCTTTCAATGCGCGACACTCACTGATAGGTACTATATCTTGATTCCGGGAATGTCGACGAACTGATAACGACAGTCGCGTTTCGTGCCTTCAGGGCAAAGTCTACAAGCTTGAAGTATGAGTGGTAATGCTTGGAGCCCACGTGCTAAAAACAGTGTTACAGTGAGCAAATGTGCAATACACGGGTTAAGAGCTCCCACCTCCAACATTTCGATGCTGATGAAAGCGTCAAAGGCTTTCTCGAACTCGGCGGGGATCTCGCGATAGTCCATCAGGTGAACGCGGATGCGGTCCTGGAGACCAAGGGCCTTGATTCGCTCTTCGGCAAGCGCCTTCTGTTCCCTGGACAAGGTGAGAGTGTCGACTTCACACCCAAACGTCAGAGCAGCCTGGATTCGCACAGTGACATCAGCAATGCCGTTAGATACACACGAGAAGGTCGATCACCTCGATGGCCATTCCACCCCACCCGGAACCAAATTCCAAGATTCGGTTTCCAGGTTTCACCTTGGCTTTAGTCAGCACATAACGAATCTTGCGCAGCTGTGCGGCCTCTAAATCGCCTGGAAACGGGCCGTTTATCATGTCCCCACGGACACCACCCTCAGCATCGCCCCATAGTGCGCATGAGTACATCATTTCGTTACTTAGGAACGCCTGGGATAGGATTTCAACAACACAATCATCTCATACCCTCTAGACATACCTTGAACAACTCATTAGATTGGTCGTAGCTCGCAATTGCATTCAAGCGTGCACGCGAGCGCGTTTGCCCGAAGAACGCGTTCGACAGCCCAGAGATTACTGATGTGACGCGAGTGAATGCCGAGGAAAAGCCGTCCATTCCAGACTCGTTATCAAGCCAAAGCTATTGCTCATTAGCCTCTAGAGCCGTGAACGGCACGCAAGATTAGCTTACATCCATTACAGCTTTGAGGTCGCTAACGTCCACATCGCCTACCATGTAAGCTTCGCTGACTGGAGCTGGGTTAGTGGAAACGAACATGCAAGAACAAAAACCAAGGCTTACAGCCCAAGTCTTGGGTGCTAAGGAGGATATCAGCCTAAGGAAGACAAAGGGGAGGTAGACACGTACAAGAGGACGCGGGACCAGAAGTCCGAGTCATTGACCTTGAGGTAGACCTCGTTACAACCCTTGGTACGAGTACCAAAGTAGTAAACGCCCTGCGAGTCCGAAATAGTCAAATGCCCTCTTGTGATAGCCCTCTCGAGGACTGCGAGGACGGAGCTCCGTGCTGTAAGGGATCAGATACGGAAACAGCGGATGAACTAGGGTTATACCATAGCTAGAAAGCAGAGACTTTGGCTTGGGAAAGACGATGGATATCGAGGTAGGTGAACGATAGAAATTAGTCGCCGACGAGAGCGTCAGTGCGGAGGAATTAGTAGGGTTCAACATCGTGGAGGAAGGCGTTGAATAGACGTCGTATAGACGTGAAGTTTACTAGAGTGGGAGGGGAGAAGAAATGGTGGAACGCTGAGTGGATGGGGGGACTTTGGGCGAAGCATGGTGCCCCTTTATACGGAGTGAGCTGAAGGCAACCCACACAAGATAATTTTGCCATGCAAAAATAATAATTCAGTATGGCATTCGGCAAAAATGGAGGGAGAGGAGATTGCCTACGATGTGCCCGTCCGGGGATTCACGGGAAAATGAGATGAATCTCAGATCTGAAGATGACGGCGTCAGAACAGGCAGAGTTGAGAAACATAGATCCGTTGGCAGGCGGAACTTCGGGAACAGTGGTCGGGTGAACTAGGCTCAATTATAGTGAGTGATTCCACATTGTCTCGTAGTGCTTGTGTCGGAATAATTCCTCCAGGGTTAAATGTCTACATTGTCGGTCAGTTTCGCCTCGGTCAAAGGGGAAGAGACTGGGACAAAGAGCTAGACTCGGTCAGCTCGCAGGGGCGATCGGCGAATAACCCGCCTGGGAGCGACAAGGGCTGGCTGGTTAAGGGCCAAGGGCCAAGGATAGGCCCACCCTAACCATCCAACTATCTCGATACCGCTCTCCCACGTGGTTCCACACGCAAGGGTCACTCGGGTCAGGGTTAGGTTCAGGTTTCACCGAAAGAATCGGATGCAACCCGGGTTTACTATCGACCCAGTGTGGCAGTGTCACCGTCTCAACTCAAATCATTGTTCTCGCTCGTTCGTTGGGTTCTTAATGTTGCCGTGACCCACCCCTTGTAAAGGTCAAACCGTGCAGACAAGCGTCTAACCTTTGGTGACTGTTGTTAGGAGAGACTCACACTGCCCGCGTGCACTCAATGGTGCCTCAGGCGTCATGGGTAGCATCTGCTGACCCTGGTTTCACTCTGTTTCGTGTTGATATGCAGACTACTTCATATGCTTTGTTGTCACTGGACAATAGCAACTGTGACGGCTGAATACATGGTAATCTATTTTTGCCGTCCTTTGTCTGTCTCCTGCCCTCACTGGGCGTGGAAGTTTTACTCACTGATCGGTCTCACAGTGCGCTAATCTTGTGTACCATCAACGATGCGGCTTCTTAAGCTTCTTTGCCTTATCATTGGCTAATGCGACGAGATAGGTCGTGTGCTTTGCACGAAATAACACGTCCATTTCAACCCTCTGGGTATCTTGTCCAATAGAATCTCCTTTGTAAATCCGACTCCCGTGAAGACGACAGGAACATATTCGAGCAGGTCTTTCTTTTCAACGCCGCTTGTCGACCATTCATCCTGGAAGCATTAATCACCGCTTGCGCCACCAGGTCACGGACACGTCTACGCACCAAACTTCTCCGTTTGCGACTTCCCTGCGACATTATCGCTCTAGGGTTGAACCAACACCTGCTGCAGTTCGCGCTAGTTTTGCTTCGTTTCCGCCAAGACGGTCAATTTGTTTGCTTCAAGCACAATAGTATCCACTTTTCGTAAATGGTTGAGCACCGGGAAAGGTCCGTCTTTGCACGGTACGACTGATTCAATGCACTACCCTTGCTAACCTGTTTTTCCGAAGGCCAAATATACTAAATGAGGTGATGAGAATGTCCGATATGCAATGTTAGTTCGTATTCCGTGTCAGGTGTCTCCACTAAGAATTTAGCCACCCTTAGGGTCGCCAGTTGACGGGTAAGAAAAGCGCTTGTGCACGAGTTCCAGAACAGCCACCCCGCCAAGTTTGTCTATGCTTGGCTGACTACGGCGCACGAATAGCCATGTGGTCGGGTGCTGGTCAACGTTGGATGTCTCCTGAACCGTTGTTCCAGACACTGCATATTACGTTATTCGGACGAGCCAGGTTCGTGACGTATCGCAAGCTTCAACATTCAAACTGGTGTGTTGTTGTAACGGTGCGTATGCGATGTTGCACGACGTGTACTGCGTTGGCAATTTTAATCGGCTTCTATTCTCCCTCAATGGCAGTGATCTTCAACTGATCTTCAACGTGAAAGAGCGCTGTGCCGTTTGCGCTACATGTCGGCAGAGTAGTAGAATATGAGACTGTGAGGACAGTAAGTACTTTAAATGGTGTACTGTAACCGTCCCGAGGAGTGCGCTGGTCCTGTTCAATGCCGCACCTCAAAGTTGGCACGGCGTGAAACATGGTTCGTATCGTTCGCCGATTTCGCTCCAAGTTGGTTGCTCACGGGGATTCATCCCCGTCACCCCTTCTGCATTCCGATAAAGCCTCGATCCAACGACACTAAAACACGCTGCATAAGGTCGTATTGGAAGCACAAAAACGTCAAACACGGGTTCTTCTGCAAGGCAAGTCGTAATACCTGCTGTGCTTGCGGGTGGTTCTCCCGATGGCATCGATTGGCTTGCGCGGCATTTAATGTTACCCTCGAATCATGACCTGTGACGGTGCTCAGAGAACTCGCGCCGCTGTCAGTATTTACGTGTTGAGGCTACCTGGAGGAATTCCGTGCTTAGGATCACAGGGATAGATCGCTGACCATTATATGGGGATCACAAGGGAACCTAGAAAATGGCGGCGATAGGCCGACGGTCTTGTCAAGAGCCGTTGGCTAACTACTGAAGAAGGTCACCGCGTGGGGATGTTCGAGACCTACCGCGGGCGTTCACAAGCGGCCAAAGAGTACGGCGAGCGGTTGCCTAACAGTGAGATTATTCTTCGATTCCCCGGTTGGTCATATCACTAACGTTCGATGGAATCTAGGCCGTTGCCGACGCAGCTCAAAACAGCAACAGAATGAACTTATACCGATGAGAACCATGTGCGGACCTGGAAAAAAAGTTTGTGACTCGTCTCGATCGCGAGCCTACTTATATCGCCAAGATGTCTCGCCAGTCTAGGCACGGAGTCCGTTGCAGAATCAAATTTAGCAGTCATCAGCGAAAATATGCTACGCCGTGTCCGGCGTGGTCGTGGTATACCCAGATAAGCCAGCGGCGGTGGAACTGTAATACAGCCGGTGGGCAACATTGTGCACAATCCAGTCTAGGCCAGCCACTAAGTTCTGACCAGTGACAGCACTACATGGCCAAATCTTCCAGTGATGGGATTTGATTCCTGGAAGGTCAAGCAGCTGAAGTGACAACCAGTCAATAGTTGGTTGGTACAATATATCACCGCATACTTCACGTATTTCCTGGTCAGTCATTGCTCCTTGTATGTCCTGCTTATTTGCGAATACAAGTAGGCTCGCACCAGACAACCTCTAGGAGAGCGTGAATCTCGGGTGCGGGAGTGTATCAACGAGCCTTACATCCTCTAGAAGCAGGTTGTGGAGCTCCTCCTTGCAATCCTTAATTCGCATACGATCTCCCGAGTCTACAACCCAGACGATGGCATCCGTTTGCTCGAAATAGTTGCGCCAATACGGTCGAAGAGTTCTTTGGCCACCAACGTCCCCTACTCACATGGTGAGTGGGCTAGTCCCGAAAATATGGATTACATGGAATACAAACAGATATTGAGTGTGTAACTTGGGGCAGAATCACGGAGAGAACAGTGTTGATCTGAGCATCTATTGAGGGACATATGCGAATCTTTTGGACACTCACTTTCTGTGAATAAATGTCTTGATGTTGAACCCTAGAGTTGGGCTAATATTTGAAATGTTTTCGCCATTGATCTTCTTTAGGATGGTGGTTTTACCAGCATTGTCGAGACCACTGTCACGATCTTGAGGAACCTGATGGAACGGGAAGATAAAAAACCTACAGAAACAGGATCCGCATCTCTTTCTCCTTCTGGCGGCTTTTCCTTATGATAGTGAGGAGCCCCATGGCGTAGTGGGTAGTTCCTATCTAACAACAGACTCGGTCGAACTTGGAAGTCTGGGCAAAGGTGTGTGCCGGATTAAGTAAGCAACACGGTGCCACATGGCTTTTCGATTAGCACAAGACACATCCCCGAACGCCATCTACTGTTGACGAACACGGGCCCGATTCATTTAGTCTCGATTCAAGCTACAGAGAATTCGCAAACCATAACACGCTATGCCTCCGAAAGGTAAAGGAAAGAAGGTCAAAGGTAACGACGACGGCTATTGGTCAGCCTATCACAGTCTGATCTACTGAAAATCACTGCTAAACACCCCCACGGTGCAGGGACAAGGTCGGACAATCTGTGGCGAACAACACGCTTACGACAGAACAGATCGCCGTGTCCGATGCCGATAACGCCCCACAGTCCAAGGAGAGATTTGGATTCTCCGCATTTGGTACCCTCTCCATGCAAGATGATGGTCCACCAGAGGTGGACGAGAACGAAGACTTTGGAGGTCTCATGGTACGTTTACGTATCGTATTCGAGTTTCCGTAATCAACTGTTATGTTGTCAGTCTGCCATAAAAGCGTCGACAGCAAAAGGAAAGAAAGACAAGAAGAAGACTAAGAAAGTCCAAGAAGATGTGGGCGAGCCCCTTGATGAAGAACCATTAGCTATCGTGGAAAAGCCGCCAGTAGAGATGACTGCGGATGATCTTGCAGAGGAGGAATGGGGTCCTTCGAACGACAAAAGCAAGAAAGGTAAAAAAGGGAAGGGAAAGAAAGGAAAGGCGAAAAATGAGGAAGATGAGGAAGTTCCGGGTAACATATTTCTTCCTTCGTTGTGTACCTGCACCCATTATAGTTTGCAGACGAACCGCCTTCTGTGGCCCCCCCTGTGCCAGATGTACCAAGTACTGAAGCTCAAGACGCAGACGAGGATGGAGATGCCGGCGCGAAGGTTCTCTCGAAAAAGGAAAAGGAGAAGCTCAAGAAAGAACGTGAAAAAGTAGTTCGTCTCGATGTACTTCCTGATGCACTTTTTGACCCCTCTTCAGGCCAAGAAAAAGGCACAGGCAGAAGCAAAGAGGTCCGCTGCTGGACTGGAGCCAACATATACTGAGGCTGCTTCGATCGCGCCGCCGCCTTCAACACCTTCTGAGTCGAAGGTAGAGAAAGGCGAGGAAGAGGAAGCAGATGCTCAGGACGGCGGGGGAGCTGCTGCGAAGAAAAAGAAGAAGAAGAAAGGTAAGAAGGATGAAGAAGGATCTGCTCCAGCCCCTGCAGTGGCTCCGGCTCCGGCACCAACCACGAACAAAAAGAAAGGCGGATTAAGTGCACTGAAAGCAATGATGGAGGAAAAGAAGAGGTTAGAGGAGGAAGAAAGGCGGAGAGCAGAGGAAGAGAAACGGCGCATCGAGGAAGAGGAGAGGCGGGCAGAGGAGGAGGAGAAGCGGAAGGAGGAGGAGAAGCAAAGAAAGAAAGAGAAGGAAAAGGTACGCCTCGAGATGGGATGTATGTTAATCATCATCGTCCTCATGCAGTCAATTAGGCGAAACGAGAGTTGGCAAAGAAGGAGGGCCGCTTGTTGACGAAAAAACAAAAGGAGGAAAAGGTTGCTGCTGAGCGACGCAGACAAGCATTGATTGCCTCAGGAGTGCAAATCGAAGGCTTACAACAGCCATCTGGGATACCTTCTGCAGGCAGAAAAGTGACTTATGGTGCCCGCAAGAAAAGAGGTCCTTTGAGCAAAGATAAGGACTCCGCACCAGCATCTCCCGCTCCGGTATCTCGACCGTTGAGTCCGGCCCCAATCACTGCTTCTCGTTCCCCCTCTCCTGCTCAGGAGGAGCTCTCGAATAAAGTTGTTGATGTCAAAGATGAATGGGACGCCAGTAGCGCGGAGGAAGATGATGGTGCAGCGTTAGCCCCTGCGGTCAAAGACTCATGGGATGCATCAAGTGAGGATGAAGATAGCGGTCCGCCTCCGCCTCCTGAGCGTAAACCTACAAAAGTATCCCCTGTCCCTCCACTTTCCAAACCTCCAACAGGAGCGCCTGGTGTGTCTGTTTTTTGATCTTATGCCTATACTTACAAAAAATTTCTAGTATCGCCCACGAACGGGACGGCCAAACCTACGATGCCTCAAGGGTCAATTCCCAACCCCCCTGCCGAAGCAGCCTCGGAAGAGGAATCATCTACAGATGAATCATCCGAGGACAGCTCGGAGGACAGCTCGGAGGATAGTTCTGAAGAATCTAGTGATGGGATGACGAAAACGCAGCGCCTCGCTGCGCAAAGGAAGGCGGAAGCCGCTACTCGCAAGGCAAAAGCACACGAGGCTGCACTTGCTGCGCGTAGCAAGGATAATTTACGTAGCCCGATCTGTTGTATCCTGGGCCACGTCGACACTGGTAAGACCAAACTGCTCGACAAGGTCAGGATTTATTATTCCATCTCCCCCAATTCTTACACGGTCGCACTAGATCCGGCAAACCAACGTACAAGAGGGCGAAGCCGGTGGTATCACGCAACAAATCGGTGCAACATATTTCCCTGTTGACGCTATCAAAACTAAGACGGCGGTGTTAAATAAGGTCTGCAGTTGGTTGTCACTATTCCTTCTTTTTAACAATGATACAGGATGGGAACCAAGAATACAAAATTCCAGGCTTGCTTATCATTGACACTCCTGGTCACGAATCGTTCACGAATCTACGTAGTCGCGGAAGTTCACTTTGCAATATTGCCATTCTCGTCGTTGACATATTGGTGGGTTTCCTTACGGAGATACCGAAGTCTGCTCACGATCGACTTCCAGCATGGTCTGGAACCACAAACGCTCGAGTCCCTCCGCTTACTTAGAGATCGTAAGACCCCGTTCATCGTCGCGCTCAATAAGGTAGTGTCCTACCTCTCTTTATACGATCAACACTTCTCAATCCTACTAGATCGATCGTTTGTTTGGGTGGGAGGCAACTCCAAATGGCGCATTTCAAGAATCGTTTGCCAAACAAAAGAGATCTGTGCAGCGTGAATTCGAGGATCGCGTTCAGAAGACTATCCTGGCCTTTGCAGAGCAAGGCTTGAACGCTGTGCTCTACTACGAGAACAAGAGCTTTGCCCGAAATGTCTCACTCGTACCCACTTCTGCCATAACTGGGGAAGGTGTCCCGGATATGATCATGCTTTTGGTCAATCTAACTCAACAACGGATGAGCGATCGCCTCATGTACTTATCAGAACTAGAATGTACGGTTTTGGAAGTCAAGGTCATCGAAGGACTCGGAACTACCATTGATGTTGTCCTCTCAAATGGCATCCTGCGCGAGGGTGACAGGTTCGTTGTCTGCGGCCTCAATGGGCCCATTGTCACACAGGTTCGCGCCCTACTCACGCCCCAGCCTCTGCGTGAGTTACGTATAAAGGTGTGCGACCCCGCAATGCCAGATTCCCGTTATTGACCATTGTACTCCCTGTAGTCTGCTTACGTGCACCATAAGGAAGTCAAGGCGGCGCTCGGTGTCAAAGTCGTTGGTACCGATCTTGAGAAGGCCATCGCTGGTTCACGACTTCTAGTCATTGGTCCTGACGATGATGAGGAAGACCTAATGGAGGAAGTCATGTCTGATCTTACAACACTACTGAATTCCATTGACAAATCAGGCCGGGGTGTCTCCGTTCAGGCGAGCACACTGGGCTCGCTCGAGGCACTCCTGGACTTCTTGAAGGTGAGCAAGATTCCAGTGTCTGGCATCAACATCGGTCCTGTCTACAAAAGGGACATCATGCGTACGGCAACTATGCTTGAAAAAGCCAAGGAACTCGCAGTTGTGCTCGCCTTTGATGTTCCCGTTGATAAAGATGCCGAGAGGTTGGCAGAGGAGATGGGCATCAAGATATTCAAAGGTTTGTTCCAATCGACGTTTGACGTGGACCCGCTAACGACTATGCAGCCGATATCATCTATCACTTGTTTGACGCATTTACAGCATACAATAACGAGATAATGGAAGCCAAGCGCCGAGATGCCGCGCCACAGGCCGTCTGGCCCTGTCGCTTGAAGACTATCGCTGCGTTTTGTAAACGAGACCCTATCATCTTGGGTGTAGATATTCTTGAAGGGACGTTACGGATCGGCACACCCATCTGCGTTGTGAAGGTCGACCCAACTACCCAGAAGAGGGACATCATTGATCTTGGAAAGATGTAAGTCACGAAGAACATAGGTTCCGAAATGGTTCTTACGAACACACTTTACAGCACGTCGCTGGAGATTAACCACAAGCCATTTGAGGTAAGTAGTGAATTTGCTTGCGTTCCTTAACATGACCTGTGTTGGTTACCCGCAGATCGTCAAGAAATCACAGGCGGGCGGAGGCGTTGCCGTCAAGATCGAGCATGCCGTGTATCAATCAGCCAAGATGTTCGGCCGACATTTTGACGATAAGGACGATCTCCTGAGCCACATCACGAGACAGAGTATTGATGTCCTCAAGGTGATGCAATTGAACGAGTCTCACTTTGATCATCCTGACGCAGACCTTTCAGTCCTCATTTAAAGCGGATGTATCCAACGAAGAGTGGCTTCTTATCAAGGGATTGAAACAGGTACGCCCGCCGATTCTCTGACGCCACGCGGACACCGTCTGACAAGCTGACACAATAGCGATTGAACATCTCATGATGCGTACCTGTGACCTAATACTAATCGGAGTTACATACACCGCTGCAGCTGTATTTATACCACACGTCGTGATACACAACTGTACCAATCCTCTTCTTTCTCCAAACATCTTCGCCTCGAAATGTCTACCCCGCACAGTGTGGCAGATGGTCGCGAAGTCGATCAAAACGCGAGCGAAAAAGCCTCTACCAAAGATCAAGACATCTTGCAGCTGGTAATACCCGTTCTAGACGATGGGACAACCGTGTGGGGTGACGCGCGCAGGCATTAATGATGATCGGTAACGTCGGTTTATAGTGGTGAACTGGAAAGGGCTGCGGGTATCCCTGATTGCGGACTTGGGGACCTCGACCTGCAACTTTTTGCAGATGTCGTTGCCTCTGGGGAAGATGCACCAGGGGTTGAGATCATACCGCTTGAACCTGAACAGCGCTCATACCTGCGTAGGGAAGCCCTCCAGTATCGTCCCACTATTACCGCTCCTACGGGAGCAAGCACAGATATAACTGACATCTTTATCTCCTCAGGATCAACTCGGCTACAAACAGGTAGGAAGAATTGTTTATGTCACATTTGCGGAGCACTCAATAACGTGTGCTCTAGCAACTTCATCGTAGTTGGCATTTCATTGAAAACTTTGCTGTCAGTTTCGTAGGTCTAAACTTTATCGGAGGCGTTCGGTATGTATTCATTGATAGTAGATATCGCTAACTATCGCTAACAAGAGTGATTCGTCTCTTAGTTCGTTCCTGTTCCTTGGATTGTTGGCAGGAGGTCCTGCTGCGATATGGTATGAACTCAAAGATATGACTATTTCATCCTGAGCGCAACCATAGGTCATCGTACATCGTCACAATCATTTTTATGGTCATATCTGCCGCAGTTCTGGCAGAAATCTGTTCAGCGTTGCCCCTTAGTGGCTCCATATATATCTGGGCTGCTGAGAGTGCTGGGCCAAAGTACGGGAGATTTTTCGGGTTCTTGGTTGCCTGGTGGGCTTGCACGGCATGGATGACTTTTACCGCAAGCAATTGCCAAGTGAGTCTGATGCCCATTCCAGAGGGAAGCTACATGATTTTTTTCTCGACAGACCACCGCCAACTATATCGTTTCCGAGTTGGTTGTCTGGGGAATCAACTTTCCTGGTGGTATTGATAACAATAACATCAAATGGCGGGCCTTCATATGGGCAGTCTCGGAGCTGATGCTACTGGTCTCAGTAGCCATGAATTACCTTCCTCCTAGGCTATATTCTGGGGTTTTCAAGTTTTCTGTTGGCTTGCTTATGCTCGACTTTTTGTTGTGTCTTATCTGGCTTCCTATCGGGGTTTCAAAAACATATGGATTCCGATCAGCCTCGGAAGTGTTTACAACCACCTGTGAGTCAGATTAGGTGAAACGTATCGCCACTGATTCCTATTCGAATAGACAATGGCACTGGAGCTCCTGCCGGATGGAATTGGCTCTTGTCCCTGTGAATTCTTCTCTTATCCCTATACTCATCTACGACCTAACTCAATTGATAGGTTTTTTACTGCTGGAACAATGACCGGATTCGATGCTTCTGGCCACATTGCTGAAGAGACGAAGAATGCCAGGTGCACATTTTGACGATGAAACTCTTCTTTGCTCATCCCCTTCAGTGTCATTGCAGCTAGAGGCATTTTAATGAGTGCCATTGCAACCGGTGTGCTTGGTTTCATTACCGCCATTCTATTCCTGTTTTGTACACCGGATCTCAACACGGTGTTCGCGCTTAACGCGCCACAGCCATTCGTTCAGATTTATGTCATGGCTTTGGGCAAGAAAGCTAGTATCTTCATGACAATACTAGCCGTCCTCGGTCTTATAATGGTGCGAAAGTCTCTCTGTACCCCCATCCTCGCTGAGCTTGGTACTTTAAAGAACACAACTGTAGGAATTGTTGCTGCGTCGCGTCTAGTATTCGCCGTCGCCCGTGATGGTGTACTGCCACTGTCCGGGTGGATTGGAAAAGTCGATGCACAGGGACAACCCCGCAACGCAGTGACTGTCATCTATATCTTTGCCGCCGCCTTGCTATGTACGATACTGCCTAGCCAAGTAGCATTCACGTCATTGGTGTCTGCCAGTGGCGTTCCCACTATCGCAGCATACGGTCTCATTGCCCTTCTGCGACTCCTCATGACCCCGAACAAATTCCAGTCTTCTCGGTTCAGACTAGGCAGATATGCGAAACCATTCTATATCTGTGCAGCCGCATTCAATGCTCTCATATTTGCTGTGAGTGTTCATCTCATCATGATGATCGCGAAGACATTGAACTTGGCCAAAGTTGGACATCTCTCCCTTTTACTTCCCGGTCACTGCGCAGACGTTCAACTTCGTAAGTATACATTCTGCTTGACACAACATTAATCTGATCTGGTGTTGTGAAGGCTATCGTCATCTTCGCAACCATCACTATCTTCGCTGTCCTCACTTGGTACTTCACACCAGAGGAAAAGTGGCTGAGACGCGATCAGATCTTAAAAGCCTTGGAGGTGACAGACTAAAAGGACTATAGAATTGATGGAGGGGAGACGAGATAAAATATTGATTTCATCAAGATATCCTAAATGGGCTCTAGACCCAATTGACCTTGACACGCTCCTTCTACGTCTGCAACCTGGATTGCAGCAATCAAATCCATTTTTCATCAGGATGGTAGGCTGGAAGCGAAGACTGACCTCTTTGGGAGCAGCGACACTCAGGATTACTGGGTGGTCCCTCCCGACGAGAACCTCATCCTACAGAATGGCATCAGCACGGAACAGGCCACAGTAAAGTTGCGCACTTCAATTCGAATGCCCATGTTCTGGAACGCCTTTGGGAATTGCGGGACTGGGGGTACGTAAATACCTGGGGAAACAAGTATCAGGAATGGTTGAGATAAGCCTATACGGATCTACCTGGTTCCACGGTAATCACCATCCCAGCCTTCAGGCTAATATGCAACTTTGTTCAACGGCCAATTCCATATGATACGCCACTCGGAGGAATTTACCCACCGGTCATCACGAGCAATATGTACCGACTCATGCAAATCTAGGTTCCATCTTTAAGTCCCCGTCAACCTTTGGATGTCCCGTGTCCACATACCTATTCCGATCGGATGACTCAGGAAATGTGGATACAGTACTCCTTCCAGATCTCCTGGATGCAGGTTGAATCCGATCTGGTTTAGTTCGGTCCGCAGGAGATCGCACGATCTCTGGTGAAGTTGGTGTAGACTGAATTCAGCAGATTCTGTGCAGAGAGATATAAGAGATTTTTGGGCATTCAGGACAGCCGTATAGAGGTCTTTCTGTGGCTCAGTGAAGGCTCCAGAGGCAGGGTAGGTGCGTGCTGGGGAACACATGGTCAGACTGTGGCATAAAGATCCAAAGAACCCGGAGTCTGACTGATATCCGATGCGTAGCCACTAAGATATCTCAGTATGACAAAAAGGAACAATCGAAACGCATAACTGACTTGTATTCACATCCCGCGTCCATTAGAATCAACTCGCCGTTCTGAACCACTTGATTATTAGATGTATAATGTATTACAAGTGCGTTGGGCCTATAAAAGGAATTAGCATGTGACTTGTAATGGGAGAATTTGACCGATACCCCGATGCAACGACAGGCACGTATGCTAATCGTTGTGACCCGGCGAGACAGCACAGGTACTCGAAATGAGCGGCGATTACACTCTCCGACATCCCAGGACGTGTAAACCGCATGGTCTATGGGGGAAAATGAGGTTTAATGTGTATGATTTGTGACGTGGGTCAGCTGACCTTGGCAAGAGAACGTCCACTAATGTCGGCGGCAGCACGCATGACCTGTTGTTCTGACTCACTCTTGATGGCGCGTAGTTTAGCAACATGTGGTGCCAAGTCATGCCTTCGCGAAGTCGACAATGACTCCACAATGCTTTCGAACTCTGTTTTAGGCTGCACGGAAGGAGATAGATACCGCAGTAACTTCTTGGCGGTCCGCGGGATCCGCTTTGATGATGGGCGGGGCACATCGACGTAGACGTTAGAGTAGAGACTAGCTAGTGACTTCAGTTGGCTAGGAAAGCTTTGTATAGACCTGGCATCATCCGCTTTGAATATCGTCAAAGCATCGTCAAAGCTTGTCCTGGAGACCATTGATGAATAACTTGATCGGGGACTTATAACTGTTGATATACCTGGCACCTTCCCACTTCTCTTTGTGAGTGTCCTTGCCCCTAGAAAACAAAGACATCCGATAACCACGCGAAGTAGAGGTCTTCTCTGTTCATAGGTTGACACTGCGCCGACTAGACAGGTAGGTGTTGAGAAGCTCACCAAGGATGACAGCTGCGTCTGGTTCCTCGAACCCCGTGAGGTACCAAAAGTCTGAGGCTTGACGAAACTTGTAGCTGTTGACGCTCATCAGAGTTGAGAAAGACAAGCTAGAGGTGACCTACAATATGTCTTCAGAAGATATAACATGTCAATAGGGTTATTAAAGAGTGCTACATACTCGCGCTCATATACTTGATTGGTGCAGCGACCGAGACCACGACAGAATCGTTGGGGAGGTTCTCCATCAAATTTCTGCGTCGACGCTCATACTCTTCGGCGGGTGTTCCGGGTGTCAGCTCGTGTGGTCTCACTGAATATTTAGCTGACTTAGCATGTTCAAGAGTTGGTAGAACGGATGGGCTTACAGAGGTGGGGGTGTGACCGGGAAAGCGGTTGACCATAATTCGAAGGTTTCAACTCGCTATTGATGGAGGCTTCGGTTGCAAAGGCACGTAGACAGCGACGAGCTAGAGCCTGCTGCCCTCTGAAGGATATTAGCATGATCGTCGCGGTTACTTGGGATAATTTAAATAATTAGTTTTTTTTAGAGAATAGTGTTAAGTCCTTTAGAGAATAGTGTTAAGTCCTTGGACGTAATGACATGGACAATCACGCGCACACGCTGAATCGCTTCAACGACCGAGTTGTCGACGAAGTTCGATGGCTTCGTTGGCCTGCCGGGCTCCATCTCGAACCGCAATGTGTTATGACTGGCAGAGATACGGAAGACGCGGTGTTGACGTCGCATCTATAATGACTGCTTTCGCGTTTTCTGCGGTAAAGGAAACAACTAGGCTTGGGGTATTCTCTCTTTCGTTACTCTTGTGCCAATTATCACCGCTGATTCCCTTCTAGTTCTCTATTGCTCGCACCATAGCATCAAGCACAGTCGTGGCCACCGCGCTCGCTTTTGATGATACCATTCTCCGTCGGGAGCAATTCACCGCACCCATCGTTGAGGGCGCTGTCTCGAGTGTGATCGACTTCGCCGAAACGCTGACACTTGCGCCAATATACCTGGGGGAGTGTATTTCTTCCGCTTCTCTTCGCGCTGCCCATAGTTCCATCGATATCCTTTCCATAATATTCCCTGGGAGCAGTGAGGCATCCTTTTCGTTGGGTCCATTCATTGACCTCGTGAAGAGGGAATGGGATAACCCTACTCCAAGTCACACTATACCAATCAAGAAATATGGAATCACCGAGGTTGCGAGGGCTCTTATCGCTTGGGTCGCGCTCCAGGGAGTTACCCAAGAACATCACGAATCACGATGGTTTCCTTATCTTCGCGAGGTCAAGGTACATAGTCCCACAACTGGCCCTCAACTGAAACGTGTTCCGTCTCGTGTCCGTGTCACCTCGGACCTCATACTTCCGGGACATCGCGGACAACTTATATCCGCAGATATCGGTGAAGCACCAACGAATGCCCATTCAAGACAACGATCTGCAAGTGTACTTTCTCGGCTGTCTGTAACATCTGTCGCATCTCTACGATGGAGGGATGCACGGCCAGAGCATTGCCCGAAATCAACAGAGGAGGTGAAGATGAATTTGAGACGATTTTCTAAAATGGTCCTCGCAGGATACGGCGGAGCTAGCCTCTTATTCTTTGGGATATCACCGCTACTTGCCTCTCCGTCCGTTCGCGCGAAAGCACCTACGGTATCCAACGAGAAGGAAGCAGAGGAGGCGCAACTGGAGAAAGCCATCAACGATGCGGAAGCTGAAATGGAAGGCGCGTCTGGAACGTTACCCCCTTCATTAGGAGATAACATGGAGTATTCGTGGTGGGATATCTTACTGGGCAGGCATGACAAGGAGATTTTTGAACGATCGGTACACGTCGGTCGCACGGATACTCAAAACATGCAACCTCGCATGCGTGCTACTGCTGTGATCGGGATCGAACGTCAGATGCCCAGGTTCTGGGTACTCACCGACCATGACCGTTGTCAAGTTGTTCTTGTCCTTCGTGGTGCGTATAATCCTTCACAGGTGACACAGTTGACAAATTTCATGAGAATAGGCACCATGTCCTTGAACGAGCTCGCAGTCGACTTGACATGCGAACCAGTGGAGTTTGAGCCGGCATCCAGCACCTGGGTAGATGATCATAGTTCCGACGCCAAAGTTCCATTCCCAGAGTCAGGGTGGTATCAAAGCCGCAGACGATCTTCGTTCCTGTCGTCGACACAACCCCCATTGTATCACGTACATGGTGGTATGCTCCGTATGGCGCGCGTAATGGGTGAAACCGGAAAGCCTGTACACCTTGCCGTGATGGATGCATTAAGCCGAAACCCTGATTATGGTTCGTGGTACTATCACACCGTTACCATTTACGTTTGAACTATTCTTGATTGTTGCTGAGTAGAACTGATTCTTTGTGGACACTCCCTTGGAGCTGGCGTAGCCGCCCTCTTGGGCCTGGTGAGTGTACAGATTATTGAATGTTCAGTCACATTTCAACCATTGTCAAGATGTGGGCAGATTCGACTACATGCCTTACCGTTGCATCAAGTGGACTTCCCGAGGATCGTCCGGTATCTGTGTACTGCATAGCACCACCGTAAGCTTTGTTTACTCTCGGTCCATATATGCCACCTTACTGTTCATTTCCTAGGTGTCTTATTGATGCAGATTTGAGTCGCCTGGCGTCAAAGTTAATTATTTCTTTCGTCTATTCGGATGATATTGTTTCTCGACTGTCGCTGGGTTCTATGCGTGATATCCGTAACGCAGCCTTGTGGCTTTGCGAAGCAAACGATAAGGGTGGACGGGAAGGATATTCTGTCGTAACGCATCGCACGAGAATGTGGAAGAGTGGTGAGGGGTCTCCTGAAGACATGCAATGGGTAAGCATCTTATTTTTGCAGTTATTGTTGGACTTTGAATTTTTTGAACATCGTCCTTATCCATAAAGTTTCTGGCGACGAGGAAAACACTCGAAGCAAATATGCAGATGGCTGATTTATACCCCCCTGGTCGGGTCTTCTGGGCCCGTAGAGACGAGGATTTACCACAATCACAAAGAGTATATGGAAATGATGCGACAAAGGTTAGACTGTTCGAAGTACTCGACACTGAGAGGGTCTTCTCGCAGATCGTGTTTTCCAAGAACATGCTCAGGTATGTATGTTGAGATAACTCTGCTATAGTATGATAATATTTTCACTTATACAGCGCACACATGCCCCATCGTTATGACCAAGTTTTGCACGAGCTACTCTAAGACGAACATTGCAACTTCCGGACCGGAATGGTTTACTGTAACAATCAGTGAAGCCATGGAGCATCCCATTCCCGATACCTCACACCAGACTCTTGCTTATACGTATAATCACCAGTAATTCGCTGTACGATAGGTGCTGCTCGTTCGTTGTATCCAGTAAACGATAAACCAATACCGTAGCGCTGGCACGAGGTATTCATGCACATGTCTTCAAGTCGCATCATATTCTGCACTATCCTGCCATTCAATCAATCAACAGGCATTCTTGAGTTGTTGCAACCAGTCCTGGAGCCCTGCTTAGCAATAGTTCAACTCTAGTGCGGGTTACCTTGGCTGGTTGTAAGATGTCTACAGCCTCGATGGGGTGTTTCCCGAGATCCAGCTTGATGCACAGTGACTCATGGACCGTTCTACCGGATTCCTCGTGCGTTGCGACCGTATCAAAGCAACGGATCCGTTAAACCTGAGCCTTGTGCGAATCGATAACCTCAGGGTCATTGAATGGGTCCCTAGCACGGGCCGGAATTTTCACCTGGTAGATCCAGCCACGGTGGTCGTGTGACCACTTTATATCGAATATATCGCAATATGTGAGCTTGTATGCTGATATGGACGCGTTGCGCTTATGTTTAGAAGAGCCAGGGAATGCTGAGCGCTGAGCACAGACCTACAACCCTCTGCAAGGCCGTTTCTTCACAACTACGGTACACAGTGGCAGCTATCACACCCAAGGCGGCGAATTATGGTCGTGTGCCGTCTTTCATAGGCGAGGGCCCTGAAGACGTCACATTATGATGGAGCGGAATGTGAAAAAAAAAAAAGAATGTCGGATGGCAACCGCTCAATCTTGGTCCGTCTGATCTCGTGGTCGGTACTTGATACCTCGGCTATCAAGTTCGGCTTCGACGTCTTCAGGGACACGACCCTTGACTCGCACGGCGTACATGCCTCGCACGTACTTGGCTAGAAAAAGTTGATTGAGACCGAAAAAATCCGAAGGTTGGAGTTGACGTACATGTTCTCTGCCAACGGGCTACCCAACTGGACTCAGGGTCAATTACAGCTATGATACCGTCAAAATACGTTGTGGTGCAGACGGCTATGCGGTCGGGAGACCCTTTCATCTGTTCAAGAGAACGGTGAGACGGGTAAGGTGAAGATGTGTTTCAAGACGCACTTGCATAATCTCCTCGCAATTTGGGCACCCATTCTTTTTGAAGTCCACCGGATGTTGAATGATTGAGCAAAGGAGACAGGCTCTGAGGTGTTTTGATTTCGCTTGTGAAGGGATTGCGGCCATGATGGTATCGACTACGAAGATACTTGCTTACATAAGAGTTGTCCGTGTGTTCCAACTGCTTACAGTCAGTGTCGGTACGATGGCTGCCCGTGTTGCTCTACTGGCTCTGTTGCCAGTCTCCGGTGTCTTTGCATTCTCTAACACCGTGCCCTTTGTTGCTTGGTCAGGTTCTCAGAGGTAATTCGTCGTAGTATCTTCCCATTCAAACGCTAATCTTTACCTTGCTCCAGCTCCGAGGTGCTCAACAACCTCGTCCCTGGCACGCGTCCCAAACATGATACATTACTAGAAGATATCATTTCGAACGAGGATATCTGTTCGTATGATGCTGTTGTAGTTGTGGACCACCCAGGAGTAGGTCGCCTTACCACACGTTTTGTTCAACTGGATTAACACTCTCGAACGCTAGGTTCATAGTTCGGATCTCCGCGCCCTCCAGCCTTCATGTGGACTCGCGACATCGATCAAAAACTCGCCAAGTTCACGTCAGCTACCTCATGTTGAACCAAGTATCGGATCCTCGCTCAGAGCGGCTTCCGCCCTGACCACCCGATGTGGTTCACTTGTCATCGATATCATTCCAGGATCAGGAGAATGGGGGTTAGATGTAGACAAGAAACACGTTCTTTCCATCTCGCTGCCTCCCATCGAGGGCTCCTCGAGGTATAGGAAAGCAATGATGGCGGAACATGGTTCGTGTTCTTCAGCGTATTGCGTATGGCTTGTGTCTCACCCACCACACGTATAGAACGACTTCTCTCAAACGAGCTCGACAAGCTTGCCGCTCTCACTTCGAACCATCTCGTCATCTACGCTGGTTCACACATCCCACTTCTTGAGCGTCGTGAACTTTCCGTGTTTGACTCGCCACCCGACGCGACGCCGTCTCCAGCCTCCAGTGTGCCGTTCCCTAAAGGGGGTATCCTTCACAATTACCAGATCCTTACACCAGCTCTTATCACTTCACTTCTTGTCGTGTTTTTCATCCTGGTACCCGTCGTCATGGTTGGTATCAATGCGCTTGCTGGCATACAATCGACTTTACGATCCGAGGCGCCAAAGGATTACAGTGCCCAGGAGAAGAAGACACAGTAATATGTCAAGAATGATCATGGTATTAGTTCACGTGGCAATTACATTGATGTGGATAACACATAAGGAGAGATAAAAGATGCAATGAGACGACAGGTAGGGATACAGCAATGGGGGGAATAAAACCGATGTGTAAAGCAATATTGGACGCGGAAATCTAATAAGGAGAAAAATGCAGAAAACCAAGGATCGTTCGCAGTTATTCACTCTCCTGCCGAAGTGCAGCTTGCATGGATTCCAACGCAGCCAGGTGTAATGGGAGGATAGGGTATCCAAAAGGTCCCTGTAAACTTGCAAGAACAGCGAGTTCGTAATAGTTTCTCGTGATTTCCTGGTGGGGCAAATCGTCGGAGAGGAGTGAAGACCCTGGAAATTTACAGCTATGAAGGAAATGAATGTGGAGGGTGGAACATGAAGGACCTGCACGCTTGAAGGGAACGTAGAGAAGGATGGTCGAACGTATGGGAAGGATGGGACAAGTCGTTTCGGTAATGGGAACGCTCTCTTGGTCAGGGACAAAGGAACAATCGACCCAAGGGTAGGGTGGGGGTGAGGACAAGGGAATGCGAATAGTTGGGTAGACGGCGTAGGTCGTGGCAGTCGTGACCTCCATGTATAAGGACTTAGATAACGAATCCTTCCCTGCTGTGCGCCGCGAAGGTGTGGAGTGTTCAGTACCAGGTTGGCATAATTGCGGAAACACCCAAGAAATACTTTGGTCGATGGACAAGATAGTGACATGAAGAGGAGTGAGATCGCGGCAGGAAGACAGTGTCGCCGACAAATGATGGATCCAAGCTAACGCATAGGTTAATAATAATAACATTGCGCTATAATGAAAAACACAAACCATCAAGCTCCGAAGGCGACATAAGTCCCAGCTTAGATATCACTAGGCGCCATTCAATATTGGTACTTCGAGCGGTTTGCATCGCAAAGTTCCAGACCTGGAGGATGGTCGATGTTTCAATCTCATCCTGAGTTAACCAGGTCCCAAGGTCGTATGATTCGCCGCGCTGGTCGACGCAAGCTGCCAAAAGCCATTTTCCACATGCCGAAAATTTATAGCCAACATGAAGAAAGGTATGGCGGTCTAGCACATCCAGTGTGCGGGCTGGTGCTAAACTGAAATGTACAACGGGCTTGGAAGGTCGTGCCAGCGTAAATGCCGGATCCCGAAAGAACCTACGAGTATCTTTTTTGGTATCGAATATCTTGCGGGACATAGTACGGTTGACAAGCTGAGGCACACGATGATATACGGAAAAACAAAGTTTTTCAAAGTCAGTGGTTCCGGGGTCATGCGAAGTAATGTGATGCTCTGGAATGAGTTGGAAGATGATTGGTCGGTCAGAGCGGACCTTTTGCAGTCTCTTCATTGCTGAAGCTATTTGTCGGAGTAGAGGTGAAGCAAGTGTAAGCGCTGGATCTGGGATTATAATATAAAAGACGAGATTGGTAAGTTCAGAGGGCAAGTCTGCGACGAACGAAGCTAGTATACGAGGTCAGTGACATATTTGAAGTTCTAGGGTTGCGTACCTAGATGTTTACGAAAGGAATCCAGTCGCAGAGCAACGATACCATCTACGGAACAGAGCGGATGGCTCCCAGGAATGTGGTCACCTAGTTGGCGTGCCTGGACACAGCACTCAGCGTCGATTCGATAGGGTCCATTATGTGACGTACACCGTATGTTGTAGATAACTTCCCCAACCATGTTTCCGCTAAGGATTGCTTGTCCAAGCCGTTTTCTTCATAAAAGAGAAAGGCAGTGACATCTTTCTTGCCCGCTTGTGGTGTCAACCCAAGTTTCTCCCAGAAACGTAGAGATGCAGGTAGAACTTGAATGATAGAGTCGCCTTTACCTACTGAGATTATTGGTGAGTCCATACGGTAAAGAAACGTTTGGTCTGGGAGTGCTGGGAGTTCCCGGACGGTCAGACACTGGTAAGTTGGTCGCAGTGCCAATTATACACTCACAATGCTGTAAGAAGGCTCGCAATTCAGCTGGACCTTCAAGCATAGGGAGACCACGAATGATGTCGGACATGGTTGACACATCAGCGGGCCAAATGTCTGGGAGTTTGTGTTGCGAACGATGTGCATTACTGGCCCGCCACGCGTCACCAAATATACAGTTCTCTACGACTTCCCTTGCAATCATATACCCTGCGGCCTCGAGGGATTTCGACTTTTCTGAGGCGGCTCCAAGGGCAGCCGCAGGTGACACCGGAGTAGGAACAGATGTTGGAGCGGGTGTTGGGATTGTCATAGGTGCTATTGCTGCACCTGGTGGCCGCAGGGGCTTGCTAAGAGGGAGTAGATGTGGATGAGAAAATTGCATGTGTAATAACGTTGGCCCAAACGGGAGGTATGCAGGAGGGGGTGTAGAAGTCCGAGAGGGGATAGCAGGTTCAGCACCATCGATATCCTCATCGTCTGATGCAATATCAGAAGTATCCTCAGCGTCATCTGACGTGGAGACTTCCAGATCCAGGTTATGGTGTAACCAGCTAGGGTGGGATTTTGTACTGCGAGAACCCTGTTCGAAGCTCTTTCGCTTGACTCCGATTAGCTGCCTCACAAGGCCAACACTAGGGTCTGTCGCAGCGTTGTAACGGCGCTTCCAATAACTATTTTGACTAGGCGACGATGATTCGGGGATAGGCCACGTTCGATCCTCTTCATCCGGGGGGCTAGGGAGGGCAAATTTTCCCATGTGGTACTTGGAATCACACAGTACATGTCTATGGGCGAATGGGATCGGATCAAAGAAGCTGGAACGGATCATTGACTCTTGCTTGTGCTCAGGAGACAAGTTCACTTCAGGTATTGTTGGTTCTGAATTCGGAGTAGACCCAGGAGATGGCAACACCAAGTCTGTGCCACCTGGTATGAAGTCCTGCACACGACACAGGTCGGGAAACCGAGGTGTGAAGGCATCCGTTGATCCAACAGTAGAGAACGGGGATTGTTGTTGAGCCGGAGCAAATGCAGCAGCAGCCGAAAAACCATCTGCAAGGATTGATGACGGGAACCCCAACGGCGCGGCTCTTGCGAGTGGAAGGCCGGAATTGTCATGTAAACTTGTGATGGGGCGAGCAGCTCGAGCAACCCCAGACGGTCGATCAAAGAAATCAAAGTCGTCTTCGGTAAAGACAAAACCATCTTCAAAATCCATATTCGCATGGCCTGTGCTCGTTGTTCCACCGGCGCTTCCGGCTCCAATGTTGTCAACGTCCATGTCAAATCCCATGTCATATGCTTCGTTGAGACGCATGAAATCGTTGGGGTGCTGTGTCCAAGCGGCATCGATAGACCCAAATGGGTCAAAAGGTGGGTCAAGGCGCGGGGAAGCAGAAGCTGTCTGCAATGCTAACGAAGAAGATTCGGCAACGATGGCACGTTCTATGTTGCGGTTTATAGGTTGTACAGTTGATTTGCCAGTGGTGGAAGGAGGAGAAGGGTAAGGTGGAAGTAGATTAGCATTTGATGTGATCGCGATCGGCACTTGCGCAGGGTTTGTCGGTATCTGGGTATCATCCAGGTGTCTATCATCGGCCGGGGAGGGCGAGGCCAGCGTGTTACGAGATGTAACAGAGGTTGGAGTTAAAATGTTATTACTCATAGAAGGTGTTGCCATTATACGGGGGGAACTGGATGATTGTGCATTTTCGCGTTCTCTTCGAATACGTTCGCGTTCCCTCTCACGTTCTTTTGCGACGGATTCGACGTAGAGTCCGATTTCCACGGCCACCCCCTCAACTTTTGACGATTTTGAAAGAGTCAGACAACGAAACGCGCGAACAGGTTCCGATGTGGGCGATGCACAGGGACGACGCGAGATAGGACGTCCACTAAGTACTGAACAAGTAGGAACAACAAGGGGATCGTGTTCTTCGGATGGAGACAACGCGAGTGCAACAGAGGGTGGCGGCGGCGGCGGCGGCGAAGGTTGAAGCTGAGGCGGTAGGTCTGGCAAGTAAGGAAGTGGCCGCCGAGCATGGACCGACTGGGAAGAT
>JBBPUD010000058.1:0-91761 GCA_038094475.1 Phylloporus aff. rhodophaeus | reverse complement strand
AAGACGATACGACAGTGGGAACACCCTGCCTGGTAGTATTTGCAACAACAGGGGGGACTGCATGGTAAACACGACCGTGCAACGAAATTTGTGGAAGCGACGTAGGCTGTTTGGAGATAAGGACAGCGGGATGATCCTCTAGAGCGCCTGAAAGCGATGTCTTATGTGTCTGATGCGGGGGATGAGAGACGCGTGTGTCCTGCGATGTCGAAGGCGTTGAGCTGGGCGTGGTCGCGCTTTAACCACCGGACGAAATACGGTGTTTCCTTTCTCTGTAAGTTATGTTGGGTGGTGAGTAGTACTGGGCAAAAGGCGGGACAGACTTACGGACCCGGGTGCTCATGATAGCGACACTTGACTAGACAAGTCAGTTTGGCCTCTGCAATAGTGAGAAAGTTTGTGACACGTGACACAGTATGTGTGACAGACGCGTTCGTGACTTGAAATAACTCCTGTTCACTTTGACCACAACACTTACTTGCATCAATGGCACAGAAAAATCCAGTGGAAGACAAAATCGCGCCTCTAGTTCATTTCAATGGCGAAATAGCATCAGAAAACTCTTCGTCAATCTCAGGAAAGAAACGCCGACGCGAGGGCGCGGAACAACAGAAGAAGCGGCGTCGACAAACGCGGAGAGGGCTATGTGAATTAAATCTCGAAGAGATGTTCATCGTACGCGGACGTCTCTCTGTTGTGTCTTGACCCATTCTTGATCGTATGGCGATCAAAGATATTTGCAAACATTTATCCTATGGACCTCCTGAATCTTGCACGCACATGCAAGTCTCTCCGAGGTATCTTGATGCACAAATCGTCACTGTTCCTCTGGAAGGCTGCACTTCACCAAATCAAGGACCTTCCTCCCTGTCCAGCTGACCTGACTGAACCAGAATATACCAATCTTGTGTTTTACGCCCGCTGCCAAGTGAGTACGACCTCTTTCAATCATTCGAAATCTGACATGTGGTTGAGGTATGCGGAAAACCAGCTCACACCATTCTCTGGAATATGCGCCGCAGGTATTGCCCAGCCTGCAGGGTTGAACGGTATGATCCCGCTACCATTCATGCGGCCGAGGCTTCGAATTTACCATCGTGACTATAGACTTAGCTCTGTTGCGGCTTACGGCAGATTTCTTTATACGGCCGGGGTTCTTCAAACTGACTCGTGCAGGGTAGGCAGATGTATGTGACAACACACATTAAAAGAATGTGCTTATTGACCAATCTGTAGATTCGGGGAAGTGGGTCGACAAAGACCAGATGGAATCTTTCCTGCAGGATTACCTCCAGTCCCCGAACAAGACAGAGTTTCTTGATGAGAAGCGGAAACAGTGTATAACTGTATCCCTGGTTTGAGTATTATTATCTCCTTTGAGTGGTTATCTGATTGGCTGTAACAGCATGCAGGGGAGTGTGAATATTGGCAGAAAAAGCATGGGCGAGTACACAGACACGACCTAGAATTGCTTAGGAAGGAACGAGGATCAAGGTTAGTTCTTCTGCTTGAAATACCATGATCTTTATCTATACCCAGCGTAGCATTTTTCGACGTCTCAAGCAACACGGTCATGAGCGCGAAATTGCGTATTTCGGAGAGGAGAGAATCAAACAAGCCAACAAGGCCATCTTTTTCAAGAAACACAAAGCACTCACAGACAATGGTTGGTTTTAGAACTGTACTTCGAACCGAGCTGATTATGAACATGTTAGAGTGGGACCAAATGTGGCCCGATTGGATCAAAATCATGAATGACTTCCGGATGGAACGACTCCGTTCGACAGTGTATAAGCTGCGTCGAAGGTCCTTGGTTTCCGAATACAACGAATACGTACAATATCGTCCGTCAAACGCACCAACCTTTGATCTGCTCCCACATGTGGCTGAACTTGCACGTTTCTCTCCCTTTCAAGAAGTCATCAAGGCTCCTGAGGAGGCTCAAATGGGTGTGCAACCATTCGCATCCGCATTTTCCCAGCTACCTGTGCTAGTCGATGGGTGGAAGAAGCAGCTTGACATTGACGTCGCTGGGCTAGTCAAAATTCCCTCTCATTTATCTCTGGAAGACACAGGATCTAGTCGAACCGCAGCGTGCAGCAGGGTTTCAAGCGCAGAATTACACCAAACGGATGTAGACAAACTGCGTCTCGCATGTGCTGTATTCCACATAGGTGGCCGTCGCCTCTTTACTTATCCGGAGGTATTCTTCGTCAAAATGCATCAAAATTACCCTGAACACGATGAAGATACACCTGAGTGTGCCAGTCCCTTGGGTCGACTTGGCGTTGGAGCTCTGGAAGAGGCACCTTATATCGTCCATGCATGCGGACTGGATCCAAATGTGGCTACAGCAGGTGATATGGACCGCCGGAATGCTCGACTGAGGTGTCTATCTTGCGAGCTATCGTTTGTTTTCATCAGGGACTGGAGGAGCGCGGTATGTGTTTTCCTTTCCAGCGAGCTGTCATTTACAAGACATGGCGTTGATGTTACATACAGATGACGCATGCTATTGACTCTCATTACCGAATGGCAAACCTACCGCCTCTCTCTGAATCGCCACGTTGGGAGCTTATCAGCGATGAATATATCGGTGCAATTCAGGCCGCTGAGGAATCTTCAAGGAAGTTCAGTTCCAGGTGTTATGCGTGGTGTTTGTTATGTCAACCCCGTGTTGGGAATGTCAGAGAATCAGAGCAAGGGATTGGCCATCACTTGCTGGACTGGTGAGCGTTTGGATTGTTGTCTTGATACGTGGGGGAAGTGCTCATTACATATATAGTCATGGTGTGGACACGAGAGATATGAAACGAGGTGTGCATTACGAATATCTTGGGCTATTGAACGATTATACGTGCACCGTAGAGATGACGGAAAAGGAGGGAGAGGTCGTATTCAAAGGGAGTCGATATTAATCGACTGACTGTACTCGTCACTTTGACCGTCATTTTCAAAAATTGCTGAGGTGCCTCGTAGTCAACTTGATATACAGCGGGACCTAAGATAGCTTACAATGTCCACCCAGGATGCTGGATTGATGCACCTGGCAACGTTATGTACCACCGATTATCTTTGCCTATGAGATCTTTACTACCGTTTCTGCGGCGTTGCTTGCAGCACATTTTAGACCCAAAAGGATGCCAATTAGGGCGCCAACGGATGGTTCAGAAGTCAGTTTATTTCACTCTAAAGTACAACCGTACTCCTCACTTGCCACCCGCCGCCATGTCTCCTTGTTTACCGCATATTCCTGAGCGTAGTCGACTTCAAGGTGGTGAAGTCGCCTTCCTACAACAACAAGGCTATGCAGAGGCTCCCCAAAGACATCGGCAGATTCTTGGGAGAGTTCTTCCAAGGTCCCACAAACGATGCGCTGATTGCCAGCATCACCGCCGATTCGAGAGAGAGCGACGGCAAGGGTAGTCGTCGGAGACAAAACCTTTTGATTTCGGAGCGACTCGATCTCGAGAAGCTGTGACACAGCCTGTGGGATCGACATGTACCTTGGGGGCTCATATATTTTCCGTCCTCTATCGCATCATGAACACCTGGGGGTCATGCGTGATGAGACAAGAAACAGACCTCGCCAGATTCTCTTCACTCTGTTCCTTGACTTTGATATCCAACAAAACGAGAGTGTGAAGACCGAGATCGCTGTTCTCCTTGATACGATCGTAAAACGAGTCGGGTTTCCATGTCTCAGTAAAGAAGACGAGTGACACGCTCTGCCCAAAGGAGTATAGTTGGAGGCCGGAGGCACCGACAGCATTCATGATAGAAGCATTGTGAACGATACGGACAGGGATCTGTTTGGCGCGTGCACGCAGGATGATGTCGATATGGGTCGTCGCACTGTCTCGCGCACCAGTGAGAGCATGAGAGCGCCCTGTAGTCGAACGTACCCAAAAGGGTCTCCGACGACGAGGAATGCGACATCCTGCTTGTCTGCACCGTGAAGGATAGTGTCGCTCTCCGTTTCGACCATGTCCCGATCGGCGAGGAGGATGGGTTTACCATAGAATGCTTCCTTGGCACAAATCAGGGCGCACTCTCCTGGGAGGCAAGCGTGGATCAACTTGCCAGACGTTCCTTTTGGACCATGAGAATGCTCGTATAGGCTTCGAGGTAGACTCTGGCGGACGACTTTACTGCCTGTATGGGTTGAGCGTTGTCCTAGAGGTATTCTTTTGACGTTTATCCACTCGCCTCTAAGCCACGGATGGTGATATCTTTTTCATCGCAGAGCCCAAGTCCGATCACGTAGAACATCGTGGAGAACAGCAGAACTGCCCAGGGTTCGGTGGCCAGGCTTTAGTAGGTATGCACCTGTGTTTATATCGGTCAAGATTCGGATATAGTCAAAGTCGAGAAGGTGTGAGTTGATACAGCACAACACATGCGTGCACACGATAATCTTCACATTTCAAACTAGTGATATAAATCTATCCAGCAGACTTGTTACATGGTATTTAACCTGTCTTCGGGAGATACTGGACACCAGTAGATGGGCAAGAACTAGATGACCCGGGGGAATCTTGTAATCGTCAACGCGGGGGTCTTGGGTGGAAGACGTTGGTACTCACTAATGGGGACGAACGTGCCATCGATAACGGATCCCTTTAGGTTGAAGTACCAGCTAATTGTGCTCAAACCACCATTTGAACAGCCAACATCGGGGGTATACTGGGCAAAATAATTCAGTTGAAAGGTCTACATCATCAATAGGTACTTACGCCTCCCGAGCCGGTCTCAAGCGCAGAGAGGATATCTGACAACGCGTATGTTTGAGAAGTGGAAGGGGTGATACCGGCGTTTGCGAGCCAAGTGTACGTGGGAAGGGTCTGGAATAGATTAACGATTGTTTCACAATATGCCACGGCCTTTGCGAAAGGAAGTCAATGTTAGTGATAACTGGCATTAATAATTTACCTCAGCTCCCTGAGGACTGCCGGATGGGAGGCAGAAAGGCTCAAGCGTGCTGTTGGTCGAGATCAGAAGGCAAAACGGAGGGGATGTCGCCTCTACCTAAAGCATGTGCCGTGCGCCGCCCATTCATGCTAGACTGATATCAATACAACACCATTGGCATTGGCATCAACCCAACATACGTCCCAAAGTTCCTCGTTGGTACCGGCGTTGTTCAACCAGTATTGTTGCATATAGTTCAAAGTGGAAGTAGCGCCCTGATCCTGAAGGAGCTGGGTACAAGGTCAGGAGAGAGTTCAACATGAATGGTTTCAAAGATGCACACCTGGGCAATATTGTAATTACGCGACGAATCACAATACTCCTGATATGCACCATCACAACTGTTTATAAAGGATGGATGAATATAAGATCCATTGGTACTGGAAAACATACTTGTCATTCCACAACCCTAATAACAGTTGTAAGATTTAGTGTATATTTTATTGACAATCACTCACCATGGATGGTCCAGCTGGTGGCAGGGCTACCAGCGACATTGGTATCCCAGAACTTTGGTCTTGTATCAGCCACCAAGGAAATATAACTGCCGAAGTGATACCTGGGTTTGCAATAGCAGGCCCTGCGAGAGCTGAAGATAAGCAAGTGCATTCAGAGAGGGAACATAACCTACGCTCGGGTATTCGGTACAGCATGTATTGGACGGAACAGTCTGGCAAGAGGCTGGACCAGAAGTGGAACAGCCGGAACTAAGGGCTTGTGACAGCCCAAAAAGGTGAGTCAATAGAACAAGAGACAAGATCATTTCAGGTGGGGATGCTGAGACGGTACGAGATCCCAAAGTATTTATGTGGAATCGCCCGTTCATGAGCTTGCCGACATGCGGGAAGTGATGTCGTGAGTTCCCTCGTGGACATGCATGGTCAACAATCGTGAGACTCGTTCCATGAAATGGAATGCTACTGATATTCAAAATAGAATCGAGGGATTCGGGAGAACGCCATACATAGAAGATGGGTCGCGGCGATATGATCTAGGTGACCAGAGAGCGAAATCCATTCAGTTCGAAGTTCCGCGGGGCACATGTGTCAACGTGTACCCCTTCAACTTCTGGTTCTGAACCACCAGATGCCAAGGAGGAGACGTGCAGTCGTGCACATTCTGACAAGGCCGGGATGACAAACCAAGTTCAAATATAGAGCAAAGGGAGTGGGGCTGGACAAGAAGTTGCTGGTAGTCCAGGCCCAAGGCTTTATGGCGTGTACTTTCAACCAATCGGAGCTCTCAAACCTACAGAGAATCGTTCAAGCGGTGACGTTACTCGACCGCCTTGCAGATGGCGGCCCAATGCTGTTCGCTGCCAAGGAGTACCCACGGCATGTGGGCATCATGTGGTAATGCTGTCGCAATAGTCCTGTGACGTGAGCATCATAATGAGCTAGATTCTGAGTTATACCTTAACCAGTAACAATCCAATTTGGTTCCCATGAATCCAACCTAGAAATGATGCCGCCCAAACTGGAGCGAGCAGTGAGAGCGTCGCAAACAGAGAAGACGAATGTGACCAACGGGTGGATGTTGTTACGAAAAGTTGTACGCATCCTCGGCCCAAAGCGCGAATCGGCCGTGCGCCAGGTAAAGGAGCAAGATGCTCTTGTACAGCGGGGGGTGTCAATAGGAGGGAAACGTAGAGTAGAGGAAACGCCAAAAAAAGCGAAGGGCTTGGGTGGTAGTGCGAACAGGTGGAACGTCTGCAGAATGCAACAAATACCGAAGCCAGAAGAGATCATGAAAAAGGTGACTGTGGTGAATACAAGATACGACGCGTACAACGGATTGAAAGTAACAATTCGGACTGCACGAGAAGTTGGTGTAACGAAGTAAGGAAGAAAGGTCTTCTGAGCTCAGTCACAAATACGCACACCATTATAGTTATAAAGCCTCGCCTTGCATGGGTATTAGATGCAGACAACCCAAGCGTCGTCGACGATATTATATTCTGATGAAAATACACACAGATTGTATCATCACTAGTCGTAACTCTCCAGGAGCCACGCCAAACAAAAACTCACACAACATACACATTTTCTTTTTGTATCTGGTATCCCTCCAACCGTTTGAAGTACTCCAACCGTTCTCGACGTTCCTTCTCGTATTTCTGAAAACAATATCAACGGTCAATTCGCCAACTTGTCCCAGTGAGACACACCTCCCGCGTATCATCTGAGAGGTCCAAGACACTCTCTAACGGGAGTGCTTTCCCCTTTCCTTTGGTATCTTTCTTACTCTGCTTTCCCTTGGGCCGACCCCGCGCCGGTTTCGCCGGTTTCGTAGCCGTGTCTTTTTGATTCCTTGTCTGAGGTTTGGACTTGGCCAGCGGACGCTTGGTGGAAGCGGACGACTTCGTAACCTTGTTCTCCGTAGTACCCTTGATATTCCTCGACCGCAACTTCATCCGACCTCCATGTCCTTCCTCGTTGTTCGTCGTAGGTTTCGTACCAGCCCTTGCACCCACCACTGCTTGCCGCGTACTTCGCCTTGGTGGGACGGGAGTTGGAGGCACAGATGACTGTCTCGAGCTCTGATACGCGACTACAGGCGTAGATGAGGGCGTAGGGATATCCTGAAAAGATCTCTTGACACGCTTCGCTTGTGACGGTGTAGTAGGTGGTTTATGCGTCTTGACGGCCCTCGACTGCGCACGCGTGACTTTGAGACCAGAGACACCACTGGACCGGGTGGCGTCTGGTCGGCGGTGGGAACCTGCGCCGACCGAGACCTTGACCGGGGATGGACTAGAAGGAAGGGATGCCCCTTCCTCATCCGAATCTAAGTTCTTGTCTGGGGTTGGCGACGCGACGCGCTTGCGTTTGCGCGGTGTCCGCAAGGGATCCGGAAACGTAGGCTGCGAACGGGCCACATCCTTTTCCATCAACGGTTGATCGCTATTCATCGTCAACAAAGGTGCCACAGGCACATGAGTATGGGATGGACCAGCAACGGGTTCATCCGTATACAATCCCTCGATATCTTCATTGTTCGTCGGCACAGGTGCATTGAGCTGGGAAAATGACGCAAAAGTGGATGCTTGGGAAGGGGCGGAAGTGAGCACGGTACTGCGCGGGGGCGACCTAAGTGCGCTGATGCGCTTGGTGGGCTTGGGTGGCACTCGTTTCGCTTTGACGGCGCGTTCGACGGCAACGAATCCGAATGGGTCAGAATCAGAGGCATTGGAGGGTGTGTCGACACGGTAATCATACCGCGAGGTACTAGGCACACCTACAGAGCGATCAGTAAGGCGGGCATGATCGAAATTGGTGGTCGAAGGAGGAAAGGGTGAACTGGGTGGGAGGGAAGACGACGAGCGCGAATAGAGCCAATTGGGTGGATCTGCGGGGTACGCCAGAGACTTGGGTTTCTTTGGTCTCCGGGGTGGCTCAATGGAACATGGAGCGGAACGCTTTGGCTTCGATATGCGAACCGGAGACGGCGAAGGAGGATGAAAAAACTGGTCTGTGATGTCGCGCAGAGCGTTGTCTTGGTCTACGCGAGAGTGCGATATGGGTGTGCGGAAGGCAAGGACGGAAGACGAGCGATGCACGGGTGCAAAGGCGGGCTGCGAAAGCGCGTTCTCGTCGTGGATAGGGGTGTTCTCGTCGTTCTCGACGCTCTGTACGTCGTCGCTGTCGGTCTCGCTGACAGGTTCGTCGGGGATGGGCGTTGCCCGTCGGCGTGAATGTCTGCGCATGGACGTCCTTTTTAACAAAAGACAATTGGGACTGTGCGTGGGACTATCCATGGATCACGTGACCTACCATGGTTCGGTTATTGAACTGGTTCCGGAATGAGCCGGTTCGCTTCGACGGAAATCAGACCGTTAATGCTCTCACCACTCGTCCGCCACGCCCGACACATGAGTGTGCGGCCCTCCGCGACCGCATCGCCAGCCAAGAAGACAACCATCGCACGCCTTGTCGAACTGCGCGCCTCCAAATCACCCATCTCCGTCCTCACTGCCTATGACTTCCCCACCGCCCGCGCCTGCTCAGCCCACCCAGTGGACATCACCCTCGTCGGCGACTCTCTCGCCCAAGTCTGCCTCGGCTACCCCTCCACTACCCGTCTCACCCTCGACGAAATGCTCCATCACTGTCGTGCGGTCGCGCGCGGCACAACAACCCCGCTCCTCGTCGCCGACATGCCCTTTGGCACCTACGCGTCCGGCCCACAGGACGCTGTCCGCGCAGCCGTACGCATGATCCAAGAGGGCCATACCGAAGCCGTCAAACTCGAAGGCGGCGAAGAGGTCGTCCCGCACGTGACTGCACTCACCCAGATCGGCATACCCGTCATGGCCCACATCGGTCTCCTGCCCCAGAGATCAACTTCCCTCTCAGGGTACCGCGTACAGGGGCGCACAGCCGCATCCGCCCAGTCACTTGTCCGAGCCGCACAGGCACTTGAAAAGGCGGGTGCCTTCGCCATCGTATTGGAAGCTATGCCCAGTCAATTGGGTGAGTACATCACCCGCACCATCAAAATACCAACCATCGGTATCGGAGCTGGCCCTAGAACGAATGGCCAGGTGCTCGTATGGGATGACATGCTCGGCACATGGCATGGCCACAAGGCCAAGTGCGTATTCCTTGGCTCATTTATCCCCATCGTCGTTCTCATGTCATCCTCTCTGTCAGGTTCGTCCGTCATTTTGCGGACATCGGAAAAGAGGTCGAGCGCGGCGTAGCAGCATATGTTCACGCTGTCAGAGATAAATCCTTCCCAAATCCTGAGCGCGAAGGATACGCCATGGACCCATCAGAGTGGGAGTCTTTCCTGCACTCTCAGGGCCAAAGACCTCGGCTGGACGTAGGCACGGATGCCACGTCACAGGGATGACAGCGTGGAGACTGCCTAGGCCATCGAACACCTCCCACAGGTAGATGAGATGGCTGGGTCGGAAGGAAGCGAGGGCTACGTACCAAATCTATCGTTCCTGCTTGGTCTGTAGTTGCGCTCGACAAGGTCAACGTGATAGTGTGCTGAGAAAGCGTGTATGGTTGCACTTCCGTAGCCCTCCGTCTTGATTCCACACAAGGAAAATCTTTACCAGGTCCGCCTCGCTCCCTGTAGAGTACTCAGTGATAACCAATAACGAACATACATAAGATAATAAACGTGTTGGCACACATAAAATCAAGGATAAATCAGGCTGTGTGCAGAGTAAACTGCTTGGCTGAACATCGCATGGAGAAAGAACACCTACACAATATTCCAGACAGATTACATCCCAAATACTACCGCCGCCCGCCTTTGATGACCCTCACCCCGGTCGCACCGTCCCTCTCGGGATCCATCGGCTCCACCGTAGTCACGTCGTCTGAGTTTGATGTCGGCTGTGCCCCCGTCGCCACTGTAGACGGAGATGTTGTATCACCACACCCACAGTCATACTCTGAATCGAGTTTCGAACAGTCAAACACCGGCTTTCCAAGCCGGGTATTAACTTCGTTGTGCACTGTACATAACCTATGCGTGTCTCGTCCAGTGGTCGTCCCAGCGAAACAGATAGATAAAAGCATACCATAGACTTGCGGATAAACGAGACGCTGTCTGTGTATACAGCGGATAAGAAACATGCGGTGGAACATGCTTTCGCACGCACCTGCGGTGGAAACTTTTTCAACAAGGCTTGGAATTCAGCTGCACATTCGCCACAGGGATATAGGCGAGATGTGAGGTACATATATGACTCCAACGCTTCCCGCTCGTCTTGTGTCGGATTCTAAAGAGGGTGGATAGTTTGCTTAGAATCACCGTGTATGCACCCAGTACAGACGAGAATCAGAAAACAAACCTCAGGATACCGCAGCGTCATAGTGTGGCTGTCATTCGAACATCCATATCAAACAAGAGAATGAGGCAAGAGTAAGATAGGAGGCGCACAGCAGTCGCCATGTCGAGCGCCCAAGCTCAGCCCTACAGCGTCCTCATATGAACAACGAAATGAGTATGTGGAACCAACGCACCTGGCAGTCTCGTTCCCCAGCTTGGACATGATCACTCCCCCAATAGTCTTGCTCGTCCCGCCAAGTGGGGCATCAGACCCGCCGTTGGACACACTACCCACCTGCGGCGGCGGGTACGGAAGAATGTGCATGTCCTTTTCGACCCCACCCTCACCGAAAAACTCGCCTGTCCATGGGTCGATGTACGCTCGCGAAGGCGGGTGGAGGAAGGTGATCGTTGCGAGAAGAAACTACCGATGGTGTCGTGAGCATGTACTGGCTTGGCTGGGTGGAACCGAACAACGTACAAGGGCGATAGTTATGGCAATAAAGGAACGCGCAAACCGAGAGATCATGGTTGGAATTAAACTTGCGAGTGGTCAAGATGATGCTGCACTCCGCACTGTCACGCGTTTCGTTTCAAAACCAGCACTTGTCTGTCATTACATAGTACTGCTACTACTATATGTTCATTAAAAATATTCCCAAAAGTAAGTGAAGACCCGGTGAATCTTGAAAGATTATAAAAATGATAGTAGAAGAACATAGCGATCGTGAGTGGGTCCGGTTCGTTAACTGAAGATCATGCACATGTGCATCGTCCATGTACTGTCGTTAATTACCTTTTACCAGGGAAACGTACGTGAAGAAAAATCGTCATCTCGAGTCATCATCCAACATCGATCACCGCGCTGCCGTGGTGTTCTGACATACACCACAGCCGGCAACATTGATCGTCGTACCTTGCACGGAACACTGCTGGAGCGGCCCAGCGGGGCAAGCAATGTTTCCACTGAGACCAGAGTTACCATCGAGCTCCAGTTCTTGTAGCGTACTTGGGAACGTGGGCACAGAACCAGTGAGGTTGTTCGAGCCGAGTAACAACCGCGTGAGTCCATTAAAAGATGTCAACGCGCTCGGGATGGTGCCCGCAAGTGAGGTGGACGTGAAATCAAGTGTGCGCAGAGAGGCGGTCAGAGACGAAGACGATGATAGTGTTGTGAGCGGGGAGGGGGATAACGCTTGGGAGTTAACCAGGCTACATGACAGCGTGTCAAAGTGATGTTCTGTACGAAAAAAGAGGCCTACAGATTCTGAAGTCCTGTAAGACTAGTCAAACTGCTTGGAAGCGTAGAGCCCATTTGCGAGTTGTGGAGTAACTCAAGAGTGGCAAGATGCGTAAGGCCAGGCGAAACGAACAGGGAGTGTGGAAGCGCTGTGATAGCAGTAGATTCAATATGAAGAGTCGTAAGGGAAGTCAAGTTGTTGAATGAACCTGGCAAGGAACCGGCTGCACGGGGCCACAGTTGAGTATACGTCAAACCAATTCATAACAAACTCTTACCCGGTATCGTGTTTCCTCCAATGATCCGAAGCACCTGCAGCGTAGTCAAGCTACCAATCTCTTTCGGCAGTGTGGTTGGGATACCAGGATAGGTAAGTTGTCTAAGCGGCCATGATGGATAAGGTCCGGTACACGATCAAGATCACTTACAACGACGCAACCTGTCCCGAAGCACTACAACTCACGCCCGTCCAAACACAGAAATTAATGTTCTGAGCCCAGCTACCATTTCCAAGCGCTGCTTGTCCTTGAGAATTCGCGGTCTCGTAGATGGCTAGGAGGCCGCAGAATTGGACGGCATTATTAATCACCTGAGTATTCTGGACGTTCGACGAATTGGACACGTAGGACGAGGGCACAGCCTGAAGGATCGAAAGACATGTCGAACATGGATAACTACGAGGGGAAGAAGGTGCGTTAAGATTGTACTGGGAAAGACACTGTTGAGCATCCGCAGAAAGTGTGTGAGCAGTAGAAGTTGTTTGACCCGGCGTAGAGAGGGAGAAGACGCGGATATTTAGAAATATGGCATTTCCCATTAACAAGAGAAGGATCGTGATGAGGAAGACAAGGAAATATCGCGACCGGCGTCGTTGCTTCCTTACGTGAGCTTCGTGTTCGGGGTCGCGGAGCTGACATGGACAATGGGGTTTCTCGACTTGAAGGGGCGGCCACTGTGACAGATGAGGGTCCTGTACAGGGACAAGGTCCGGCTCAGCATTATTGAGCGTCCGCACGTCAAAGAAGAGCTTGGTAAACCTGTCCCGGACGCGGCACGACGTACCCGCCTCGACGTCTTTTAGAGGAGTGGGGTTTGACTGCTTCGAACGCTTCGAGCTTCTTCCAAAGGAGAAACGTGACGAAGGTGCTATCGTTGATGTCGGAGAGAACTTGGACGTCTCGACTTGGATGTCGGGATGATTTGAGGGAGGATTGATGGAGAGATGTTCACGATACTTGGAGTTCATCGTCGAGTACGTGACGGTCGCTAGAAAGAATGGGAAAGAGAGCGGGGGGTTGTTATAGTCAAGATCATAGACAAGGGATATGCCACCAAGGTCCAAGAACAATGGTCACTGCACAATAAGGATCCAAATTTGGTAGCCAATGTTTGTACCTGGATCGAATTGTTCCGAGGCCTGTCTGACTCTCCAAAAACATAGCATGAGTGATATAATCTGAATCGGTGTCAACTATATCTTTCTGTGAGCGAGGGGTGCATACTATGTCACTCCGAACCGGAGTCTCGAGATCGTCGACCATAAGGCGTCGTGTCATGACACGGTAATTGCGTTCGTCTCCACACCAGCTCCATCAGACCCTTTTTTGTTGTGACGCCGCCGCTTCTTCTTGAGTACGCCACCTTCCGCATCTGTTTCAGAGACATCCCGATGTGACGCAGAGACATCAGGATCACATTTCCGCTTGTGTGAGTCGTTTGAAACTTCCAGCTGATTCCCACTGTCCGCCTCTCCATCACCTTCACCCTCCACCGCTCTTAGTTTTGCACGCTCTTTCTTACCCTTCCGCTTCTTCTTTTCTCCCTGCACTTCGATGGCTCTACTCCTTGAGTCCGTGCCTCCATCTAGAGACCAGGCACCTTCGTAGTTGGAGAACACTCGGGAGTGCAGCTGTTCGCGAAAATCCTTTAGACGTTGAGTTCGTTTTGGATCCCAAATTCTCTTCGCTTTGCCACCTAGACCAATCGCCGTTGGACAGGTGAACAACCCCAAGTGAGGCACCAACCTTTGTCAACGCGGTAAGGCGCCAGTTTCTTGAGCCCAACGTACGAGTTTAGCTCTGCATCTGTCGCAAGTAGTATCTCTGTGGGAGTGAGACCATAGTTTTCGGAAGCCGTAGAAGTATAGTGAAAACGCGTGGGCATGTGGGACGCCTGCGGAATTTACATGTCAGCACTATCCATGAGCGCGTCGAGTAGACTTACTATACCACTAAACCCAAGTCTGTTAACCACTTCATCCATGTATGCATCGACCTTGCGTTTTCGTTGTTCTTCTGTGCCCTTCCATTCCTCCTCCTCCCCGTCCCGGTGATCGTGGACTAGGTCCGCGTCCATCTCATTCTCATCCACACCTACAACCTCGTCCGCTTTCTTATTTTTCTTCCTCTGTTTCTTCTTCAGCTTCTTCAGCTCTGCCTTTGATTTGATGTTCGCGGCTGGTTCGATGTCGTCAATATCGATGTCGTCGTCCCAGGTCGGTTTTTCTGCATCATCGTCGTCAACTATATATGCGCGCGTCAATCTCACAGAGACGCCGATGACGATGTTTTTTTACCGATGCTGTCTACATCGCCAAACAATTCTGCCATATGTGCATCGTGCTTTGAAGCGTCCCAATCGGTATCAAGATCAAGATGGGTGAGCGCTACGCAATGAGTACCATCATGTAGTCATGAGTGGCAGCAGATAAGCACTGACAAAATGTACTCACCCTCATCGCCGAGACCACACAGGCCACCTTGCGAATTGACCATTTCGAGCTTCCGTCGGAGGTCCTTGATTTTCAGGGCCTTCAGATGCGCCAGTTCTTCCTTTCTTCGTTGCTTCCTTGATTTCCTTTGGTCGGAGGTATTTTTCTCGACAGCAGACGCTTCCTCGTCTTCCTTTGTGACAACAGCCTCCGCCAGTGCGCGTTCCTTTCTGATCTCTTCCCTTCGCGCTTCAAGTAGCGCTCGCTTCTCCGCTTCCTGTCGATCTCTTTTCCGGGCACGGGCGTCTTTCCGAGTGGTAGACTCGCGCCGAGCAGACTGGACATTACGAGGAAAGGAGGTAATGAGTGCGCCACCACTGCACAATTGTCAAGGTGTGTTTGAAGGTTGTGACGCGGTGTCAGTAGAGAAAGAGTACTCACGGTTCTTCGAATCTAAAGTTGTAGGATGTTTCGAATGCGTCGGCAAGGTCGTCAAATGAGTTCTCGTCTGAAAATGTGGCATACTGTTCATCGTCTGAGGCCTCGTCTACGCCTTCATCATTGACTAAATCGACCTGAGAGTTGGTTGTTTTCCGTTTCGATTGTTTTGATGAGGACTCAACGATTTCGTTATACGTAGGCACACGGCGATTCGAGCGATCTATCCACCCCCGATTGAGAATATAACTGGTGAAGTGTCAATTACTGCCGTTGCCCTGTCTAAGGGAGGCGTCAAAAACACGTACTTTATCAAAAATTCTTGATCAGCATCTTCCTTGGACTTCCCGCGGCGCGGTTTCGTAACTTGTAATTCATGTTTTTTCTGACTTTCCTCCTTCTCTCGCTCCCTTTTGCCTTTCTTCCCTTGTTTTCTGTTGCCGTATGCGAGTCCGACGTCGTTTGAGGTACCAATCTCTTTGCTTTCCTCCACAGTGACGAGATTGTGGACATCCTCGCCGACCTCCCGTTCCAAGAACTCCCTGTATTCCTCCTCCTCCAACTCGATTTCATCGCGTGTACGCGAACGCGGCACAAGTAGGTCGTCCTCATCTCCTGATATCCAGAATTGCAATCAAGTGGTCCGTGTTAATATCACAAACGTTTTCACATGTAAAAATTAGAAATTGGATTACCTTCTTCCTCGGAATCGACTGCATCATGGAACGCGGCACGGGTTTCTGAGCGAAGAAGAGCCTGTTCCTGGGTGTGTGTCAACGTTGATGGTTCAACACTCGGGGAGCGTGAATGTGGGTCTGCACCAGCAAGTATAGATGCAAGTGCAGCCCCCCGGATAGTCAACGGCTTAGACTGATTTCATATGTCCACTTGAGCATGAGCAATGGTTGGAGTACAGTCTGGATTGCACACTTTTTTTTTCGCCTTTAACTTCATCACCGGCGCTTTGTCCTGTGTACACGTATGTTCCTCTACCCAAGCGAATTGAACAACCACCCTCAAATAGTGAGACCACAGACGGGTAGCTACGAGAAACTGAACACACCTTCAAAGACTCGTCGTCCACCTTGATATATGGCAGGATCTTTTTTCTTGATCAACGCAAGTGTCCGAAGAATGGCAGCATCCACTGCCGGTGTGAGCTCTTCTCCATCCGAGTCCTCTTCTGTGTCTTCAGAATCTCCAGAATCCCCATCAGCGGAATCCCCGGACTCAGAGAAGTCGGATCCATATTTTTCTTTCACTGAATCATACAAGGCGCATGTCAACACGATCCGAAAAATCATACTGTGCAGAGATTTCAACATACGCCTTGCCAATTCCTCCCTCTCTTTCTTGTACTCGAATGCTTTTGCAAAATGTTCATTGATCGTAAGGGTGTGGATACCATTCTCATCCATCTCAGAGTCAGAGAGCATGATGAACTACGCGAGGGCGTTAGCGAGTGAGAAAGGTCTGGTGTCGTCCCAGTGACGAAAAAGTCACGTGCCAACTCGGTGGTTGGTTGTTTGTGCTTGTTAAGATCAGAAGCCTTGATTACCAGGATTGGGTTATCAGCTCAGCCCTATCCAGGCATATGTTCTGATCATTGTATCGAAGCTTTCGAACTGTATCATACCCATCCCATTTCTGCTTTGCTTATCTTCCTCTGACGATGATCGCATGCCAAGACACTGCCGACATTCGGGGTTGATGGCGTGAGAGTGTTTGTGACTATTAGGATCACAAGTACAGCTGCCATCGCCAAGCCATCAAAAGAACCTCGCTTGGGCGTGACTACATGGCGATGAAAGATAGGGAGCATATACAGCAAAGTATCTTCAGAAATCAGGGCACGTTCTGTGTACAGCGGTGGTCGAATGGCATGAAACCCTAACCCTAACTGCTGACTCCGACCTTGTCTCGTCATTAACCACCGGCGTACACAACCAGGCTGGCTTGGCCAACGTGCACCTGACAACCAGGCTGTGGCATACAAGTTCTTGGCCTTCCGATAACAGTAAACGGATGTCATCTCCCAAGACTTTCCAAGAAGCAGAGGTTGGATTAGCGCTGGCCATTAAGTGGACGAATCGCACTAATAGCTTCATTCCCCAAGTCCATCTATGATCGTGCTACAAAATTAGAGTTTGCCGCAGAGTTCAAGTCCGCCTTTCGTCTCTATCTCGAGGCGAGCGAGGCATTCCTCTGTCTCTCACGCTTGCCTGTAGCAACCCCCGCTTTCCAGGCACAATGCAAGGAAAATGCGTCAAGGGCCATCCAACGGGCCGAAAAGATTAAAGATGCCAGCAAGATGCCGGGATCCCAGATCGGCCTCATTACTGCGCCATTCGACCCTTTTGCAGCAGGTGAGCGTCTCTGTTGAACCCTCTGTCTTTTGGTCTTATCATCATTCAGATAACCAGACCTACGTACTTCGAAAGTCATCAACCATCAACAACATCCGTTATCCTCTCTGGAGCGAACCTGTCCCCTCACTGTGGAATGCGGGCACCAGTTACTGGTCTGTACAATCCTCTCTTCACTGGTGGACCTCCTGCATCTGACCGACTTTCACCGTAGCGATCCGAATGGTCAACCGGATATCCCATGGTCTGAGACCGCTTCCGCAACCATCACGTGGAAAAAACCGCCTCGCGACCATTTCGTTTCTCAAGAGCAGCGTCCAACTCTAACACCCGCCGATATAGAACAGAACATTGTCAACGATTGTTCTGTTTGTGCTGCTGTAGCTGTTTGCGTCCAGCACGATCAAAGGTTTAACTCAAGGGTGTGTGTTTCATCATCTACTTCCTCCCTTCTGGGTGTTCCTCGTCGATATACCATTTCAACCAATTGGTTGCTGATGCTCAGTTTTTACACTTTTTATCTCGCTAAACCGTGGTATTCGTGTGCTAATCCCTGGAACTCTATTTTGATAGCTACTGTCCTCATCTTTACTCCTTGGAAACCAGCCGGGAAGGTATGATCTCAAAGTGTATCTGAATGGCGACTTCAGACGAGTATGTGGGTCACTTTCGAGTCAGTTGACTGCAGAATGACAATATGTTCAAATCATTTGTATAGATATGTAAGTGTCAATCGAACTTCTATTTTGTATTCCAGTGGTTCATCACACAATCTTTTTACCGCTATACCTGCGTATCCCACATTGTGCATATCGGACCCTATCATTTTACAAGCTATTGACGAATTGCTTCCGTATGATGATACTGGGCGACTCATCGGAATTTCCTCTGGACGGATTGGAGTTACATGGCCAGCGTTGATCGAGAAAGCCGTACGTTATCATCACGCTGATGTGATATAGCGAAATTAATGGTCCTGCCACCAGTATATGAAATTAATGGGTGGATATGATTTTCCTGGTTCGTGAGTGACATATGGCTCTTTTCAATGCATTCATCACATGACATCTTGCGTGATACGCGCATCTTTGGAGACAGGAATTCTTCCATCGACCTTCGGTGCGTGTGTGGTCGGTTCTTGTTCTTTCCTGACCTCCGGACCGGACGTCATGATATAGGGTATTAACTGGCTGGATACCCGAACATATCAATTTACAAAGGTGAGGCTTTAGTCAGGTACATTGGGAGAATATTGGTTTACTTCCTCGTTAATTCACGTCACTCTATATTTTGCTGACATCTTTACATCCGTTCGGGATTGATGTATTTGCAGCACCACATTCGAAAGAGAGAGAACGTGGGAGAGAATAACCAGTGGGTTCCAGAATGGTGTGTCAACAGTGGCTCTTTTCATGTCGAGCTTCCCCGACCGTGTGTTTTATCATAGGTCACTGTGTGCTCACTGTTGGAACGGATACCAAGACGAATCTGAAAATCAGAGGGGTGAAACTTTTGCCTTCGCACAATTATGCCGTCGCAGGTATGGCTCTTATGTTATTCCCAAATGCAGACTCATGGGTGGTTACCCAGGTATTCAGGAAATAAAGAACGAGCGATGGATAACCTTGATAGACTCGAGGGCGCCTGCAACTAGTCAACCTTTCCACGCTGAGTACGAGGGCAACCCAACTACGAGCAATTCACGTGAGCATCAGAAGTGATCTCCTGATGCATTTTTGGATTGACTGTCGTTAGGTATGCTTGATATGCGATGGGACGTTATATGCGCATCATTCGAAGGTATATATGCTTCGTGGAATCCAGGGCTCTTTCAGAATGGCGCAAATTTCCATGGGTGAGCCTTTGATACCTAGTTGCTGGATTATTATGATACCGGGATGGGATGGTACTCACGGGATGGCCTAGGGTATGGAAACCGGGTAATGTTGACGATAAAGCGCAAGGTAGCTCCTCTCTAATACATAGAACACCACACTGAAAGAAATTTACATTTTCAGCATCTATACACTATCTCCGGTTGTTCTATGAATGCCAGCATGTACTAGATGGTGATGGCAGCTCGCCACATACCAGAAGAAACATCTGGGTCCTCCTTACCAAACATCTTTCCCAGACTTGCAGGGAAGCCGAGTACATCTCGCTGACAGTACACCCCGCGGACGATGATGACCGGAGGGACATACAGGTGAAAACGGGAGACGTTGAGGTCAAGGTAAAAGAATCCTTGGTTTTACGAACCATCAACGTGATTAACATCACATAGGGTCCATACACAACCTCACCTCATGTGTTAGTTCGAACAAAGATTGGGAAGGAATATCCGACCATGCCAAATTCTTCGGTTCCCACCAAGACCTCTGGCGCCCTCTCGGTTCTGGCTAGCTATGACGGTCCGTTCGATGACATCTTCTTTACCGTCAACGTGTTCTGTGGAGCAGACATCAATGTTTGGTGGGACGAAACGGCTGCGATAGATGATTCTACTAGTCCCAGGGGTTGTGAGTTTGGCATCAAAGTACATCTCTGTACACGATGTTATGGCCAACAAGTGTTCACCCACCTCTGTCTGACAGGTTAGCGGCATGCTCACAACCAAAAATGCGGGTGGAAACCACACGCATCCGACGTACATGCTCAATCCACAGTGGCACCTCCGCATCCATGATGATATGGCTGGACCGAGTGGGAGAGGCATGTCTACTCCTGATGGAAAGGCTTCACCTTTAAGGGGGTACTTGGGCTCGACTGTATTGGACGGGAGTGGGATGGGTCGAAGGTCCGTTGTGGTGCTAAGTGCACAGGGCCCCAGGGAAGTACCGCTGAATGTGACCGCGGTCTGGTCTTCGGGCCAACGGGTGGTGGAGTGAGTACTAGCACTCCTTTGTTATGGATTCGTCTGGATGCTTACGCCGTTGCATAGATTAGCGCAGAAGGAAGTGGTCACTTCCTCTGGACCATACACGTACGGCCGAGCAAGAACAGTAGCGAACATGACACGTGAGTCTCGATGTACTCATTTCCTCTCGTCAAAGCTGACGCAGTGACGAGCGGGTGACTACACCGTGATACTTTCTGCGTTTGAGCCTCAGACCCATCTTGGGCAGTTCACGCTCAAGGTTGATAGCTCGCACCGGTTTGACCTCAAGGCTATCTCGCAAGAAGGTGCAGGAATGTATACAAGGATTTCGAGAGGCGAATGGTATGCACCCTCTGTCATTGATGATGGTGCAACTTTTAATACTTGACAAGGGACGGCCATACTGCTGTCGGAGGACCGAGTCATAGACGGTATCACGCAAATCCCATCTACGAGGTCCAACTCTCGTCTAGTGCACAGCTTAGGCGCGTTGACCGTGACCTCCCTCCTACCCCACTGACATGTCCACTTATGATAGTGCCCGCCTACATCTCATCTCACCCCCACCAACCGTTGCACTCAACCTTTCCCTTTTCCATGCATCCACTTCTACATCTGGAACACCCACTCTCGACCACCGTGTAGGTTCATCAGGGCCATACAGCGACGCCCTTGCAGGGGTATACGTTCCACCCCGAATGTTGAACCCGGGTAGATATTGGCTCGTCCCATCGACATTTACTGCTGGAGTGCACGCTTCGTTTCGATTGGTGGTATATTCCTCCGATTCGAATTGCGTTGTCTCCAGACGGTCATAGCCTGTATGGGCGCTTTCGCGTGCAGCTGCTGCGAGTATCCCTGTTGTCAAAGTTTTATTTAGTCATCAGCGTAAATGGTTGATCGTCCTCATTTATCTAGCTCTGTTATGGTGTCTCGATGTCCAATGCTGTGGAAGGATTGGAGAGAGGCGAGAGCAGAAAGTCATTGACACGTTTGAGCGTCGTGCGTGACGGGTTTGCCTGTGGGTAGCTAGATATGATCCACTGAAGGCGAACTTTGAGCATGTCTTTGGCTACGAGTACATGAGTGTCCCAGACTGATCGGTCGAACGTCACGGTAACGTACACATTCTACCACGTGTGTTTCCTTGCGAGAACAGTGATCCGTCAGGGCGGAAGAAGAGTGCCAAAGCGGCAATGGCAACGCCAACGCTGATGTCTGTCCCAGTGCTGCACGCGATACAAACCGTGCACTCGTTCTGGAGGTGGTGTTGGATGAATGCCATCGAACGCGGCAGGACAGTGATGAGAAAGTGGCGCTGGCCCTTCTTCCCGTCCGGGGTTTGAATAGTCAACATCTTGGGCGCTTCGATAGCCCTAGGGTCTTTGGGCATCAAACGCAAAAAGGCAATGCCAGCAGGAGCAGGAGCATGAGGCACGCCTGATTGTTGCAAGGAGGTTATGCTACAGATCGAGATCCGTCCCGATATGTGTTCGATTGGGACGCCTGGTGGTTGTGAATTCGTGATGTCACAAACACATTGCGAGGCGTCTGCAACGAGCTTGCAGACAAGGTTTGGAAGATCCAAAGGGTGTGTGGACAAGATCCTGTCATGGTGTCTCCAGTATAAGTTGGGCGTGAGACCCTAGAAGGGGAGGTTTAATGATGATGAGTCCGGTGAGAGACATACAGACCATGCTCCAGAGCTCGTGATCATCCCCGGACCCTTGGATGTAGGCAAAACCAGAGGATCGACGTTCCATGCCGTCCATGACTTGTTTGGAGGCAGATACACATACAATCGGGTAGAAGGCAAGATCGGGTGGCTTCTGAAAGGAAGGGAATACGGTCGTGGCGGGCGTAATCCATATTGGACGGAGCGGACGACTTAGCTTTGGTAATCTATACGAGGAAGCCTCATAAGAAGGGATCGGTCTGGGGTATGCCTGAACAGGAAGAACAGGCACTTACTGCAAGTTGAGAGACCCATCCTTCGAGTTTGAGCTCTATCTGACTGTGTTCCTGGGGACTAACGCTGCCTGGTGGCGTGTAAAGCGCGATATCCCAGGCCTGAGCATCGGTGGCATTCATAAGACTGATTGCACGATTGACTACGGTACACCAAATCGGGACCGTTTTCGACAACGCGTCAGGGATGCGCTTCCCCGCTCTGGTAGAATCCACCAGAATGAGCCTGTAGCAGGTAAACGCCGACGCGTCATCGCGGGGTGAAACACCTACCCCGCGTGCTCGGCGATTAGGGGGAGAATGTGGAGATTAGGTCTGCGCAGATTAAAGCTCCAGTTGTTCGTATGGCCATCTGTTGATTTGAAGTACGCGCACTCTCGAGACGCCTGGTAGAGGTGAACGTGAGGGTGCGGAGAAGAATGATCAGAACATACGATCGCTGGGTCGGTATACCAAGCGCCGCAACGCATGTTGGCTAGTCCGGCGTCAGCCCGACATGATCCAGAGGTAATCGCGGTACTCACGAAGCAGTGGAAAGTCGGGGTAGTGTTCGTGCACCTGCCTGACGAAGACAGCATCCTCCGCGACCGAATGGATGCGGTTAAAGATGGACTTGGATTCCTTCCTGAGCTCTGCGAGCGTATTCATTCCTACCCTTGAAGAAACACGTAAGCGGACGAGACCTTTTACATCACTCTACTGGCAGGTAAACCAGTCCGTTCCTTCTTTTCTTTTCATCATCGACCCATGTCGGTGACCTTCCGCCCTCATCGTTCCTTGTTGCCCTTGACGCTCCTTCTTACTACTTGCCGAGTCTCTGCTGCCTCATTTGCTAGCCAACTGCTCGCACGCGTTCACGACCCGAACGTTGTCTTCGACTCTAGCAATGGCACTATCGTCGTGTACAGCGCTCTTACAGGCCAGCCAATTCCTCAAGGGCTGGCCTCGGATGGCAGTGGTTCCGGCTTCTCGTTGAGCGCCGTTCTATGGATCATCTTCTCCTTTCTCATCGGTGCACCGCTCCTCTTGGCAGGATTCCGCGGGCGGCGTCTAACTCTTGCTGCGGCCGTTGGAACTGCCGCTGTGCTTGCTTGTAAGCACGCTCTAACTCATGCTACTGTACCGTTATTGACCTAGACGACGTCCTAGCATGGGCCGTCATTGTAAACACCCTTGATGATGTCGGCGTTTCTGATGTCCCGTTTACTGTCTGCATTTTTGTCATGTTTGTCATGGGTTTCGGCTTTGGCTTCTTGGAGATGACTCGCGTCGTTGCCATTCTCGTCCTAGGAATTCTCGGTGGTCTATCAATCGGAGTCCGTGTGGTTCTCCTGCGAAGTGGGCTTCTCATCCCAGATCCTGATGCTTTCTTTGCCAACTGGCTCATCGTTGGCGTGTGCGGCATTGCTGGGAGCCTCCTTGTCGTATGGAAACAAAGATACGGCGTAGTATGCCGTCTCATAGAGCCCTATCCTAGATGTCTGATAACATGATTTTGTAGCTCAACGGATGTGCTTCGACTGGTTCGTTCTTATGCGCCCTCGGGCTCGACCTTGTTATCAACCAACAATCCGGTATGAGCCGCGGACTTCGCTTTCTTTTTGACAGAAACCGTTACCATGTTGTGGTGCGTTTTACCTGATGCGTTTGCATGACTTTGTTCATTGGTGGCTTCTTTCAGGACACTGTTTCGAATGGATATTCACCACCTTTGACGACAGTGATCATTCTCGCCGTATCCTTGGGAGCAACGTGCGTTGCGCTCTTAGTTACAAGTAATGGATTTAACTTTTTCTCTCTCTCTCTTTTTAGTCCAGCTTTTGCTATTGCGCAATGGAAAGTCTTTAAACAGCCCTTTAGCGGGCACATGCACGAAACCTTCATCGGATCTCTCTGCGAGCCACTAGAAGTTCCCCGAGATGAGGAATCACCTACAGTTCCACAACGGTCTACCGATACGCCCGACACTCCGACGACTGAGAAGCTACCCGAATCGCCACCCTCTGGCAACGCCAAGCAGGGTTAGAACGTTTCTGCATTTCCTTTTTCATTGCATTGCGGACGGTTTCATATGGACATCAATGGTTATCACGACGTGACTGCTGCTACTTCTTTTAGAGCCATTATAATACCCCGACACTATCACATAGGCAGAGCATTTGCACATTCTTTATCTGACATTGTACATGCTCATTATTCTCATAGATGGAACAATGGAACATCTGGTTTTCGAGACTTCTGAAGTCGGTGGTAAGGCGGTAATTCTAAAAAAGGCAATTCACATGTTATCACCGTCTTGTGCCAACATAATCAAGAGGGGTTATGGACCAAGGACATAGCTCCACACCACTAACGCAACCGTCGCCGCTTTCATCTTCATACCCATACTTACCATGTCGCGAAACAGCGAGAAAAAACCAATTGGTTTTGCGACTCACATCACCGCTGGTGGAATCGCTGGGGCGATGGAAGCGGTATGTAGCCATCACATTGAATGACCTGCACTCATTGCTCACCAGTTGTGTTGCCAACCCCTCGATACCATCAAAGTACGGATGCAGCTTTCCAGGACGAGCAAGGTACCAGGGGTATGTACCCCCCACTCGCACAAACCAGACACTGAAGATCGTAGACGAAACCGCGCGGTGTCATTGCAACCGGCATTCGAATCGTGCGGCGCGAAACACCACTTGCGCTGTACAAAGGGCTTGGTGCGGTCTTGTCCGGCATTGTCCCCAAGATGGCCATCCGCTTTGCAAGTTTTGAGACATACAAGGGCTGGTTGGAGGACCAAGCCACGGGAAAGACGAGTGTTGGGAATATCTTCGTCTGTGCGTTGATATTCTGGGTACTCCAATTCATTCATAATTTCGCCCAGCCGGTCTCGCTGCTGGCACCACGGAGGCTATAGCCGTCGTCTGTCCCATGGAAGTGGTCAAGATTAGATTGCAGGCCCAGCAACATTCGCTGGTCGACCCGTTGGAAACGCCACGATATCGTAATGCAGCGCATGCTGTCTACACGATCGTCCGAGAAGAAGGGATTTCGACATTGTATAGAGGTGTCACATTAACGGCTCTCCGGCAGGCCACTAACCAGGGTGAGAGACGATACCCTGACAAAATGGTTTGGCTAATTTATCTGCGCGACTGACGTTAGGTGCGAATTTCACGGCATACCAAGAGCTAAAAAAACTGGCACATCGCTACCAGCCTGATCTTGTTGAACTTCCATCTTACCAGCACATGATCATCGGACTAATATCTGGTGCCATGGGTCCATTTTCTAATGCTCCTATTGACACGATCAAAACACGTAAGTCAGTCGGGATGAGACATAAAACCAACTGCTGAGATCATGGGAAGGGTTGCAAAAGAGAATATGGGAGTCACAAGTCACTGCATTCCAGCGAATATCGATCATTGCCAAGGACATGTGGCGTCAAGAAGGCGCGAGGTCATTCTATAAGGGCATTACCCCCCGAGTGCTGCGGGTTGCGCCTGGACAGGCAATCGTCTTCGCTGTATATGAGCGAGTCAAGACGATCATCGAGAAAATCAGTGTGTCACCTTCGGGCGATCATTATACCGAATAGAGAGTTGGACTGTATCTATCTCCACGAGAGTTTAGGTTGGTAAACTACCCGCTGCTGAGGTCAAAGACCGTCCGCCTGATCTAGTCGGACACCGGAGTTGCGTGCATAAAACATCCGCAGTGTGACACATGTGACGGTGTGACCGATGCTGAGATATGGAGTTCCCACGGGCGATAAACATCGGTACACAGAGAGCGAGCGCACTACCTTCTTTCTTTCTTTCGTCTGGCGCGTTCACTCAACCATTTCTTCCCCCGACGCGTCTTTACTCGTGCGCGATGGCATCTTGGAGCCCTCAGCCTGCAGGATTGCAAGAAATCCTCCAGACGATACGCGATTCTACAGACACCCAAAACAAGGTCCAAAGAGCCATCACTCATGTACGACAGACCTTCTTCTTGTTTCCGATCTCATTGGGTTCACCTTGATGCTATACAGAAACTCAACTCATTTGCGCGTGTACCAGACTACATTGCATATCTAGCTCATATCTTGGCTACATTGCCACCAGAAGAGGAACAGATCCGGACAATTGCTGGCTATCTTCTCAAGAATAACGCACCCCTCATTCTCAAAGTTTCCCCTGAAGTGGCAGACTATGCCAAGGCCGCAGTCCTTTCTGCGTTCAGTGACCCTTCTGCCTTGGTCAGGACTGCTGCCGGTCAGGACATTGTCGCATTCCTAGGGGCTTTGGAACCCAAAAATTGGCCCGGTTGCCTCGAGCAACTCATTTCTATGCTCGACGATCCAAATCGACAAGAGGTGAGCACATAACCCCTTGGAAGGTTCACGCCAAAGCCTGCGAAATGTGTCATAGCATGGTACCGGTGCCATGTTTACCGGGTATTGCGTCGTTTGTTCGGGGTAGTACCGGTCTGTTCGGCAGGTGGATGAGACATGCACTCTGCTAAGCGTGCCGTGATTCACTTCTTGGCGATGTCGCAGTCGCGACTTTCGCTTCCGCAGTGATCGCATTGCCTCTCGCTTTTTTCTTCTAACATCGTTTTAAAAAATCGTCTGCTAAACTTTGAGCATAGGCTGCTTTTAGTGTTTTCGAGAAAGCTTGCGAAGATTTTCCGCGCAAACTTGACTTCGAGATTAATGGCACGCGCCCTCTTGACTTCATGATTCCAAAGTTCTTGATGCTATCGGAACACCCCTCACCTAAAATGCGTTCCCATGCCGTCGCCTGTCTATCTTACTTTGTGCCGATCACCTCGCAGTCGCTTTTCGCGCACATCGACGCGTTCGTTGCATGTCTGTTCAAGCGTGCATCAGATGAAGACCCTTCGGTCCGCCGCCATGTGTGCCAAGCTCTCGTCTTACTCCTTGCTGCCCGACCAGAAAAGCTCATGCCCGAAATAGCCAGTGTTGCAGAGTACATGTTATACTCTACAAAGGACAAGAACGAGAGTGTGGCACTAGAAGCCTGTGAATTCTGGCTGACTTTTGCAGAAGACCCTGACCTTGCACCCTACTTGCACCCACTCCTTGGTCGCGTAGCGCCAGTGCTTCTTGATTGCATGGTTTACGGCGAAGATGATCTACTTTGGCTCGAGGGAGACACCGAAGATACCTCCGTGCCGGATAAGGAGACTGACATAAAGCCACGTCATTACGGTGCTAAATCACACGGCCTGGAGCGCGAAGGTCAAGAGTCTGCAGAGGACACTGCCAAACGCGGTGCATACGGACAGGAAACGATCGACGATGACGATGAAGACTATGACGCCGACGAAGATGACTTTGCTGATGAAATGTCCACCGAGTGGAACCTCCGGAAATGTGCCGCCGCCGCTCTAGATGTATTAGCTGTCAGATTTGGTGCGGATCTAATGAACGTCCTCCTTTCTCCGTTGAAAGACAAGCTATGGAGTACGGAGTGGTTACAAAGAGAGAGTGCGATATTAGCCTTGGGTGCTATGGCTGAGGGTGAGCTTTCTTCCATGCCTCTCCCGAATCTAATGCTGACCAAATGATGAGGTTGCATCGACTTCATTGAGGAACACTTGAAGGTCCTTATCCCTTACTTATTGAATACACTGAATGACCCTAAAGTGCGTTACGTGATGTATATACGATTTACCTGAGATACTCACTTTTTTTCCCCGTAGCCCCTTATTCGTTCAATTACTTGCTGGACTCTAGGTCGCTACGCGAGCTGGTGCACGCAACCGGTGTCAGAAGAACACAAGAATCGATACTTCATCCCTACGATGGAAGGTGTACGTGCGGGTTGTCCGACCAACTATTCACTACCTCATGCCCTTCATAGCTTCTTCGGATGGTTCTGGATGATAATAAGCGAGTACAAGAGGCTGGCTGTAGTGCATTCGCGACACTCGAGGAGGATGCCGGCACGGAGCTTTCACCTTACCTCGAACCGGTCTTGCGTAACCTGGTTTTCGCATTTCAGAAGTACCAACACAAGAACATGCTCATTCTATACGACGCGATCGGCACCCTCGCAGATGCAGTGGGGCGTGCGTTGTCAAATCCACAATATGTTGAGATATTGATGCCTCCGCTTACTGGCCGATGGAATAAACTACTGGATGACGACGAGGACCTGATTCCCTTGCTTGAGGTAAAACATCCGTGATCGACCCTAGAGATCTGATGTGACTGATGCTTGTTTCAGTGTCTTTCCTCAGTTGCGGTTGCTATGGGGCCAGGATTCACGCCATACGCACCACTTGTTTTCCAGCGGTGTGTCAACATCGTCCACCAATCACTTCTCCAATACCAAGCGTACCAACAAAATCCAGATTTGGATGAGCCTGACAAGTCTTTCCTTGTTGTATCACTCGATCTCCTCTCAGGACTAGCGCAGGGTTTAGGTGTCACTCTGGAGAGCGTCATCTCGCATACACAACCGAATCTTCTCAGTTTACTTACTGTTTGCCTAAAGCACCCGCAAGCACCCGTGCGTCAGTCAGCCTACGCACTCGTCGGTGATTTGGCGATGGGATGCTTCAACCTTTTGCAACCTCACCTTCCTGCTATTATGGGCGAGCTGATACTACAACTGGATCCCGAGCCAAAGGTGGAGTTTGTCAGTGCCTGCAACAATGCTGCGTGGTCTGTTGGTGAAGTTGCACTACGGTACGGGCGAGGTACGGCTTTCAGGACCTTGCCCATATTTCAATCACTAAATCCTCGCTTTCCCTAGACGATCCTCAGTTCCAACAATGGGTCAATCCTCTAATCGCCCGTCTGATTCCGATCCTGCTGCATCCAAAGGCGCCCCGTAGCTTGCACGAAAACGCCGCTGTGTCCATTGGCCGTATTGGTCTCATGCACCCGGTTCTTGTTGCACCCCATCTGCCGGAATTTGCGCAAGCATGGTGCCAGGCGTTGTACGAGATACGTGACAACGAGGAGAAGGATTCCGCTTTTCGCGGTTTCTGCACCCTTGTGCAAACGAATCCCGCGGGCATTGCCAAGGTAAGTCAATGCTCTTCTACTTTGCCTGTGGGTCAAAGATTAATCGTGTCACTCAACCCTCAGAGTCTGTTGTGGTTCTGTAATGCTATCGTTCGGTGGAATAACCCCTCTCCGGAGCTCAACGCGATGTTCCAACAACTGTTGACAGGATTCCGGAACCATGACGTTACTGGGTGGCAAGCCCAAGTGACCTCCTTTCCCCAAGGCATTCAAGAAAGGCTCGCTGCGCGGTATGGGGTATAAATCAGGGTCATCATCGTCACTTGTTAATTTCACGATCTTATCCACAACCCACCATCTCCCCACTACGACCGCAATAATCCACACCAGTGTCTCTTCACCTGTGCCTCTACCATTTGTACCGACCATCGTTTGGATCTGCTGTCTGCCATTTTCTGATTTCTCAAACTTTTTTTTTTTTCTTTTCCGTAGTAGTAGTAGTAACAGTAGCATTTTTCCACGTTCGTGCGTTGTCTCACCATCTGTAGTTACAAGTAGTTACCACCAGTTACCAAACGCCTAGTTAACTTCTTTCTCGCAGCCCGTCCTCTCGATCGTGTCAGATGCTGTTCGCTCCCCATTGACTCACATTCCTTTTATTCTTTTTTTCCGCTACCGTTCTCTTCTGCCACAACACGCACATTTGTAGTAGATAGCAGTAGATACATTTTTGAGCAACGCACCGACACATGGATATTCAACGTCGACTACATACCCGGGCTGACGGGAATCTATTCCGCCTCGTCATGGACACGAGGGAAAAAAAAAAAAGAAAACTTGTAATAATTAATGACACCAAATGGCACTAAAATCGCCTGCGCGACCCATACCGATCCTGCATCCCTAGCCCGCCCAACGCGGTAGCCGACGAGGGCGTAAACGCACGTCCATATCGGCCACGACGCGTGTATACTTTGTAGGCGTACGCACCGCCGACACAGAGTCCGACAAAGAGGAATAGTTTGGTGAGCCAGGCGAGCCAGGACGACGGCTGGCGCGAGCCACCTGAGCGTCGACTAAACAAGCCACCGGACTCGAGCTTGTTGAGTGGTGCGTCCTGCGAGGATAACACCGCCGAGTGGGTCGTGATCGAGATTACACTGGATGCGGGACGTGAGACGATGGCAAACAGGGACCGGCAGACTCACTCGTGTGCGTCAAACACCTGGCCTGTGAGCGCAGACACGCCAAGATAGGGCGCCGCAGGTAAACTGATGCCGTCGATGCGGAAGCAGTCGGTCCAGTCGTCCCCTGAGTGCGATCATCAGCGCAATTGATAGCCGAATACGACATTATACGTACAGGCCTTGTAATGCACTTTGACCTGGCCATAGGGTGAGCCCATCTGCAATGCAATAGGGTACGCGTGACTTACGTCGAGGTACGAGCCTTTGACATAAGTAATTTTAAGCTTGGTAATTGAATTGGTGCGTCGGATCATTGCCTGCCCGTCGAGTTGAAATCATCAGAATCAAGGACGGCGAAGTGGGGCACGCACCGTGCACGAGCCAATGCTGTTCGCATTTCCATCGTTTGCGTTATCGTACGATGTCTTCCCGTCGCCAAGCATGCCCATGATACGCGGGAACCCGTATTGTTGTCGTGAATTCGCATAACTAGCGAGTATCAGCCCATGCACTTTTCATGGAGATAATAACACGCACGTGTCTATAAAGATACCCAAACCCTCGAAATTATCTGCAAAACACAGGGAGAGGGGAAAACGTCACGGTCAAAGGGTGCGCATTGTGTATGCGCAGACGGACCTTTGCTGCCAAACACGGGTCCTGGCTGTGCCCGGTCCGTCGTGAACCAGAACGCCATGCCATCACCATACAAATGACTCGATGAGCCCGAAATCTGTACGCACGTGAGTCGGTGTTTCGAGCGCGAGGGCAACCAAATCCACCTTGAACTCGATTTCAACGATGTAGTTGGTCGATGAGAGCGGGAGACGGGACCAGAGCCATCCCTGTGAACAGGTCAGCATACGCACCGCACACTCTGGCTGCCATACCATTTGCGACTGGACAGCCCTCGTCAGACGGATGTGTTTGTTAGTGTTCTGCAATGGGTCATCAGTCTATGCGCTATAAGAGCCCACGACGACGTACAACGTAAGCATCTGCGCCAAAGTCCCACCAACTAGAGCGGAGTGGTATGAATTCATTCCGAGTCTCGCGCCACGCGCCACGTACCGGTTTTGCAGGTCGTCGTCAATGTACGGCGCATGTATGGAGTGCGTGCGTATTTGGTAGGTCTGTAAAGAGTATGAAAACACGGCTGGTACATGAACTAGACCGGAGAGCTCACCCGCTCGATGGTCCGGTTTGCAACTTTGGTGTCTGCGGCGGCGCACACGGGAAGCGTGTTCAAAAACGAAAGAAAAAGTGCTAGACAGAATGCGGCGCGCGCTGCCAACGACATGGTCGAGTTGGCCGATTTTAGGTTGAAAGATCGTAAAGGGGAGACTGGACGGAGACGATTATAGCCTGGATTCCCACACAGTCAGGTCATGCCATGTACTATGTATTTCAGTCGTGTAGAATAAAAAAAGTTTGGCCAGTAGCTAATCGACATCTTTCAACTAGCCAAGCCCGCAGACAGCGCAGTCGATTGTAGTAGCATGACTGGGACAACTCTGCGCACAATTCATACTCATGCAGGTAGCTCAAACTTTTGTCCTTGCAGTACTCTGCCGCCAAATAAGAACAACCCGGAATGAACAAAGAAGGGACGCACTTTGTGACGTAGACGTAAAAGAAGTCGAGGTACAGACCGGTCTGCACGAGTCCAGCTACAACAGCTATGGGATCTACCACGTCCTCTGTCACATATCTGCAGCACCCAGTACGCGTGTTGTTCAGCACCGTTTTCACGTGTTGGCACTAGACATACCTATATATCCAGTTAGGAATGTACAGGGCCCTGTAAATTCCCAGAGCGGCAAGATAATGTGTCGTAATCGTCTCCGCCTCACCTGTCCGCTGGAGCAAAAACAGCTGCGGGAAAATAGCAACCGACTCGAGATATATGGAGAATGTCCACAACACCTCCGTGACGGAGAATTGGTAGTTGAATATGAGAGCGAGGACGAGACAGGGTGCAAGCAGGTACTCAATCTTGAACGTGTCAATGGATGGGTCGTGGGTGGGGCTGCCACAGGGTGCAACTCGTCATCGATTCCCGGATATAAACGCAAGTCTAGCTCACCGGAAGCGGAACTTCATGAGATAGAGGATGTAGCAACTACTAACGACGAAGAATATCTTCATGACGAAGTTGTACAGCGAAATCCAGCGCAGGAAGAGGTCGATATAGCGCGTTGCAAAGACAAGCACATAGAGTGCCTGTGTCTTGAACGAGATGCCTAACCAAGCCAATTCAGTGCCCGCCTTCACAGTGAACAGAAAAGAGGCACCTCGGCATGATCTGGTCGTGTGTATCTTGTGCACCAATATGAATATGGAGGCCAGGTGGGACAAATCTCCTGTCGGTGGGTCAGCACACAAGCAAATTCACTGGATTGCGCACGAACCCAGTAACCGGAATATGTTCATGGCCAGGACTATCGGTTGAAGTGTTCTCCAGCGACTGAAAAAACGAACGGCGTGGAGAAAGTCTTGTATGAAAGCGACGTGTCCAATGTGCATTCAAATCGGGAACGGATGATGTAATGCTATCCCACGCTTCCTTTCCTCCCCCATGGTGAGTAGACCCTTTCGACACTGTTCGCGACGATGTCCTAGTAAAAGGGTCGACCCGCCGTCCGCTGTGCCCGTGCTGCCCACGAACCCATAAAGTGTCTGATGCCCGATGCACAGCCAAGATCACGCTGTGGCGTTGTTAAGGCCAGACCGACATACACGACTCTCAGTTGACCAACGCGGCTTCGAGCACAAGAACCCGCGGGCAAAGGCAGAGTCATGATTTCTATGCGTTATCAGCTGAGCTCGCGCAGACGAGGCTCATTCTGCGGCGAGCGGTCACTAGACGTGGTTCGTTTGTCAACGCGATAACGACGGCGCGCTATATGCGTCCACGCAAGAAGACACTGCGTTTTGGGTGCGTGGTTGCGCGTGTACACACGCAGGAGCGTGGGTGGCACTGATGGGGTTGGCTGTGTCGGTCGGATATGAGATCGCACTGACTGCCTTGTGCAGTTCTGAGCCTGTCACCTCTCTTGTTATGCATATATACAGTGCTAACTGGTTTTCAATCGACAGATGTCCGGCATATTTTTTCAGTACGCATGCTGGACCTACCTACCAGACATTGCAACCCGACTAGCGCTGTCAACCATCCACCAAGTTTCGCAGAGAGTATCGCAAACGCCTCCCCCGCGCGTACGGACACCCGATTACGTCCGCCACTACCGATACACATATGCAGCCGTTGTTCTGTGTTATCTCGCATACAATTTCATTGATGCCTCGAGTGGGCTTCCAAACAACTTTTATCAACTTCTCGGAGTTAGCCCACGATCGGACGAGGGAGCACTCAAGGCAGCTTTTAGGGCATTTGCGAGAAAGAACCATCCGGATCGGATAGGGCCAGAAGGGGAAGCACTGTTTATCGATATGCGGGATGCATTTGAAGCACTAAAGGACCCGGTTGTCCGGTTTGCATATGATAGGTGAGTGTACATGGTGGTGTGAACGAAGAGATGTAATCGTATGTTCAGATTTGGACCACAAGTGCTCGGGTGGCAGGACTGTACGACGATGAAGGACTATTTGAGACGGGGTCTCGTGAGCTGGTTATTACGGCACATCATGACCTTTGCAGGATTATTTTTATTTTCGATGGTGGGTCGGCGGAGTCCCGTTGCAGCTGTGTGTATCTGCGGTCTTAAAGATGGATTATCGCAAGCTGATTGTGGTATACAGTGGCGTTATCTGCTGTTCATAGGCGTGTTTGCAATGGAGTTGTACCTGATCATCGCACCCTCTTCGCCGCCATCCGAGGTTCGGGTGTACACATTTGTGGATCAGGTGGCACCAGAGTGGGGTCCGTTGGAACGCATATTTCCGCGGCACGTTACGTATCAGCACATTCAGTTTTTGCACCAAGTGTTTCTGTTTCTGTCGGTCGCAGTGTCGCGCGTGGCACCTGTGTTGTTTGCAGGGACGATGCAAGCCAGCGAGGAGATGGAGATGGGTGCTGCGCGGGCACTTGGAGCGAGAATTGGGGAGTTGTCCAGGGGAGTTGAGCAGGAACGTGAGTTTGCCGTCCTTCCGTCGGATGTCCCGCTCATGCCTGCAGTGTGGTCGATGCTGAACGAAGAGGTACACGCGATGGGCGGGGAGCAGAGGTTGGGGATGGTCATTGGTGAGATGGAGGATGTGTTGGTGGAGGAGGAGCTGAAGAGAGAAGGCCCGCTGGGGAGTGCATGGGGGAGGGCACTCAAACGAAGAGGGGCTCGTGCACGGTCCATGTCTTTGTAAGCCGCGGTCATGCGGATGCCGCGCGGAAGGGGCAAGGCCGGGAATGTTCCGATTGGACCGCAGTGATGTTATCACCAGATTTGTAATTCCCGATATAGATATGTGGTGCACGTGCCGAAGTGAATTTGTGTCTTTGTCGAGTATTTTAGCTGAGCTGTCGCGATACCCCTCAACATGGCAGAATCATCGACACGCCGAGCACGCATTACCAGAGAGGGGACTGCATATCTGACCAGCACGTCTTTCTTTACTCACATGTTCTCCTCTGACCAGATATGATCAGATTATGCCCGCACAGTCAACGCCTACCCAGCCAGGGCGGAGAAACTGTCCATCCTCGACGACCTCCATGCCTTGCCCGGCAACCAACACGTTACACTCGGAAAACTAAACAACTGGTTCACCCGCTACCGTTACACATCACGTGCGTACACACACCCCACACCCTGCACCCGCTCACACACCCCCGCAGACGACCTCAGACCTGCCCCGGCCGACGACGAGACCATCCGTGCGTCCGTCTGCGCGCATACATCCACCCCACTCACACCCTACAGTCTTTCCAAAGCTTACCCCCACTCACCTCCAGCAGCTCCGAGTACTCTACAAAAGACTGCACGAACCCTCGGACGGTGTCGTCTCGTTCTGGGCAAAGCGCATCGGTGCGGACATTGATGAGGTCAGGGCGTGGGTCGAGTACCAGCAGGAAAAGGCAAAGGAGCCAGAATCACCTGACGTATCTCCCACTCTATCTGACTTCCCACGCCCGCACCTGCCCACACCGGCAAAGTCGCTCTCACCTCAGACACGTATGCCGTCATTGCCCCCGATAGCGATCAAGGTCGAGCACCAATCCCCAACAGAGCATAAATCTGTGCTTGAGGGTCTTCCACCCTTGTCCAGATCTCTCCGTCAAAAGGTATGTCCTCGCTGAGCTTGATGAACAAGTGTTCATCTGCGCAGTGTCGAGATACACGCCCAACTCTCGAACAATGCATCCGAGATAGTCTCAAATCCGACCCCACCCGCTCTGAACCACTACCACAAACAGTGGACGAGTTTTCAGCACAGTTTGAACCCGTCGAACACATGATTAATGCCTTTATGAAAAAATATGCCAGTGGTCAACTTGCATCCCTCGGCTGGGACTCAAGTGAGCTCAGTTGCCTTGTGCCCCAGTTCCTGTGGATGCTCATTTTCGCCAGATCTCATCAAGTCCACATCATGACCGTCCACACACTGCCGTACTTACCTCTACTGTACTTTTATATATGGCTAGCTTCGTTGCGTACGAGCATAATGTCACACAAGGTTGCCATAGGTCGGGTTTCGGATGTTGCCGGGCGTGGTGCACAATGGAACGGAGGCAGAATTAAATATCAGTATTGACGTCGATAACCGACGTCCCTCTTGCTCTCAACTACCACGACGATGGCAGACAACGTCCCGAAATACCCAGATACCCATCTTGTACCGTCTGTTCCATCGACACCTCTCCGGGTTCTCTCAGAATACTACAGAGGATCCATATCCACGACCCGCACATCTTTGACAGAGTCGAGCACTCAAGAAACGGACGAGTCTCTTGTCCCACTCCCGAGGATCACATCACGCCCAAGAGCAAGCTACAGGCTTGCCGATTTCCTCATACAGAGGACCCTGGGTACCGGGAGCTTTGGTCGAGTACATTTAGGTCAGTTCCCCATCAAAACGTTTCATCGTGTGCTCACTCTCTTACCGTCACCACGCAGTGCGGAGCAAGCACAACCTTCGCTTTTATGCCATCAAGGTCTTGAACAAAGAAAAGATTGTCAAGACAAAGCAAGTCGAGCACACCAACAACGAAAAGACAATTCTGGAGGCCATCCAGCACCCTTTTATCATCAACCTGTGGGGCGCCTTTCAAGACGACTCCAACCTGTACATGGTGATGGACTATGTACCCGGAGGAGAGCTCTTTACTCTCTTAAGGAGGTCCAATGTTCGTGCCGCTCAGTTCCCATCTCGCATCCGTTGACATGGTTATCAGAGGTTCCCGGATCCGGTCGCGAAATTTTACGCTGCAGAAGTCGCCCTCGCGCTTAATCACTTGCATTCCCTCGATATCATCTACCGTGACCTCAAACCGGAGAATATCTTGCTCAACCACGACGGCCATATCAAAATAGCCGATTTCGGATTCTCGAAGCGTTGCTCGTACGTAACCTGGACGTTGTGTGGAACACCTGATTACCTTGCACCCGAAGTCTGCTTCCTTTTTGTGCTCGGTTGTCTGTGTGCTAATTTGGGAATCTAGATTGTCGGGCAGCAAAGATACAACAAGAGTGTGGACTGGTATGCACTTGGGGTACTCATTTTCGAAATGCTCTCTGGTCTCCCACCATATCATCACCCGGACCAGAATACCGTATCCTTGTACGAGAAGATCTTGCGCGGACCGACGTTTATACGATGGCCTCCATTCCAGGTCAATGCCACTGACCTCATTCTCAAACTTATGGAAAGCGACCCCTCACGACGATACGGCAATCTGAGGCACGGTGCTGGTGATGTGTTTGCACACCCTTGGTTTGCCGAGGTCGACTGGACCAAGTTGAAGAACAGGGAGATTTCTGCACCGTACTTGCCCAAGATCAGCGGAGACGGAGACGCAAGCGCGTGAGTACCTCGAGGAGCACGCACCTGTTTTACTCATCTCCTTGTAGATTCGCAAAGTATCCAGAGGACAACGCGACCGCCATGTACGGTCGACCTGCACCAGATCACTGGGGAAGTCATTTTCCCTGCTTTGAATATACAGCCGTGCACGGCACCTCGTGAACAAACATTGTTCCTTCTTTTGTCTCGGTTCACGCACACGTACATACCTGCAACGCCCCAGATATCATGATTTCCACGAATATTTTGTACGCCTTGCATCATGGAGCCAACTTTTCGTACCCATCTGTTGTTGTACTACTTTGCTAGTGTAGCTTGAGAGTTGTATAGGACGGCTGTTTGTTCGGGACAAATAAGAAACATCATGTCGCAAAAATATGGCCGAAGGAGACATCGCCGCACGCATTTCACCCACAACGACGGACAGCGTCCGGGACTGGCACACCCGTCCACGACCATTGACGACGACGACGGCCACACTCGCTGCTCGTCTTGAAATCTTGCAAAACCGTCTCGAATCCGTAGAGATCGCCCTTTTTTCTCCGTTGCGGGGCGGCATACCCTTTTTCTCGCTAACTTGGCCCGTATTCTAGGAAAGAGCGACCAGAAATCGATTCACGGTGCTACCTTTCTCTGTTTAGTGGCAGTGACGTTTGTTGCCGTATGGTGAAGAAACCAAAGATTATTGACACGGATCTGGATGCTGCCCGGCTCAGCGATGCCAGCGTGTCCGAAAACCAGGTTGCGCGCGAACGAACACGAATGGTGCATGAGAGGCAGACTGAGCTGGATGACGTGCTGGACAAACATGACAGCATGGTGTGTGTCTCCTGCCACTCGTGCTGATTAGTAGGCTTAAATCCTGGACACATAGGTTCGCGAGGTGTTTCATCTCGAACAGTTTGTGACGTTGCTCGAGTATGATCCCAAGGTAGCTGTCTCTCGTCTGCACTCGGTCATGACTCATTCGCATGTGCAGGTGGCAAAAAAGGATGATTCGGTGGTGTTCCAAGAGGTATGCAGCGTCGATGGTCTGGCGTTCATTAGCTCATCTCAGCGTCGATGTCCTAGTACAAGGCAAAATATGATCTTATCGAACGTGCCGCTCCAGCCGCGGGCCCATCACGGTCCACACGTCGTGCACACACACAGCGTGTCCTTGATCTGACACTGTCCCCTAACAAGAATGGCCTGGATGCCTCGACAAAACCGGCCGTGCGCCGCGTGCAGCCAGTTAGTTCTGAATCACACGCGGGCTTATCATCCAAGGCCAAGGGGAAGCAAAAGGCGGTCGAACCACCCATGGAGGATGTGACCATGAGTGTGTCGACCCCGAATGGGGCTCTTAAGGCCCGTCCACGGCCACGAACCCTCGGTGCGAGCCAGTCGGAGCAAGAGCTATCCATCTCGACGCCTCGGACGCACAAGCGCCCTAGCGCCCTAGCATCATCGCCCCCACCATCCCCCGTATCAAAGAGGAAACGAAAGTCAGTGTCAGGGCTGGATGAGACCACGAGGGGTGTCTTACAGCCACGCCGTTCGGGGCGCTTCGAAGGACCGAGCAACCCTCCCGAGCCCCTCTCGATCTCCAAACCGTCGATGCCGCCACCCGAACTACCCTCGATCTCCCGTACGTCCTCCATCAAACGCATCCGGCTCATCGTCCGCAAGCCTCCCCCATCGTACACGAACCCGCGCCAAAGGCCACCGCCGGCCAAGTATAGCAAGGATCTGACCAACTTTTTATCATCGTACGTGGTGCTAGACGAACAGGAGCAGTCAGAGGAGACGCTACAGACGCTCGCACACCAGGAGGCGGCCTTGCGCGACAAGATTGACCGGCTGAACAAGCAGGGGCGATTTGCGCCATTTCTGTACGGCGACTCTGTCAAGGGCAAGACGCTTGCGCCGGTTGCGGTCACGGCGGATCCGAATGTACGGGATCCGAGGCGGTCCAAGGACGCGTGGGAGCACATCGTGGAGACGATTGCATACAGAGGACGGCATGGCGGGGTTTTTGTGAGGGGTCGGCAGGTCGCTGCACAGGTGGCGAGCAGAGTACAGGCGTATTGGGATCAGTCGGCGGTGAGAGAGGACAAGGCAAGGGTGCAGGAGGAGAAGCGGGTGAGGGCACTCGCCAAGGCGACAGTCAAGCTTGTGGTGTCAGAGTGGAAAAAGGCTGTTTTTGTGCGTGGCTTGTCTTGCTCATTGTCTTGTTTGTCGTTGATGGTGTTTTATTATTGTTTAGTATGTACGAGAGCAAGTGCGACAGCGAGCAGAAGCAGAGGAGATGCGTCGGGGGCACGAACATTTGGACGCGATTTTGAACCAGTCAGGGCAGATACTGGAGACGCAGCATGTTGATCTCTCTCGAGGTGAGCTACGGTGGTCGAGGAGCCGTTCTGCCAGTGTCTCGGCGTCGGAGTGGGACCGGGAGACGGTTGAAACAAGCGATGACGACGAGGAACACGACGACGAAGGACACGAACACGAAGAGGATGGATCTGGAGTGGAGAGTGGGGAAGAATTTACTGGTGTGGGAATGGTGGAGGAGGCCGATCATGATACCGAGGTTGGGGAGAATGAGGGTGGTGGCACTGGGGTACAAGACGAGAGTGAGGGTGGGAGCAGTGAAGACGACGATGAAGAAACAACGCAAGCGTTACTAGGGCTACCGTGCCGCAAAGAAGGCCTTTCCCCACCTACCCCGTCCGACCCAGTGGATGTGGATGCAGTGATGGAGTTGGATGCACCACCCTCCGAGTCTGGCCTCGATAGAGACGTCACAATGGTGGCAAATGGACCAAACGTGTTCGAGGACGTGGGGGCATCGCCGAGTGCGCCGTCGGATATGGACTCGATTGCGCGTACGCCGACCGTGAGTGGGGCGCGTTCCCCGGCGCTGGAAAGCTTTGGTGATTACCCTATGCGAGACGATCCATCGCCTGCGTCGAGCGTCGTTGACCACGACCCTGTCAAGGATAACAATGCGGTTGCGTCGGACGAGCTGGTGGTCAACCCTATCGTGACTGTGGAGTTGGAGAAAGTGGAGGATGAGACGGGTGCCACTGTGGACGTGAAGAGGGACCAACCCGAGGGGGATGAGCCGGTTACCACTCTCGTCTCCTCTGAAGTGCAACAGGTAGAGTCTGACGCGGTCACACACATGGAGGACGCCCAGAACGACGCATTTGAACGCATTCCAGAATATCTTAAATCGTTCGCCGTTGCGCCCGTCGACTGGTCTCCTGAAGACAAGATCAAGCCGCCGTTACTTCTCCGTGGGGTACTTCGACCGTATCAACAGAGTGGGTTGGAATGGCTTGCCTCTTTGCATTCGAACAATTTGAATGGTATCTTGGCGGACGAGATGGGGTTGGGGTGCGTATGTCGAAAGCGGGGGAGAGAGGTTACTGACTTTTGCGTTTGGAATAGGAAAACGATTCAGACGATCGCGTTGCTGGCGCATTTAGCTTGCGACCGGGGCATATGGGGACCACATCTTATCGTATGTATTACTACATTCTCGGGAAGATGAATGATGCAAACGGCCGTCTAGATCGTCCCAACAAGTGTGCTACTCAACTGGGAGATGGAGTTCAAAAAGTTTCTCCCTGGCTTCAGGATTTTGAGTTATCACGGCACGACCAAACGTCGAAAGGAACTACGGCAGGGATGGTACAATAAGCACCATTTTAACGTGTGCATCACGTCGTATACGCTCGCGAGCCGAGACGCACACATCTTCAAGCGCAAGATGTGGTACTATATGATTCTCGACGAGGCGCATATGATCAAGAATTTCAAGTCTCAGCGGTGGAACATTCTTCTCATGTTTCGTTCCTTTCGGCGGCTGCTCCTCACCGGAACGCCTTTGCAGAACAATCTGACGGAATTGTGGGCGCTTTTGCAGTTCTTGATGTCTGGTACCAACTTTGCGAATCTCAAAGAGTTTGGGGAGTGGTTCTCAAGTGCGTTTCCCGTCTCATCGCGCAGTGCGCGTGATGTTTACATTTTATCAGATCCGCTGGAAAAAGCGATCGAAATGGGTACTATGCTGGACGACGAAAACATGCAACGCGTCTCAAAGTTGCACACCGTACTACGGCCGTACCTCCTTCGTCGCTTGAAACGCGACGTCGAAAAAGAACTGCCAAGCAAATATGAGCACCTCGTTTTGTGTCCACTCTCCAAGAGACAGCGTTTCTTGTACGACGAGTTCATGTCACGCGCACATACTCGTGAAGCGCTCGAATCAGGCGTGTACCAAAAGATTGCCAATGTCCTGATGCAGCTGCGCAAGGTGTGCAATCATCCAGACCTGTTCGAGGTCCGACCCGTCGTCACGTCCTTCACCATGACGCGCTCCGCGATTGCCGACTTTGAGATCAAGGAACTACTCGTCAGACGGGAATTGCTCAGAGCTGAAGATGAGGACCGCGTCAATCTCGACTTGTTCGGGCTGCATTTTATCGACCAACAAAATGTGTCGCTGTTGTCCGCGCTAGAGACGCGTCGTTTGGATGCCACACATCGGTTACCTCTCATATCGGAGATGCCCGGGGAGCCACCGCCGAAGGATACCCGGACGATTTCTGGCTATCGTGCATGGCGGGGTTATCAAGAGCGCGTGCAAAGGGTCGCCCGGTGGGCTCAGATAGGCTACGTCAATCGCCTACGGTGTGCCCAGACACCGGTGTATGGCCAGGATTTGTTGAGGATCGTCCAAGGTTGTCATCGTCCGATTTTACCGCTGTCTGCCGTAAAACTGAGCGCTGCGTACATGGATACGACGACCACGGTGAACGCCATGGTGAAATCGTACGAACGACGTGCGGAGGATGTCTCGAGTATCGTTGATAGGTTCGCCTTTGCGACCCCTACGGTGGTCGCTCTGGACCTTCCTCGCTTGGCGTTTAGTGGGAGGTGCGAGGAGGCGCTCATGTCTTGTCCGGCGGGGTTCGACAACGTTTTGCATCGAGCGAGCGTCAAGCTCCAGATCGCATTCCCTGATCCATCGCTGTTACAATACGACTGTGGCAAGCTACAGCAGCTGAGTCTGCTATTGCGACAGAGAAAGGCAGAAGGCCACCGGATATTAATTTTCACACAAATGACGCGGGTGTTGGACATTCTCGAGATATTCCTCAATTTCCACGGGTATTTGTATCTCAGGCTAGATGGTGCGACCAAGATCGAGGACCGGCAGTACATTACGGAGCGATTCAATGCGGATGCGAGGATCTTTTGTTTTATCTCATCCTCTCGCTCTGGTGGTGTTGGGATCAAGTATGTCGCTTCCTTTGTCTTGTCCGCTTGATTGGGATATTAATCAGACGGACAGCCTGACTGGCGCGGATACGGTCATATTTTACGACAGTGATTTCAATCCGCAGATGGACAGGCAGTGTGAAGACCGGTGAGTTGGTGACATGAACGAGACCATCTTACTGACCCAGTATGATCTTGTCAGCGCCCACCGCATTGGACAGATTCGTGATGTACACATCTACCGGTTCATATCTTCGCACACTGTCGAAGAAGCAATGCTCACGAAGGCAAACCAAAAGCGATCACTGGATGACATTGTCATTCAGAAAGGCGAGTTTGACTGGCGGACGTTGTTTGGAGATGATGGAGCGCTGACGAGAGCGCTCGGAGAGTTTGAGGATTCAGAGGATGCACAAGCTGCTTTTATTGCAGCGAGGGAAGAAGACGTACTCGAAGGCGCTGATCAAGCCGATTTTGGTGCCGAGGAGATGACAGAGCCGCGCGGGGAGGCGGACGGTGGAACTCAGGTTGAGGGAGAAGGAGAGGTCGAAGATGGCGAACATGACCATGCGGAAGATGGGGGAGTGTCGGACTACATGATCCATCTCGTGCAGATGGACTGGGATTTCTTCCGAGACTGGCGACTATAGCGTTTCATTTTTTCTTGGGCCAGGTGTTTAGATTATTCTATTGCTACACTATCTTGCAATTCCGAGTCACGTGCACTTACTCCCGCTCTTCCTCGATGTTGAAGTTGCTCACCTTTCTTGGTTTGAGGCAGCCATTGAAGTACAACCGGACTCCACTCACTCTGGCTGATGTCCTCCACCGGACCTTCGTTACCGGACTTGCTGCGCTCAGTATCTATGGGGTCTACTTGGGCTACTCCGTTCATGAACATGTCATGGCGAAAGGTAAAGGTATGCCTGCACAAAATGTAACCCTCGATCCTCTCTGACACACACTCCCGTACCGGTCAGAGGTGTGTCTTTTTGTACTCAGATACATCTCGCTGGCCCGCACTGAAGCCCTGACGCCAAGGCACTCGCGTTGAGAGAAGCCGATACAAAGGCACGTGCACAAGCACAGGTAACAGTACCAATTCTCTCTCAAGTACATCCGGTATTGAACACGAGGGTGGAAAAGGCTGCGGAAGAGGCACGTGAACGGTCCCTGGCGGAGGCTGCCCAAGCGGTGCTCCCACAGCGGACGTAGGCCCAAAGTGAGCCTTGGAAATGCGAGTGCGTGGTCTCATACGTAGGGGTTGCGTGTTTGTCTAACGATGCGACCAGTACTCAGGACTCGGAGCTCATTCATTGACTGCGTCCAGGGCTGTACATGGATGCAACGTCTTCTGAAGGGCTAACGGGCAAGACAAATTTTGTGTGCCCGCCATAGTCTGGCCAGTGGTTGCATCTTAAACCCTGATAGGGTTATAAACTAAATGGTTAACAATGTTTCAATGTCTAAAGTGATCGGCAAGCGTGAATGTTACTATGCGCATACTAGTTGGATCTACATTTCGAGTTGTGTTACTCATGTTCATGAGGGAGGGGGGGAACTATCAGATGCCAACATGCAAGCCAGCATGAATCATGCCACGGTTGCTCTTATCTCCAACTACTACCTAGCAACATGTATATTGGCACAAAATAAGTAACAACCAAATTAAAAGACAGTGGTGCATACTTTGCAAAAATGACAAGGCGTCGAAAGTGAAGGACACGCACGCAGCGTGAAACGAAAGACTGGACCACACTGAAGCCAATTGTCCTCGCATGAAACACCAGCGTTACACCATCAGCCAAGCGTGTCGCAGGCTAGAAGTCCATATAAAAGTCGAGAGCCGTACGTTTGTTAGAGTACCCAGTTTCATTCAAGGAAGGGCGAGCCAGAGCTCAAGAAGTGCGGGGAAATTGGGCGTCCCCAGACCAGTGACAGGGTCCCATCCAATCGTCGCGTTAAAACCCTCCGTGCCGCAGCCCGGATTTGTGCCATTCGTGATGTCGTGGAACGCTCCAGCGAACTCGGCGGAGTAGATCTAGAGGAGAATGAGTGCAAGATCAGAATAAATTTTATTACGAGAAGGCTTACCGCTGGGTTGACGAAACCGATGGTGCTCTTATTCACAGCAAGCCGAGCATCGTTGATCATCGCGAACATAGCTCCAACGACTGGAGTGGAGCACGACGTCCCAAATACGGAACGGAATTTACCGTCAACCTGTGTGTTGAACGAGGAGGTTGAAGACAATACAAAGCAGACACATCATTCACATACTACAACAACATAGTTTACTCCGTTAGCCGAGATATCAGGATATGCCCGAGACTAAGGAGGTTTGTTAGCATTCAATGTTAGCCCTGAGACGAGAGGAAAACACACCATTCCAGTCGAGTTCCAAATCTTCGGGGAATAATTTGGAGGGTAGAGCCTCAAGTAACGGCCTACGGCAACTTTCTGGTAATCGGGAATCGTGAAGTAGTTGCTGAATCCACCACTAGAGTAGGTAGATCCACCAGGTGATGCCACTGCGCATGCCGTTTCGGGCTCAAAAACAGATCCGTTTGGCCTCACCATTGTTGCGCCAACCACAGTAACGTACGGACAAGTCCCTGGATAACCGGGGTTGAAGATGTCTCCATTGGCAATTCCCGTACCTGGCAGTGTGCGCTAAGAGAGTATCTGGCATGATAGTAGGTGAATAAATCTTGCCGTTAGGACCCAGACAAGTATTATCGACTCCGGCTACACCATGATCACCAGAGCTATATAGAATCGTGATTCCCATAAGCCCAAGCTTGGCATACTCGTTGCATTGCCGTTCGGCATAAAACGGAGTGACCCCAGCCTCATCAATCGAGTACGATGTCGAGATCACGTAGGTGGGCTCCACGGTTCCACAAGCCTTCGGACCTGTGGGCCCATAAGATTGAGATAAACAACCGGACTACAGATGGGCATACCTGTATAACCACCTGGTTGTGTGTCAGGGTAAATACTATCTGCGTCTGGGTCGTCGCCACCCTCGAAGGTACAATAGCTTCCGTCGATCGCGTCCAGGAAATCGTTGAACGATGCACCTATCCCACGATGACTATCAGATATTTGAAACAGCATGAGGAGCAAGATGCCACCTTGTATGTCACCAGCCTGGAATAGGGTCACAGTTTGGTCCCCGGTGACCATTGACATGCCATATTGTAAATCCAAATCTGGCTCTGCATTTAATTTAAAGCTCTGGTTTACAGTCTGTACATAGCCTGCAAATAGGAAATATAATTTAGCATTTGCATGCACTTTGATCAGGAAGGAAATTCTTACCGCCGTCGATCGAAACCAAGCGTGGCTTTTTGCCAACAAGGTCAGTCGAAAAGTTCCGGGCAAATATCTCCAGATCGCTCTGCAGATAAGTCTCCGGGGAATATTCCACTGCAGGTTGATCAAGTCTCCTAGCAGACAAAGTTATGAAAAGGTTCACCAACCAATTCCATAACTGTTCTTGTCCGTGGCAACAGGCTTGTAGAACAGCTCATACAGCGTCCGGAGACAAATCGGTGTGATTTGCTTATCACAGTGCTTCAAATCATCAGTTCGCCAAGTCACCATACCAGTAGACTTTGGCGAGGTAACACTACTCCTGGGTCCTCCAATGCTAAGAGCAGGGACTGAATGTTCAACACCAGACCGACGAGTCAACTTAGCATCAAAATGCACCGAGGGGGTCACGAAGTCGACATGCGGTTGGACGTGCTCGGGAAGATGGTAAATCTCACAAGCTTGTCGCCCTCGTTAGTTCAGTCGCATGGAAAACGAACGACCCCACTCACCCACGTGTTGTTTTCCTGACATGTGTGTGTACACGTTGTACTCGGTGTTCATCAACCGTTCCGCCTCTTCGACAGTCACATTGATTCCCAGCCATCCCTTGGTCCAACTTAGGGAAATCCGGTTCTCTGCGATCCTGCCAGTGACGAGCCAATTGCGGACAATGTCAACGGTTTCATTGGTTGGGGCAAATGTGCGGGCAATGTCTCCTGCCGACCAATGTTTACCATAGTTGGGTGAGTTTGGATGAGAGACGTCGTGGAGGTATGCCTCTATATCGTCGACGTGCCTCTGCTTGAGTGCGATCCGCAAGGGGATGGTAGAGAGAGCGTCACAGCGCCTCGTGAAACCCCAACCGTGAGGAAGTGCTGTGCGTTTTTCATGAACACGGTATGCGCTGAGAGCGGGCTCCGCGCCTGTGAGCAAGGAGAGGATGAGTGAAATGAACAGAATGAAAGAGCGCATTACGGCCAGAGGTAAGATACCGGGACAGCCATTTTGAATGCAAAGCAAAACTAAGAAAATGAAATGCGACATTCCTTGTCCGACGTCAACTTGTGACAGGACAGGCCAATGCTTACCTGACGGTGGCGACTCGCACAATAAGTATGTCGGAGATATTGCTTTCAGGCTTGGCTACGCAGCCAAGCTATAGTTGGTCGTTGGAACCGCTCGCAGGGCTGTGAGGGCTCCACTATGTCAGATTAAGTTCAGCCCTGCTGAAGCAGTTAGTAGAAGTTATTGATTGAGTTCCCGAGATGAACCTGTGATGGTGAAATACTGGCACACCAAGCTCGAATGGGGTTGTTGGATTTTGAAAATCAAGCTGGGGCAGTGGATTCGTAGTGTCGGATTTGTTTGCTACCGGCTTGACTCACCTCCATCTTACAGGGTACTCGGAACACGGCAACTCACCAACGTACGCTTGTCTTGGCACTGGCTGATGTGGTACTTTAAAGGTATAAAGGATGGCCAAGCACGCAACATGGCAGCTCGACAATTCTCTTTCACGAATTCCCCTACTTGCGACTCACGCGTGGTAGACAACGTTTAAGCCCGCGCAGTGTCAAAATGAGTTCCGTACGTTCATACCCACCCACTCGTTCGTATGCCGTGCACTATCTGCAAAGAGCTGTTTTGCTCACCAAACCACTAGAACCACACAGAATCATGACTTCAACGGAACGAGCTCGTACAGAGCCTCTACCTGGTACGGGTGGGTTTATGAGGTGGCATCATGACTTGGACGCTTTGGACGAAGGAGTAGCGATGATTTCTTCACCAGAAAAGAAGAGTAGGTCGAGTCCTGGCCACATACCTCTCTTACCTATTCCTGTATCAAGTTACACAGCAAGAGCAAGATGTGTTGGATGAAAAGGCGCGCAAACGTGCGATGAATAATCTCGTCAACTCCTGGCAAGAACGACTACAGCTAATCAGCGTCATTGTGAGTTGCTGCGCAGTGTTGTATCGTCTAATCTGAGGGCCAACAGACTACCTTCTTCGCCTCTACAGAGGCCGCCATGTTGGTAAACACGAAACCAGCCAACCCTGACGACTGGGGAAGTGGCGCTCTGAAGGCATCAAATGCAAGTCTTCTTGGGGCGCTAATCATGCACGTTTATGCTGGTACGTGTGATGTTTGTGATCGTCAGAACTATTCCCCATGGATCCCTTCACACAGCCATTCTCTCGTTTTTGGGTGCATTCCTCTTGATCAGGTATAAATTGAAAGAGGCTACACGCGACGAGATGATCGCAGAAGGCATTAAATTGGTACACTCGCCCCTTGCGGGATCTGTGAACAGAGACGTTGAGCGAGATCCGACCGTCGATCTTGGACTTCAAGTACAACAAACGCTGACGAACAATGGCCAGTCAACGTTGCGCAATAATAACACCGCAACGTCAGCGATGGCAAAGCAAGGCTCATACCCGATTGAACCACCCGTCATTTCGAAAAATCCCCATGTTGAGCAGGTTGGGCCGTTCAATATGTCGAATGTGTCGTCTCATCTCTTGAGTCGAACCCACTCGCTTTGTGTCTCTCTTGCTTCAATAGGCTTTGTGCTCGCCATTGTCGGTATTCTGTGCTATGCCTGGGCCTCACAGCCAACCGAAGTCAGTATATTTGCATCTACGTGCTTTGCTGGAGTTTTGCTTGCCATCGTAGTAAGCTTGTTCAGAATGGGTTGACTTGTAAAGTAGATATCATTTAACACTCTGCGTCTGTCAAACTGGTCGGACCAAGGAACAGATCCGTAGTGCTCTTATTACGCTCAACTGTCACTCATTTGCATATAAGCTTATTAGCTTTTCCTGCTCCGAATGCTGATTAGGGATTAAAAGGACCCCCCCACACCGAGCTGTGGTTCCCAGCGACCTCATGAGCACGCTCTCCATCCGACTGACCCAGCCAGTAATTCCCCTTCGCAACAGACCAGATCGCACACCCCGCCATTATCATGGTGAGGCGCTGCCACCAGCCATCGTTCGCGGTCTCCTCACTCTCAAGCTCACAAAGCCGACCAAGGTGTCGAGCATCGAGCTCGAGCTGCAGGCCAAGGCAACGACTTACTACACACAAGGTACGGTCATCTGCTCCATCACGGGTGTCGTTAACCGGTTCTCTCATGACAGCTGCCGGTCGCTCTCGTATTGACGTTACCGAACAATACAAGGTTCATGCGGCATCCTCTGTGTTGTTCAAGGCGGGACCCTCCCAGCCCAGGCAGCGTGCCTCGTCTGCAAGACCCCGGGTGCAGTTTCTAGACGTCCATACCACATTTGCTCCACAGCCTCGCCGTCTCAGTATGCACTGGGAATCACCATCGGACTATCATCCGATCTCTTGTGGCATAAGCCCCGGCCCGCGGTCTCCAAGGGTCATACTGCCATCCGACTCAGATGAGCTGGAAAGGGACAGTGGCAGAACTCTACGGGAGGATCAAGCATGGATCGGTTCCGCCCCGCCGTATCCCTCCCATATGGATCAGGATACATTCCTCACCGCAGACGTTCAGGGTCCATCTGCGGCGGGCAGGTCTCGATCAGTCACCAGCACTGGTTCAGGAACCACACGACTGCAGGGTATGTACTTGACCTCCTGTTTGTATGGGAAGCTATTGAATGTGTGCCTTAGTTACCCCCGACTTATCCCGAAGGCGCCTGTCGCCAGACATTGCCCAGGGATCACCGGTATCCAGCGAGCATTCAACACGCGACCTTGCATTCTCACGCACATCCAGCATCGAAGAAGTCCCGGAAGACGGGAGTATTGAAACGTATGCTCAACAGCCTGACGTCGCATACTACGGCTTATCTCGCATCACAACCGGTTCTTCCGGCCGCAGCTCACTAGTGGACCCCAGGGGTAGGTCGCATTCGCGTTTCTCACTTAGAAGCATCGTGCACGTCGTGGACACCGTGAAGAACCGTGTACGATCGCGATCACCTCGAGCTGGATCCCAAGCCCCGTCAGTCGAATCAGAACTCGAGCGTGGGCGATCATTGGCAAAGGGGAAAGGCAAGACCCAAGTGGGAACCCATTCCGTCGGGCGAGCGTCTCATATCGGAGTTGCTGAATCTTTATCGGCCGATAATGTCCATGACCAAAGCGGCGGTAGTTGGGTTGTGTTCCCGGAAGGTGCGTTTGCTGACATATCCCTCATTGTGATGTGACAAGCATTACAGGGACCTACACATATCCAATATTCTTCACAATCCCGAACGACTCGCCGCCGACGATGAAGGCTGATCATGGATCGCTAATATGGAAGGTCAAAGCTGAGGTCAAGCGACCCGGTACGTTCACGTCGAGGATGACCGCACAGAAAGAGTTCGTCGTTATTTGTCAGCCAAGAGACGAGGAATCAGAGGACATTGAAGGGATCGACCTGGAGAAGCAATGGGAAGATCAGTTTCAGTATCGTGTCCAAATTGCGGGTCGCGGTTTTCCTGTTGGGGGAAAGATTCCGTTTCAGCTTACAATCCTGCCATTAGCAAAAATCAAAGTCCACTCTATCTCAATATATTTGGACGGTAAGGGAATCTACAAGGGGAGTGAATATGACTAACCCTCTGTCAATCTCAAAGAGCGAACGGAGTACTTTACTAAAACGCAGTCACGAGCACGCTTGGATGCCATACGATGTGCCACGTTACTGGTTATCAGACACAATAGTTTGGTTGACCGGTACGCTCGACCAATTTTGCCACTGACATCTGAGGAGGTGGATTCATTTCGCAAGTCGCCGTTGTACCGCCTCTTGAATCCTGGGGAGGACGAAAGTGAGGTAGCATCTTCTTTCATGGGACCTGGCCCGTGGACGATTTGCCATGACCTGAAGGTACCGGACTCCTGTGCAGTTCTACATCCCTCGAACCAAGTCAAGGGTAGCAATATTATGATCGATCACACACTCAAGGCAATTTTGAGGGTGGAAAGAGAGGATGGATCTGAAACAGCCGGGAAGAGGTTGTTTGACATCATAATACATATACCCATACTAATCTTGTCGGTAAGTTTGGTGTGATTTCTCAGCAGTTCTGGCCCACTCAATCTATTTACTTGCAGTGCTATTGCACATCGGAATGGACATCTCTTCCGTGCTACTATGAGGCGCTTCAGTCAGAAGATGACTCCCCGGAAGATACGTTGACATGTCCGTGTCGTACTCGCCCCAAGGTGAAAGCGCGGACGCACTCCCATGGGGCAGACACCCACGCAACGAGCGCAAGTCTGTCAAGAGGAGTATCCACATTCTCATCCGATTCGCCCGCCAGCCGAACCCACTTGTATGAACAATTAATGTCTGGTTTCGTGAGCGAAAGGGGAGAAGCACCCCCTTCGTATGAGGGTCTTGAGATTATTTGCCCATAGGTCATTAAATCCAGGTTGTACATATATCACTACTGTAGGATAATAATACCCGTGTCATGTTTATTAGTGTTTCCCAGTTCATGTTCAACTGCCATGGCCCGGATACCTCTCAGCTTCTACTTCAACATCCTCGCAGGCATCTTCGTGGTCTTCAACCATTTTGCTTCATCTGAGACGGGAGACTTTGCGCTCAACAAAGTGACTGGTGCAGCTGGCCGTTTCTATACACTGTTCCAAGAAGCCGTGGTCACTGTCCACCATGGTTGCGCTTCACGCCTCGAAGCAGCACTCTGTGGACCAACCCTGGGCGACTTTCTCCCTCACGACGCAAGGTTGCACTATTGCCATGCGTACCCAGAGAGGGGTGGGTCGTTGGACGGGCGAGAACCTGATCGCGGGTTTGGCAGCTCTGACTTTGCATCCGTGTATCACCGACCCCGTACGCGCCCACTCGACCCTCGGACGTCCACAGAAGAGTCTTTTTGGCAGACACGTTCGAGCCGCGCTTGGCCAGGCTGGAAACATCTATCGCGCACGGTGTGGGATTGGTCCTGTGAGGTGATGGTGGTGGTAGGGTTGTTACTTCTACGGACGTGGGCGTCGTGGTGGTGGTTCACGGCGCCGCTCAAAGTGACGGGGATCCTTTTTGCGGCCTACGTTGTCGTATCGGCGTGGGACTGCCTGCTCGGAACGAACGTGGTGTTACGATTCATCTCTCAGGTCTGTGTTGCGTGTCTGAATACGATTTGGCTACTCACGCGCGTCGGTGGGTAGATGTACATGGTCGTCGTGGCAGACTTTCTCCAATGTATACAATGGGTGGCTCAGTGCCATGCCTGGGACATCGGGGTTGCGGCGATGGAGCGCATCTGCGGTACTGTCGTACATGCGTGTCAGCGCACATAAAGGTATGTTGGTTGGGGATAGATCGTTAGTTGGCATGTGGTACTTTGTGGTCTATATTATACCTTCTAATGTTTCAACTGCTATACCCACGTGAGTTTGCTTACCCTTTGACTCGCTGTTCTCGTGGTAACGCACGGCGGAGGCTCTTCCAACGGTGAGAGTTGTTCACTTGACAACATGTCTGTCTCATAACAGCCCACTAGGTATAGGTGGAGATTTCTGAAACGCCGGCTTGGCTTGTCCTCCATAATCAATTTAGGTGAGACAACGCGGTAACTATATTCATGTATGGAGGTCACCTCAACTCCAGCGGTGGATTGGGCAACCGTTTCACGATTCTTGAATACAAGAAAAATGCTGTCAAACATTACTTCATTGGACGCATTAGTCCGAATCATTCTATGAAGTTCTAGTGGTATGTGTTTTTTTTTCTTTTTTTTCGGGGCTGGCGTTGAATGTCGACAGACTTTGTCCTTTTTGCCTTGTAGCGACTCTCAAATGCGCAGACCCACGGTGAATTCTAGGATGTATATGTAAGACACATCGCGCTCCTGTCAACCTGATGGCAGGTGCGCGGGTAAAATGACCGAAGCCCTGACATGCCCCCCAGATTTACTCTTGAAAGTTTACACCCGTTCTGGTTGCAGTACCGCAGGCTTTGCTTGTCACTGAACACGCAAGTTCCCCGAATTTCTCGTACCTTGGACAGACTGGTGCGAAAACCTTGGATTTTGGCAAGACGCATACTGAGTCCCCGATAAGTTTGCGCCGCAAGTGTTTACTTCTTTTGAAGGACTGTCATTGATGGGTTGTGGAGCTGATAGCGTACTAGGATACGAGTGGGTACTGCCTATCATTGTTTGACGAAGCCCTGTGAAAACCACCATCGTTTTTCAGATCAAAAGACTTCTCTTCATAGAGTACATTTAGGTTTGTCCCAAACTTGATGTGCCCTGTGCCAAGTTGCGCTGTGTGCAATCGTACCGGAGCTTGGAATGCTTTTGTAGTGCAACTCTCACTCTCAAAGTATTCGTGGGACACATGGTTAACTGACCATACGGGAGCCTCTGGAAACAAGGTGCAGCTTAGCTGCTCCGATCACTTGAGACGCCTTGCTCCGGTCCAGCGCGTGAGTATTATAGTTGGGTTTCATGATTGTAGCAGGCATGATTGATTGACATCAGAAAAAGGGCGGCAAATCAACTTTGGACTAGTATCCATGGTGCTTCTTGTTTGCTTATAAACAAGGATGATGAGGAATTATGTGTCTCATCCTTGTCGTCTGGCTTGCAATGTGGTTGTTGCCCCTGCTTCCGCTTTTAGTGCTCGGCCTTTTGCTACTCTCCGGCGTAGCGCCTTCCCCGACCTCCTACAAAATTCACGAAAAGCGCACAACGCTTCCTCTTGGTTGGAGTCTTGCGAGGCGCCATGATGCTACCTCTATTATTAGCTTGCAGTTTGCACTCAAGCAGGGGAATATCGACGACATTGGAACATACCTCCACGATGTTTCTCATCCTAAATCACCCAACTACGGTAAGCATTGGTCCGCAGGAGACATTGTCCGCACGTTTGCGCCAACCGACGAGACCATTGACCTTGTCCGTCGCTGGCTTGTCGCTAGCGACATCGAAGACCATCGGATTTCACTTGGTCGGACCAAGGGATGGATGCGAGTAAATGTGACTGTCGAAGAGGCGGAACGGCTGATGAACACCGAGTACAACGTGTATATGCACACGTCTGGGAAACAACACGTGGGTGAGTGGGATCGTTCATATTCTGCGTGATTGAGCTAATGAGGTGAAAAGCTTGTGAGGTTTACCACCTTCCTGAGCACGTTCAGCCCCATGTCGACTTCGTGGCCCCTTCGGTCCATTTCGACGCCAAGTTGACCCGTCGATCTGGCGATGGAAGAACGGTTGATTTCGGTATCGGACAACCCGGTGCCAGGACCACTTCCTTACAGTCGGCTGATACCGTGTCGGGGATCGCTGGTGGGCTGGACCACTGTGATGAGTACATCACACCGACCTGTCTCAGGAAGTTGTACGGTCTATTCTACGACCCTGTTGCTACCGACAAGAACAGCTACGGTATCGGTTAGTGAAATTTTCCATAGTCTGGATGTAATGGGAACTTAAATGTGCCCAAAAGTGGAGTATTCCCCACAGGCTTACCTGCATAGCGATCTGCAGATGTTTGCCCGTAATTACTCAACAGACCTCATTGGAAAGGAACCTCACTTAGTTTCGATCGACGGCGGTAAGAGCCTACTCCCAGATTGAACTGTACGCAGACCTCAAGTATATTCATCGATTTGTAGGCTATCCACAAACTGTAAACCGAAGTTCCCATTGGGACGGGGAGTCATCTTTGGACCTGGAGTATGGCATGTCCATGGTTACCGGATGTCAAACAGTGACCCTCTTCCAGGTCGGTGATACGGTACAAGGTAGTATTTATTCCTTATGTTGTCCCAGTGATCTAACGATCATCGTGGGATAGGTGCATCGTTCAACAATTTCCTGGATGCGCTCGACGGCAGCTACTGCTCCTTCGAAGGCGGAGACGACCCTAAGCAAGATGGTATTTATCCCGACAAGCTACCGGGTGGCTATACAGGTATGTTTGTCTGCAGTTCGGCTGTTCGACTTAATCATACGAACCGACAGGTCCTGAGGCCTGTGGGACAGTGAAGCCTACCTACGTGATGTCCACATCATATGGGTACGACGAGGTTGAGCTCACCCCGTTTTATGCTGAGCGGCAATGCAACGAGTACGCGAAGCTAGGACTCATGGGAGTCACGATTTTGTATAGCTCTGGCGATCATGGTGTAGCTGGGAATAATAACACCTGCCTGAGTCCCAACGGTAAGAGCTATGTGCTCAGCAACATGTTGGATGGGTATCTTACAAGTACCAGGCACGGAGATCGCTGGTGGGCACATTTTCAACCCCGGCTTCCCATCAACTTGTCCTTATGTTACCGCCGTTGGCGCAACGATGGTGAGACCGGGTGCGACTGTATTAGAGCCCGAAATGGCTTGTATGAAGACCATCTATTCCGGTGGTGGATTCAGCAACTATTTTGCGATGCCTGATTACCAGAAGAATGCTGTCGACCATTACTTGGCTCACTACCGCCCAAATTATCCCCCAGAGACCTGGAATTCGTCTGGTATGGTGTGTTTTCCCTTGTTTTGGGTCTAGTGCTGAGTACTAACGAGCCTTCTCAGGCTCGGGCATACCCTGATATCTCGGCCAATGGGGCAAATTATGTAGTTGCAGTACGCGACGGACGCGCCATTTTCTTTGCGTGAGGTTCTCATTCAATGCACAGGTTGATGGTAAATTCCACCGTTTATATGGGACATCATGCTCTTCCCCCGTTAGTGGAGCGATATTCACAATGATCAACGATGCCCGACTTGCTGCAGGTAAGAGCACCATCGGATTTGTCAACCCTGCAGTAAGCATCTTCCTGATTAGCTGAGTTGACGGAAGGTTTGACTTTCCCTCTAGATCTACTCTGCAGAATTTGCCGGTGCGTTTCATGACATCACAAATGGCACCAATCCTGGCTGCGGTACGGCGGGCTTCAACGCGACGGAAGGCTGGGATCCTGTCACTGGTTTGGGGACGCCTAATTTTCCCGAGCTCCTCGCGCGCTGGCTTGCATTGCCTTAGACCCTTAGACAGAAGTAGACTGATAACTTTGAAACTTTGGACCTTGATATACCCTTTCGCGATACTTGTTGGTTGAGTCAGGTGAAGGACGCGACCACTTGAAACGAAGTCTACCATACCTGGTTGAAGAGTCAGATGAGCCAACGATGTGGTTCACCACGGACTTAAACAAAGGAAGTCCGAGCTAGATTATCATAGATTGCATTAAGATGGACATATGAGGTATAGATGGTTTGAGTACAATGCTCTAGATGTGTTGCGGGTCCGGGAATAAGTTACGGTATGTCTAGCGACGTTAATCGTCGCTGCAACACAGTTAGAAACTCTTCAGAGTGAATCAGTGCGGTCGTGCTTACTCTGGAGGTTCTCGACGGAGGAACAAGTCTATTGCTGCTGAAAACGCTGCAAATGCTAGCCCACCTCCCAAGACGGCTTTGGGTCCCGAATTCCGTGCGAGAATGCCACCTGCTACAAATCCGGCGGCCACTGGATTCACCATGTCGTTTTTCGCTCGATACTAGTGACAACTGTCAGCATCCGATCGAGAAGACGACGCGAAATGACTTGCCGCTTCTATGACACATTCAATGCCTGCAAACAACGCTCCAACTTTACCAAATCCTTTTCCACTTCTCCACATCCCCTTTCCCATGTCCTTGAAAATTTCACGTGCTTTTTGGGTATTGCTCATTCCCGCCTGTGATTGTGCGCGTAAATACGGATCCTCATATGCAAAGGACGCCGACATGAGGGAGAAGAAGGCACCGATGCCAAGACCTGCAGACCAGAGGGGAGGATGTTCAGATTATAATGGGCACAGAATGCGAGCACGTAACTTACCCCCGACACCAGCAATGACCGTCTTGGCTGCACACGACTCCATGCCATTGGTCATCCACGACTGGTACTTTTTCGCTTGCAAGAGCTGTGCGCGGTCTTCCTCTGTGACATCTGGAGGAAGAGGCTCTTTTCCCGCTGGAAAGAGCGGAGCGACCAGAGGTAAGGAGGCCATCATGGTGCTGGCAAACTTGTCAAGCTTGAAATCTTCGGGGACTTTATTGACCATTGTTTGGCACTACCAACATTGATCCGTACCACAGTACCACCGTTTCTTGGACAGTGAAATAATTCAGGAATAATGGATGAATATACGCGGTAAATGAAGCTGACCTTTTCTAGGAATGTCGGTCAACCTGCTGGAGATTGGAGTTAGACTGGGAACTTCTTGGTTCGTCCCAAGTTTTATGTGCTATATTGGATTAATTTTACATGCCAAGGTAGGTTTCTTCACTATCCTTGAGAAATCCCCTGGCTACGCCTGGAGATTATGATTTGTGGGCAGACAGTACTCCAATTGAATTCATCACACATGGGGGATATCAAGATTTCAGCGACGTTGAAAGCACATTAAAGTGCATTTAAAACTTGATATTTTGCACATTATCCATTGAAATTCAAAAATTTAGGCATCATTTTGGCAAAATTTAAAATTTCTGGTATATAGTGTGTGACGTGTGACAGGTGAATTCACAAAATCATGTCAATCGCATCCAGGACACAAGGATCGACGGGCAACGCCTCTTTTCAGAAGCAGGTGTCTGCTCAGTTATCGCGCCTGCAAAAGCAAATCCCAGACGAGTATCGCTTGTCAGAATGGTATCTCACTAACCCACCAATCAATGTCATCAAGATCCCCGAGACTTGTGGAATTCTCACACCAGAAGAACTTGTCATTACTGATCTCGACGCAACAGACATTCTGGCGAGGATTGCGCTGGGAAAGTTAACCGCGGTAGAGACGGTCACTGCATTTGGGAAGCGTGCCGCCATCGCCCACCAATTGATCGCTTGTCTAACGGATTTCTTCCTCGAGGAGGGCATTCAACAAGCCAAGGAACTCGATGACTACTACAGGGCCAATAAGAAGACGGTTGGTCCCTTGCATGGACTGCCGATCTCTATCAAGGTTCGCATTCATTTGCGGCTTTCTTCGTTGGTACTCGACCGTATTCAGGACCTCATGCCTTTGAAAGGCCGCTGGGGTTTTGGAGGTTTCTTGTCGAACCTTGAGATATCGTCCGATGATTGTCCCCTCACAGGCATTTTGCGCGAACTTGGGGCTGGTGAGATTTTATATTCGCCAGCATTTTGTATCACAGCTGACGAATACTTGTGGCAGTCTTCTACGTAAAGACGAACCAGCCACAGTCACTTATGCAGCTAGAGACTCAGTCGTTTTATGGTCGCACAGTGGGTTTCGTGTTACTACATTACAGACGTTGATATATAGTGACCGGATTTCAGCTCAACCCATACAACCTTGATCTATCTCCAGGCGGCTCTTCTGGTGGAGAGGCCGCGCTACTAGCAATGAAAGGATCCTGTATGGGACTGGGAAGGCAAGTAGCAGTGTTGCACGTCTCGCAACTCATTACATCTTGCGAACAGCGATGGCGGAGGTTCCATCCGTGCGCCTTGCGCATTCAGTGGTATATATGGTATTCGTCCAACTTCCAACACATTCCCCTTCTCCCCATTCATCTGGTAGTGAGTAGCTCTCGCATTCAATGCCATATTTTTCATCTTTATAGTCAAAACGGCAATGACGGAACAATTCCGTCTGCAGGCCCAATGTGCAGATCCGCGAGGGATCTGGAAATGCTGATAAAAACAGTGCAAGACACGAAACCTTGGCTTAAAGATCCCGGTCTCCTCCCAATTTGCCTCCAAGTCCCCGATATTAGTCAGAAAAGGCTTCGCGTTGGGATCATGCTTCACGACGGAGTCGTGTTGCCACACACCCCCGTACTGCGAGCTTTGAACCTGGCGAGAGAGAAGCTGAAATTATCGGACAAGGTGGAGGTCGTCGACTACGTCCCATACAAGCACAAAGAAGGCTATTCCATCATTGTACGTCGTTTTATTGATCATCCTATGTAAACTTGCGTACTTGCGCGTTGCCAGCGCAAGCTCTACTTTGACGACGGAGGGCAGACACTCCGTCAATGCCTCAAGGACGGTGGAGAAGATATTCTGCCACTAACCGAATGGGTGGTCAGTCCGCCCTACACGAAGAATCTGAGTGCAACTGAAGCCTGGGAGGCATGTCTACATACTTCGGTAAAAGGATGTCCCGAACTCACCAAGCCGAGCACAGCTGCATTCACAACGTGACCACTTTCGCTATAGATACCTCCAGCATTGGCGTGCGCAAGACGTCGACGTCTTGTTGTCTCCCGCATACCCAGGCGTCGCGTGTCTCCACGGTACCTCATTGTACTGGGGGTGGGTCATCATGGACATGCGCATCAGTATCCTCATCCGATGACGTCTCAGATACACTGCAATATGGAACCTGCTCGACTGGCCCGGTGCTGTCTTCCCGACAGGACTCGCTGCCGACCCGGCTGTTGATGTCATTAATACAGACTTTAGGCCCATGGGCCCAGAAGACGCGTACAATCACCACCTCTGTGCGTGTATCAATCCGTGTGCACCCGTGCGCTGTAGCTTGAACGAATCCACAGATGAACCCAGCTCATTTGTCGGCGCACCTATCAACTTGCAGATCGTAGCACCACGCTTTAACGATGGCATCGTTTTAGCCGCGCTGAATGCCATTGAGCAGATCATCAAAGCATGAAGAAATATCTGGTTTTATTTTGTCTTATCAGCAACATATGTCCTCCATACCATGATTGATTTGGTGTTGCGAGTTACAGAGACTCCACCGCAATGTAATATAGTGAGATTCTATTAAAATGAGTACGTCGCTTTGTCCTTGTTCGATTAAGTTTCTCTCTCCGATTACAAGCTTGTCATTAATGAACCAGAGAACAAAACATCTTATACACGAAACCGTGCCAGCAATGCTCCATACACCCAGTTCTATTCCTGCCCAATCCAGGTCCTTTGTACGATTGCGTTACAACTGATTCGATTGCCGATTGATCTTGCACATGCCCATCTTCTTCGAGGGCTCCCAAAGATGCAGGGTATCATGGACATCTCAAACCCTCTCCCAGACCTTCTTACCCTTTACCCATGTACTGAGAACCTGGCCATGGCGGTTGAGAACGACCAGGTCAGCGTCAGCGCCGGCCCTGAGGGTGCCTTTCTTGTTCTCGATCCCAAGGCATCTAAAAAAAGTGGAAAGTGAGAGTAAGGGGCCACGATCATGGCAAGAGATGATTGATGGATATCGATGTTCACGCATATACGTGCAAATGGTCAATCTTGGGGGAGAAAAATGCTTACTTTGCCGGGTGCAACGTTGCACACTTGATCGCTTCGCCAAGCGAACACCCTGTGAACTGTACAAAGTTGCGAACGCACTTGTCCAAGGTCACCACGCTAAACATAGTATGTATGAACAATGCGATACAAGCTCAACAAGAGATGGCAACAGGTAGACGGACCTTCCGGCAAGCGTCGTGGTGCCTTCTAAATAAAGCTTGTCGCCTTGCTTGAACAAGCGGCGACCGTCACGCCACTCGTGAACACCGTCTTTCAAGTGTGGATCGAGTATCTTCATTGCTGAAAATTTTTGGTTCAGCTGTGGTGCTGACAGAAAACTGGAGATGCATTACCATCTGTGATCAAAATACACCCATCAGGGTGTGCAGAGTATGCGAGCTGGACGGAACAGTATGTAGTGTGATGAGCGCTGTGGAATGTCAAACGACGGTGCGTACCCTGACAGAGTTTGGATGGGAGTGAATGCCATCTACGATGATCTCATAGAATGGTCTCTGGAAAGGAGTCTTTCCGAGGGTAGACAAGTGCCTGGTGTGGTGCTTGAGGGGCGTACCAGGAGGCGTCTGAATTTCGTCAAATGCCTCGGATGCGTAGGGAGCCTTGGTGTTCATCCCCGAAGAAGGGCCTGATTTGGGCGGGGACCTCGGCAGTGGCGCAAAGTCGGATGCAGGGCCAGAAGAGGTAAACGGTGAAGCACCTAATAGACCGATGATTGCGGGGTCTCGGTGATGCAGTTGAGGCATCGCGTTAAACAAGTGGGTAATACAACGTGCCCCATTTCGGATGGCGGCGGTCGCGACGTCTGTCGTACAGATGCTACAGAGCTCATCTGAGCGCGCATAGTGTGGTGCGTATGATGTACCTCAGCGCTCACCTGTGGCCGATATTGAAACAAATGTCTCGCTTGCTCGCTTTTGAAATGGCTTCCATTACCCCTTCTACTTCGGGTGCAGCGGTGATGATCCGGGCGCCGACTGTGTCTTGGTTAATGTCATCACCCATGAGCCAGTCCTCCTTCTCTACCAGGTTCTCCGAGCCGTAGGTGGACTCGAAGGAATCAAATCCATCTGGAGCAGAGGAAATTAAGGGGGGAGCGTGCGCACCGCGCTTTGCGAGTTGCAGGAATGGGCCTTCAACGTGCCAACCCAATAGGTGAGCGGCTCCAGGTGGAGACCAGGGTCGCAAGAGACGGAGTAGCTTCGGATATAGCGACTTTTCTTGCGTCTAAAGGGTGTTCGTCACAGGGTAACTTCCTTGACTCCGGGACTGTCCACATACGATAATTGTTGGGACGAGGGCTGTGACGCCCGTCTCGACGATCCGTTCTGCAACGAGCTTGAGACCGTCGCGGTATGCTCGATCGTTGCCTTCGTAGACGGAAAAGTCGAAACCAAATCCGCCATTGATCTGAATGTCAATGTATCCTGGACTACGGAGGGACTTAGCATCAGTGGTAGTTTGTCCCTGCTCGCAGTCGATCACCTTAGGATGTTCCCGGCTAGGTCGATGACCTTGTCTGGCCTTTCTCGCTGCAGATAAAAAGTTTTCTATGTTTCATTCGCTCAGGATGTAGATTCGCTCAATCCCGAGTAGAACTCACCTGAGCGTCCAGGATGACTCCGCGACGCTCATCGATCCAAAGGTCTTTCTCGACCAAGCTACCGTCTTCTTGAGGGAGGAGGCAGTTGGTGAAGCAGACCAACCCGTTCGTGGACGCAAACATGGTTGGCAGACGACTCGCTCGTCCTCAATGGCCGATTTCAAGAGTCTCCCAGCCTCAGGTCTCCTAAAACGAGATCAATAGAGGCGTCACATGGCGACTTGTCCACGTTCGCGCCAACCACGCCGTACATTCAGCCGCTATCTGACACTGCTACCACTGGTAGCACATGCTCGTCGTAACAGCACTTCATTTGGCAACCGACAGGATGCGGGACAACTCGACACGCCAGCGTCAGACGGAGAGCTTCGGAACTGCGAGAGCGGCTGGATCATCGACGAGCGACCCCACCAGGAAAAACTGAATCTTTTGAACAGAGCTCCATATCGCAATGTATCTCAAATAGGCCCGAATCAGGCCTTGCGTTACATATTGGCTTGTCCATCACGACAACTGCCAGGAGGGCGCGTGATGCCGGGGATGGGTAAGTTCCCTGGTTTCTCCGTGCTGTAACGAACCCAGGTCTCACTTGACCCTCTTGAATCCCGTGGTCCGGGGTAGATCCCTTTTTATGGCATCTCCTCGCGTGGGTTAGACATTGAAGACCGCTTCTTGATGCCGTCTTCAAAGCAAACACGAAGAATAGCTCGCAAATGAGTGTCGAGAAACAGAGTAAAATGTGCCATTGGATTCATACTTGGAGGGACACGATCTACCCCTTCTCGAGCAAATCCTTCCAGTCTTGCCATGACTAGATCCAGGGGGGGCAGAGCTTGAAGAATTAGGCAACACAATTCTTGCCTCTTTTGAGCTGTCCAGAGCTTTAACGCAGCCCACAGAGCGAAAGCAGCTATACACAGCTTCAACTGATAATCGCGCGAACCCCGCTCAAGTAAATTGAATGACTGGTCCATACACGGATACGTTACTGGATGAAAACATCGCATGCGGTCCGGGGACCAATCCCTTTCCCCAAGTCCACCGGACCGGCGGTCGTCTGTGCACGGTACGTACAGTCGTTGCATGATTTCAAGAAGTCACAGGGTCCGACGGCACCGAGCTCTCAGGCCTCAGGTTCCGGATCCAACTCGTGAAAAAGAGGCTATCGCCCCAAGTCAGCTGACGGTTTTATCTGGTGCGAACTCAACAAGTCTTTGCGATCAGAGAAAACCGAGAGCCGACGAAAGCTCAAAGAGTGGATACCAACAAGTAGCTAGATGCCCGGAGAACCACCGGGCGATAAGCAGGCTTATAAGCGCCAATGCGTAAATAACTTATCCTGCTTATCGTCAACGAGGAGAGAACCAAGTGAGCTCTCCTCCGATGCTGCGAAGGCTGCGGGGATGAGGCGAGAAGACGAGCAAACTTCTTTGCTCCACCTGCACGAGATTGTCCATGATTCTAGTGTATTGACATATCCGGTCATCATGAGGAAGGCAGGAAAACCAACACACGTTCATAGGGACGAGATTGCGCCCACTAAACCCGATATCCCTATGTCGGGAATTTAGTCAGTATCCATCATCCACTATCACTCTTTTAGTACTTTCTGATCCGAACGTTTGTTTCTTCCAGCGACAGCTTCGCAAAAAGGTTTAGATGGCGCGAAAGGGACATGACTGGCTATCACATGCTAAAAGATATCCAGACTCTGTTGAGTGAAATTATGATACATTCACCACCACAACGGACCCGACTCGATCACCGATTAAATTGACGAGGCTCGATGATCCACTTGAATATGCGGAACCCTTTGCGCCCCAACAGCACTGCCCTGCCCACATCAATCATACACATGTTGGGTCGACCGCAGACAGATCAAAGAGGCTTACGCTACCAACTGTCTATGCTGACAGAGTCGCTGACCGGACCGAGATAGATTTATAGATCAAACCCGGGTATGATCGGAGTGGCTGTTCCAGAGTTGGATTGTGACCTAGGAGATGGCACATTCCCAGATGGATCGCACAAATAATCCCTGAAAAAGTTTCTCCAGTTCCCATTTGATGGAACAAAATGACCTATAAACGTGTGAGAACTAACCAGACGAATAGTAACTGTACGAACCTCCTTCGTGTTCTTCCACTCTGGCGCTGGCAGACACACCTAATAGAACCTTTGACCGCTCCTCGATTACGATCACGTCCGTCTTTCCAAGTACGTGTAGCGTCGGCGTCGAGTACGATGAGCCGAAAATATCGCTAGCCAAGGGATCGCCAACTTTGAAACCTGATATTGAGACACAGAATCGGCTGAGGGTCTTCAAGTTCACCAAGGCAATCGTCGGAGATGAGATAACATACAATGGGGGATGAATTGGTTCACCATTGATCAGGAAAGCGGGGTATGTATGCGGCTTCTCGAGCTACAGAGACATGAGTATCTCTCGTGCCGTTTTCTTGTCACCTACCAACGCAGAGAGAAGAGCCGCCATGGCCGCACCCTGGCTAAATGAATGAAAATGATCAAGATGACACCAATCTAGATCTACTGGTAACTTACCTGAAACCAAAGACTCCCTGAGCAGATAGTGGTCTAATCTCTGGCGATAGAAGCATATAAACGAACTCACCACATAGCGATCCCGTGAAAGGACATCCTTGAGCGTGTGTAAAGCTTCTACGAGTCCTTTGGCAACCGTACGCTCAGGGTTTGACTGGAACCACCCTCTGGGTGTGAGAGCCGGATCAGACGTTGCAGTGGTGGCTTCAGAAGCACCGAGCGCGTTCGCCGTGGATCCATCTAGATCCACCGGTTGTAATACTATCGGGCCATCGACAAAGACTACGAGAAAGAGCTGCAGTACGCTGACCCGACGATAATAGCCGATGCAACACACCAAATTCCACGTCCTTGCCCACCGCCTTGCGTAGTGCGCCGAGCTGCATCTTTCCGTTACTTTGCAAACCTGGATGGCCCTCGAGTTGAACGAACCCGCTTACTGAATATGCTCGCGTTCTGCGAGTATCTGCTCCATCTCGTTAGCACGCGGTGCCATGTACTGAATAATACGAGGACATGCCCGTGTAGCATAAGAATCTTCCGAGTAGCAGCCATCGAAGTGAAGGTTTTGGTATGAACAGACACACGTGACATACACTCGCCTATGCTACATCTATTAGGATTGCAAGCTCGTCTTTGAAAACCCTACATCGCCCTCCCGCTTGGTAAAACCACTGTCCTTGTCCTTTCCCTTTTCCTTCTCCGGGACGGATCCTTCGTCTAGGTATAAGTTATTCTCTTCTATGTAGTCGACGACCGCGGACGGGAGCAGATACCGCACGGAGAGTCCGCGGCGAAGAAACAAGCGGATTTTTGTCGACGAGACGTCATTCTGGATCAGCTGGGGAACTAAATGGATATTGTTCCGCCATCGTGACAAGTTATCCGTAGCTTGTTCCATGCTGGTGCCTGCCCGTTCAATGATGAACGTGCCGTACCGGCCGAGGATATGGTCCAGCTACAATGGAGGGGTTCGCTTAGGATGTGGAATGGAGTATCAGCGATGGAATGCCTTACGTCTTCGACCGACCAAACACCAGGTTCGGACATCGTGCTTATCATGTCTGATCCCGCAAGAAGCATCACCCTGACGTCGCGATGCTCGCCGTCTGGTGTCTGCACTCCGCCCAATATCGTGTTTATTTCATAGTCGAAGTGGTCTAGCACGACAGCCGTGCGTACATATTGCTGAAAGGCCTCCCACGGGTCGATCATGAGCCAAGAGGACGTCTCTTCTGCAGCAAGAGTGCACATATTGACTCTACAGATGAAAAAGGCGTGGCGTCAGCTTCTGTTCTGACAGTGATGCGCGGAAAAAAGATAAGGATGTCATAGATCTTGGGGAGTGATAAGCCACGATGGGTTGGGTAAGTTCCGAGGAAACCGTCGCGCTTATCAGCGCAGCAGGGAGGCCAAGGAGCATGGATCAGGTGCTTCATCTCCTTGTGTTTCACCCCGTGAGATGAAGTCATGAGACCAACCAACTTATCAGGCCAGAGATACGATGAAAGCAAAGACCATAAGCGATGACCTCTCCTTCAAGGCAACATTCACAGCCTTGGCCCGACGATGGATCAGGGGACATGCAAATGCAGACATAGAGGCACTGGAAGTCTGGCGTGCATCCCTATGAAGCAAGGCAGCCGCAGCAGGCACATCAGCCCGAAACTGGAATAACACATCCAGTGCGGCGTTTCAGCACGATAGAAGACAAACCACATCATTGGAGACGGAAAGAATTGCGATCCCCGGCGGTTATCGCTCACCTGTGGTGTGCGCTGAGCAAACCAGGCTTCTTGTACAGGTCGCTCACGGGACTGAGATACCCGCCCACGATCTCGAAGTTGGTGTTCTGTCGGACGTAGTCCTTGGCCATTTCGAACATTCGAAGATGAAGATAGGTGACAGGACTGAAAGAACCGCATGCGACGAGCACGATGGGTTGCTTTGACGGATCTCGAAGCGTCTTACGAAGACGGTAAGACGTGAAAGAATAGCTGGGTGGCGTTGTGAACTCGTTGGTCTTGCGGGCGCGCGGCTGAGGGTCCATGGTGGTAGTGGTCGAGAAACAAGCGACAATTTTTCGAGAAGTTCCAGAGATATGCCGACTTTCGGGAGAGCAAAAAGCCTTGTTCGGTCCCCTGAACAGTGAGGATGGAGATAAATCGAGCCATCCATACCCACACAGCTGTTTGCTACTACCTCCACAACTGAATTCACGCTGGTCTGCAAGCCTCAAAAGTCTGGTTAATATGTGCACCAAAGGGCACCTAATGGTAGTATACAGTTTGCTATGCTACAAGACTAATGCAAATGACGCAGATACCACCGCCTCCATTACCAGGAGGCTTCCTTGCAAAATGCGTTAGAATAATAACAAACAGGCCAGGATATCTCCACGTCGATAAATCATACCACAATAAAACATATACGTGAACAAAGGACAGAGAGCAACAAGAGGGTAACAAAAAGCAAGGCGAGCCCAGGCGCCTCGCACAACATTATTCGGGTATCATTCCTGGATAATAATTCAACGCTTGTTCAGGGTCATGCTGCACGAATGGTGTGTATCCCGATGGCATTAGCTGGGCATCAAAGCTCATCCTGGAATGCGCATTTCCAGAATACGAAAAAATTCCAAGATGGTCCACGGCTCCAGGCGAAGGAATGCTGACTGATGCCGATAGTGGGGGCGAAGCGTAGCATGTCATGTCAAAGGATGGATCAACTTCAGCCCACTGGGAAGTAAGTGGTGGAGGTCGCTGTCTGCGCTCGTCGACCTGAACGTGCACGGAACCTCGCCCGTCTTCCGTCGGCGATGCGTCAAAGGAAATCGCGAGACTAGCAAGGCCGCGAGGGCCATCCATATTGAATTGGCACAGCCCGGGGGCTCCGCCACCGAAAGCAATCTTCTTCGAGGACTCGATATCAACGGAACTGGAATGGAATTCAACGCCTCTATGGCCGAACCGTGGTGAGTGTTGATCATTTATGTCGCAAGAGGTCGCTTGATGGCTTAATGGGGCTGATGAAGGTCTCGCGGTACTGGTACGAGCTAATGGAACAGTGAAGCTGATGGGTAGTGGGGTCTGCGGTGGCAAGGACAGAAGCGACGGAAGCGACGACAAGAGGAATTGTTTCTATGGCGGCCGGTTAGTACACCGTTTTGTTTGTAGGACACACTCTCACCATGACCGTTAAGACAGAGGCTTGACCTGGCGTCGCGTAGGGCGAGTACGGTGAGGGAGGTAAACCGAGGTCTTGCGATTCTGTCTTGACCGCGGCTTGGTTTGCGAGCTCCACGGTGAGTTCGCGTTCGCGTTTCTCGGCCATCGACAAGCGCAGCCGAAGTTGCTCCATGTTCGCAACAAGGTCATCGTCTTTCTTTCCTTTTGCTGCTAGCGCCTGAAGCCGCGAATTTTCTTCTTCGAGCTCCTTGACGCGTCTTGGGGAAATACCGTTAGTGAATGGAAGCGATAAGCAGAACATGGGAGAAATCACATTTCCATTGCCTCGAACTCCTCTCTCTTTCGCTGCCGACTGAGGAAGGCAGCAGCCCGGTTCTTTAGCAGACGCGCCTCGCGCTTACTTAAGCCTGTAACGTCTGGAGGAACAAAGTCTTTGGTGGTGATTCTCTCCCCATTCCCTCGCCCTTTCTTCATGCTTCCAATCGTGGCGAAAATCTTCTTAGGCTGCGGTCCGCAATCCGAGGATATGGTCACCTGGCGTGGTATCAATGGTGGCGGGGACACAGAAGACGACGACGAGGGCGCCTCCACACCATCGGTGTCGAAAACTTGGTTTGTTGGCAGACACGACTGCTGGTCGTTATCTGATTGTAGTTCTGGTGTGAAGAACGGCCTAATCGGTGTTCTACCGAGGTGTGGGGAATCGTCTGCGTTTGAGCAGACGGAAGCTGGAGGTGAGGGAGGAAGAGTGTAATAGTTCCAGCTAACGGCGTCCATGTAGGAGCTTTGATCGTCCCATGCGATGTCCCCAGAAGATGTAAGTGATGAATGAGGTGTGGACATTTGCTGTGGCTGGGACGCGAGTGGGTGAGCCAGCATGGGGGCAGCGATCTGCGAGCGAGGAAAGACAAGGGGATATGTCCTCGACGTTAAACGCCCATAATAATTTAGAATCCGGGTTTATATCTCGCGTGCAACAAAGTAAGCCCACACCACGGTTCTTTAGCGACCAAATCAAGCACACGTCTGATTTGAAAATACCATCTCTCACATGCACTCGGTCGTTGTACGATTTAGGACGGTGGCAGATCTGACCTCTTGGGTAAGCGCATTTGGAATGTGGGCAAGGACAACAGCACCTCTTTCGGGGGTAAGCTCACAACACTCCCACCATTCGCCTAATCGACATCGTGGCAGCCCCAACCCTGATCCAAGGAAAGTCGCACAGATCAGAAATCGCAACAATCGGGCCAGCCCCGTGAAACCCGCCGCAGACACAAATGGGAGCAAGGAAAGAATCCGATCGGGAAGACCGTAACGGTGGCGCCCGGTAGGTGACTGTGATTGAGATTCCTCTGGGTAGCAAGGGCGGCCGATGGTCAGTTATCTCGGCGCCGGTCTTGATGCCATATCGATACGTTTAAAGTTGCGAGGTATGATCCTTGTCCCCGTGAGTGGAATGCAATCAGGACCATGTGCGGTCCCTGGCAATTACGGGATCTACTAGATGCGAAAACAGATCATGATGAGCGATACTATTAGCGAGGCTGCGGTTTGGATGCGACCGCGATGGAGATAGCTTACGGAATGCGTTAAGATGGCAGAGCGGTGGGAAACCCGCCGAGTGCCCGCCTCAGGTTCTAAAGCTCAATGGGTCGTCGAGCAACATAGCCTCCAGCTCGTGGGAAGGGTATATTTGATAACTGACGTTTTGGGGGCTAGTCGGGCTACTGAGGTCCAAATGCGGGCTCGAGATCCGTTGGGTGTGATGCACTGCTTCAAAATGGAGGCTAATGGCCGGCGCACTAACGTCGTGCCTATCCAGATTAGTGCGGCTGAGATGCGCTCCCCAAGGGCCTGGCCGTATTTTCCATAGACTGAATACAGTAGACATGCTGGACATATGACCTAGGGCACCAGATGGGATGGTTTTCGCGTGACACATAGATGCTGACCGCCACTCGCTGCAGGGCACCAGACAAGACACAGCCGAGCCGATCCTTATCGATGCGCCTCGGTGACCTCTTTTGGGAACACACTGGGTGTCCCTGACATCCGAGGATATGAAACTGGAAAGAATAAAGTTAAAAGTCACGACGTCAACTTGAAGTCGCGTATCACTTGTAAACCTTCCATCAGTTTGATGCAGTAAGCCGTTACAACCACACTAGACAACCCATGCCCTGTGAAATCGACGGAAGAAACCAACTCAAACACTTCGGATGTTCGGGTGCGGTGGTGGGGTATCCAGGTACTTTGGGACCGGAGCTCTTACCATGTATCCGTGGATTGTCAAGCTTCAAGGCCGTCGCTGCGCTCGACACAGCCATGCTGCATGAGTCTCGGCCGAGAACTCCCATTGTGCAACAATCCAGGGCTAGAGTTCGATGCACACCTTTGTGCACTGCGAATCGATAGCTGAGCGCATAACAAAGTGCATATGCACTTCCAGGGCAGCTAGTATCGTTGCATTGTTATCCGACCGGGGCTTGACGAGCCGCAGCGGCGCCCCGATCTCGACCAGCGCCGCATTGGACCTGACCTAGAGCAAGGGTAGTGACACAGGCGAATTGCAGTACGGCATCTCACAATGCACAGCACAATGATACTTCAAGGGGTTGACGCTCACCCCCATTAATGACGCGTAAGGCATTGAATGCTATGCACTGCGAGACATTGTGCTAGCTCAGCGCCTTCAATGGGCTGGCAGTATCTAGGAAGGTTAACATTCAGTGACGGACTGCTGGCAGAGATGAAGGTTGAACTGAGCCAACAAGTCTACATTCTACAGTGACCGTGACATCACACCAACTTGACCCGGACCTCAACGCTGGCTGAGTAGAACCTTCTTGCTCTTGACAAGTCAACTCATCTGGCATACAACCAACCGAACCCTTGATGGCTCGGAAACGGTCACACTCGTCTACATCTCCTAGCGACAGTGGCGTTGGTACATCAAGGCGCGTATACACTCAGTCGGCTTCTCGGGTGGACTCTCGAGACAGTTCAGTCGATCAATATCCCCTTAGGGTTCATGTTATATCTGCCAAACTCAAGCCCAGCGCAGTGGAGGATCTCGTTAGTCTTGTAGAGAAACACGCCGCACGGCATGATCACGAGGCTGGCGCACGAACCCTCGGATTGGCAGCGGACATGGACCACGCGGACGTTATCGTCACTGCCGTACGCACAAGGCCTCGCCTCGAGAGACACATTTGCTGGGAAGTCGCCGTTCGTGGGCCATCTCGTCTGTTGCATACGCTGCATTAATGAAGCTCCTAGAAAACCAAGGCCATCGTCACTCCTGATTGGTTGAGGGATTCTGTCAGTTCTGGGATTATTCAACCATGTGAAAAATATGCTGCACTCAGTGACATTCCTGATGAAGCTGGTGGTTTACCATGTCCTGAGGCTAAGACGGGCGCCTTTGCCCCTCTCGAGGTTTTTTCAATCCCAATAGATCCAGAGGTGAAGGACACAGACTTTGTGGTCCTAGACCACCTATCGCATCTCAGCTGCCAGCGAGCGTCGCCCCTAATTTGCCCAAATCAAGACCTTGTTGAACAGCTTGAGATCATCCGCAGAGCCAGATTTTACGAAGGGGAAGAACGCAGTATGTTGAGTTATGCTCGAGCGATAGCTGTGAGCAACATGCTGCTATCGTCCACGCTGATAACGACCTTTTCTTCAGTCCATCAAAGGTCAGTCAAAAGCAACATTACAGACTCTTTGAAAACTGACAGGGTCCCTCAGCTTGCCCCCACTGTTTCACTCAACAGACCCCACCGCGGGATATAGCGAAGTTACCATACCTTGGCACAAAACTCACTACCATGGTACGATAACGTTTACCATCCGTCTCTTGTTTTAAGAACTGAATTTCCGACGTAGATCAAGGAGTTCATCCAGACTGGGAAGATATCAGAAGCAGGTGGGTCGAGTATACCCCACTTGAAAGTAACGCTGGATCTCATACGCGACCATAGAAGGCCTTTTATGCTCTACAAGGTTTCAGACGCTCGCTGCATTCAACACCATACACGGCATCGGACCGCATACTGCTAGAAATCTTTACTCCCTTGGACTACGAACTATCGAAGATCTCGAAAAGTACTATGAGGTCACCCCAGAGACAACTCTCGGGGGTATTCAATCTCATCTTCAGGCCGGCAACATCATGGAACTAGGAGTGGACAAGTCCATCCAAGTATCGTTGATTCTGCGACACCACTTTAGCCAAAAGTGGGTCGATAAAGTGTACACACCCTGTTGTATTCGTCACCTAACTCTCAATGGATCTGCAGGATCCCGCGCCAGGAAGTCGAGGATATATATCAGGTTATTATGCAGGAAGTAGTGTCAATTGATGCAGGTTGCGAGGGTATCATCGTAGGCGGGTCAGTTCCCCAGTTGCCATACAACGTTGCGCCACTAAGCTCCATTTTCCTCCGGACATCTCTTTAGTTATCGCCGGGGGAAACAGGAAACCAGCGATGCAGATATCATTATCTCCCATACAGACTTGGAACATGGTGCAGACAAGATGCGCGGCCTTTGTGCGAAACTAGTGCAGAGGCTCCATGAGCGTGGTAAGATTCTTCGACTTCGGTGATAACATTCCGCATCTCCTCCGCTCACAGGGCTTGTTAAACATATATTGAGTAAGTCTCCAACGATCGATTAAGCGTCGCATCACAGTCCGGGACGATCAGACATGAGCGGGTATCACCCCCATAACCCTTTTCACACGCACCATTGGGACTCCCTTGAGAAAGCACTGATGGTGTTTGTGCTCCCAAACGACTCGGCTCGCCAACAGACATACAGACGCGTGGACTTGATTTTTGCATCACCTGCGTTATTTTGGACAGCAGTTGTCGGCTGGTGAGTTCGCATACGTGTCCTTGATTCACCGGAATTTTTTTATCGTCCTCAGGACAGGATCCACGATGTTCGAACGTGATATCCGTGTATGGGCCAAGACAAAGTAAGGGTCGCGCAACCTGAGAAATGAGTGGCCATTGACATGCTGTGCTTCAGGGGCCTAAAGTTCGATTCATCCGGCATGTAAGCGTGCTGTTGCTTTATGTTATCGTGGTTCAACGCAACCAATCAGCATCCGACGGCGCGACTTGGCGTTACTTCTTCCGAAATCCGAGAGAGAAGTTTTTGAGCTCCTAGGTCTCGCATACGTTCACCCACGCCTGAGAAATGCAGATGCATGAAAGAAAAAAGCTGTCCTGTGGCGGCGGTGTCCTCTTCTTTTTTTTGTTGTTATCAGGGTACGATCAATTGCAGTGTATCATTCGACTAAGCGATCTCGTATGTCTCGGATTCGGGCCTGAGGTCTGAGGTTTGTACCGGGAAGTTCCGTCTGACCAGGTGCAGTAATACCCACTCAAAGGAAAGGGTGAGCGAGAAACACACCGCTAGTTCGATATGTTTTTTTTACCATCCACCGGTTTGGGTCGTCGATCTTTACGTTTTACAGTCTGCCATTCCCGGTAACTTCCGTTGATGTTTCATGACACGCCACATGGCTCCTGCATTTCTTTTGTTTCTGGAGGCGGAAAAGTGTTTTTTTTTTATGCACCGGTGTCGTAAACGTGGAATCCACCCTCCATCGAGGTAAGTTCGGGTTTGGATCCTTCTGGTTCAAGTTCCTGACTATTCCAGTGAAGTTGACACTCCTTGTCAATCGGTGATCCAGATGGGGCAAAAAGTCGCTGTAGACCAGCCCCGGCCCTCTCTACCCGTCTCGGCCGCCGTCAACACAGGTAATCAGCGGCATGTCGTCTGGCAATTATGGGGTAATGCGCGGTCATAGCATGCCGAGCAGCGGGCGATTTATTCGGTCCGTGCACCCCAGCCCGGGTGCCTCCACCTCCCTGTCAGCGGAGGTCGGTCCTAAAATCATTTCATTTGGAGATAATACAACTTGGGTGCCATGACCGTACAGATTAAGAGCGGGCGCTCGTATCTCAGTTAACGAAAGCTTGGATGCCTGTAAGTGCTTTGCCGAGGATGAGGGTATGGATGTCCTAGAGGAATCGCAGTCATGCATGTGATTGCCAGAAACACATGAACGAGTACATACATGTGTGCCTACATTTGAACAACGGTGAACAAAACAGTGCACAAGTTAAAGTTCTACGACCTACCTTCATACGTATTGACGACTTGTAGGTTCGCAACATGCCGACCGACGTGATACCTCATGTGGCGTTCAGAACCGCCGACGCAAATAAGTAAAGGTCCACAGCAACACTTACTCATCTGAAGAGGCGTTTCCTCCCAAAATATCCAAGACGATTCTAGCATGTTGCAGCGCCTTGCCGCAGTTATTGCGTTTCACCATGCTGACCATTTCTGGCGCTAATCTGTCGGATTCCTTGAGGCGGCCAACTTGAAGGCTGGCTTGTAGACCCAGTGCGACCTCGGTCTGTGCATCGACCAGTTTTTTCTGTACAAGCTGAAACGACGCCAGGTGGCGTTTAAACTGCGTCCGCTCAAGCGCATACGCAAGCGCCCTATCCACGCAGTCCTCCAATGCTCCTATAGCGCCCCAGGAAATGCCATACCTATTGATTGCGCCATCAATCCGCAGTCAACACCCTCGGAACAAACATACCGTGCACTATTCAGACAAGAAAAAGGGGCGCCGAGTCCCTGACCTTTGGGAAGAAGATGGTCATGTGGCACCCTTACCGAGTCCATGAAAATGGACCCTGTAACTGACGCGCGAAGGGCCACCTTATTTTTGATTGGCGGCGCCTGGAGACCTTTCATGCCCTAACGTGCTTGAATACACAGGAAGACGAGCCGAGCCGAACGGTACATGCCTTTTTGAGGATAAAGCCTCGAACTTTGCCATCCCATTTGCAGCGCGCCCATACGACAAAGATGTCGCTATTTCGAGGGTTGATCAACAAATACGCACAAGAAAAAGTCGACATACGCTACTGGCGCGTTCGTTATCCATGTCTTGCTTCCTTTGAGAACGAAGCCTCCATCAACTTCCTCCGCGGTCGTCTCCATTCCCGCGGGGTCGGAGCCATGGTTTGGCTCAGTAAGTCCCTTGAGAAAGAAAAGATGGTGGATCAGAAATTTTTTTAACAAACCCTGAAACTCACAAAGCAGCCGATGAGTTCACCCCGAGCTGTGGAACGTCTAGCTCAGCCCCATTTAGTGTAATACGTACGAAGGTTACCTAGGCGAGGAAGATACTCATTCCTCTGTGCCTCTGAACCGAACTCGTAAATAGGATGCATTACAAGAGAGGATTGCACGGAGGCCGTTGACCGGTAACCCGAGTCGACTCTAAACAGCGGCGAGTTGGAATGTTCAGTATATACCACGAGCCTGTAGCAGTTAGAGCAACGAACCTTTCAATCTCACGTGCAATCAAACCATATGCGACATGGCTGACACCAGCACAACCGTAACCATTGATCGTCGGACCTAGTAGGCCTAGCTTCCCCATTTCGGGTAGAATACCATTGTCGAACTCTGCGCGAATGTGTCCAGACATAAGACGGGGCCTGGGATGCGTATGATTGATCACTCACGTTCTGTTCGCCATCCTTCCAACACCCGAGGCACCAAATGTTCCTAGAGTAATCCAACATGCTGGCACTCCAACGTCATGAGGAAAGGAGGAAGGGGGCACACCTGACAGTATTCGCGCGCGGTATCCCTAAGCATAACATGTGTGAGCAAAGTGGGCTAGACCAGTAGACTCCGAACTCACCTGATGGCAGTTTCCTCCTCTGTGAGCAAGGAGTCCAACAAGAGTGGATCCTACAGTGGCCCATGTGAATGACACGAAGCCATAGATCCGACGGTGAGACTCACTGTGGGCTTATACTGTCCATATCCTTGGGCTGTCCTGACCCTTGCATGATCAGGTTGGAAACGAGAATGCGAAATACATACCACTAGCCAGAGGAGACGTCGAAAATGACCGTGTGAGCGACGTCGCAGTTCTGAAACGACTGAACGAGCTCGCAAAGAGACGCGCTGCGATAGACACCATTCTGGATTGTGCCAAGGTTGCTGGTATGCTGACGACAAGCTTTATATTGCTCGGCACGGACCATGTCAGTCAACGGTCGGATCAGTATGTACTACCATCCGTACTAGACAACTACGATGTAGTCGTATCATGTTTCCTCGCTCCGTGATTTAGTCTCAGCACTCCTCGTCCGTTGTAAGAGACTTGTAAGACTCTGCCTCATGCTCTCTTGGGCGCTCCGAGGCACCTCAGACGCTTGTGCGGTATCTTCCTCCCTTTCCGGCTTCCAAGGAGACTCCGACAATGGTTCCCAATCACCCTCTACATCTTTCCCGCGTGATTTTGCTCCATTGCAGGCTTGCTTCATTTCCGGGAACAAAGGATCAGCAACGCCCAAGATCTGGCTCCATTTGTTCAATGCTATGCGCATATTCTTGCTGTCCAATGGGGGAGGGTCCGTGGTCGGAGAGGTGAACGGAGAGGATGTATAGAGCGGCTCAAGGGGCGCGAAACCACTCCAGTCCAAAAATCTGTGCCCAACGGCGGCCTTCATGGCTCGCGAGCGGACCGGAGGTTTCACTGTAGTCCGGAAAGTGATCGGAGCCTCTGGATGGTGTATCAGATCATGCCATCTCCCATGGAACGAACAAGAACAAACCAGCACGATCAATGTTCAATACAACTACCCGAGTCTGTTTCGGAAATCTATGTCGGGAGTCCGAGGAATCGGAGTTGCTACGGTCGGCTGGGGTGAGGAGGCCTGCTAGATCATTCAAGCCAAGACCGCCGTCAGGGCGATCCAACAGAGGTGGGAGCGCGACATTCAATGTCGTGCCTTGCGGTGGAATGCGAAGAAGTGAGTTGGGTGACTCAAACGCCGCCCAAAGCAATGCCTGGTACTCTGAACGAACATCCGAATCCTGGACTTGAACATAAGCTTTGCTACAGTGCACGGTTCAATGAAGACATACGCGCAGTAGACGGTAATCACGAATGCGACCAAATCGCCGCTCTACCGCTCTGATGCCATGGAGAGCGTCGACCATCGATCGAGGAACCTTGGAGAATTTGACGCGAATGGTACGTGGTTCTTGCTCGGTGTTAATGCCATTCCAGTCATCATGTCCAGTGTCGTCTATGTGAAACCGCTGTAGATGGTATCTTGCACAAAATACCGGTCGTGAGGTGCAGTTCAAGATGCTCCTTCGCGTAACTTGCTGGCTGGTGGATAACATGCGAAACCTGTTACGAGTGGCAGTGTCCAAATAGGTTTCTATCAACTTTCTTACTTGACTAGCTCAAGTCGAAAGAATTTGCATATCCCGGTACTACAGGAGAAGGAAAGTAATAGACCAGAGAGAGACAAAAGACAATAGTATCGTCCTGAAGGAAAGAAGACCGCTTAGTTGGATTATATAAACACCGTTTTATTTTTCTTTTCCATGTCTTCTTCTTACCGCAACGCCCTTGCGGCGCTTTCAGCCAAGACTGGTTCGCCATTGCCATCGCTGATTGTCTCATTCACAGTCCTGCATGAACTGACTGCTATTGTACCTCTTGTGGGCATTTTTTATGCTGCAAGAAGTTTGCGCGTTGGCGAACGCGTTGTCAACCAGTTTCCGCGCGACGCTGGCCAGTCCACGGACTGGGTGACCGACCAACTTTCCAAGTTGGTGGATGACGGCGAAAAGTGGGCCCATCGTGTTGGTCATCGCTATGGCGTATTTGGGTTTGAGAAGGGCGCAGCTGCCGATCAGAGTGATAGCCGTCACTTGTCTGGCCAGCTAGCAGGCGATGTGGCCAACGCAGTTTTGGCCTATACTGCTACCAGGGTTCGTTTCTTTGCTGCTCCTGCTTCCCTGGCTCGATTCAGACTGGTACACCAGGCACTATTCCCCATTCGAATTGGTCTATCCATGTATCTGTCTCCCGCCTTTTCAAGGGGGGTTGTCGAGCCTATTCGTCGCAAAATCGTTCAACCGTTTAGAAGAAGAAAAGCGTGATATATGAATTCACTGGCAAGTAAATTCTCCGATACCATACATGATGATTTCGTTTGCCGCCCCAGTCGTAGCCAAGGGCTTTGACGATCGGCAGAGCGACTAGCCAAACAATTTGCACTTCTGATTTTCTGACATCCGTCCTCGCATTGATCGCTAACCTCATCTTGGTTCTGCTAGATTTGTACTCGGATTGTGTATAGTATGCCAATGTTACCCGCACTCGCTGTGGAGCAGCGTCCTTGTGTTTTCGATTTCGCATTCCCTTGCGTGAATGAGCCTCTTTGCCTTGGTCAAATCCAATGCGTCCTGCATTGCACGATAATCAGGTACTTTACGTTTCTTACCCCGTGTTCGGTCGTCGCAGGATGTATTCTGGTCAGCGGTTGGTTCACGCGCAAGTGCCAGATGAGTCCGGGTGTGTTCGAGCTGTTCGTCCAGCCTCCGCAACTTGTCAACACACTCTTCCATCTCCTCCACCTTTTTGAATCGACGACAGACTTCGCCCGTGCATGTTTCCACATGCGTGAACCGGACGGGTCCCAGCAGGGTACCGCCAAACCTACAGCAGTTGAGTGAACTCGTCGCGTTGAGACGATCAGACGTACCAGCGATGGACGACCACGACCGCATCCATCACGCCTTCACGCCGCATCACCCCCAACACCCTCTTCCCCGCCCACCGTTCTCCACCGTCCTCCCACTCCTCGCGGACCTCAAAGTCGTCTGACCCACCGAGACCGGTTCTGCCCTTTTTGACGGTCATTACTCGCCATGCTGCGATCGCGTACGCATCTCCGTCCCCTGCACCAGGGCCCTTGTCCGCGTCTGTGTGCGTCCCCGCCTGCCCCTGTCGTGTGTAGCGTCGGTGTGCAAACTCTCGAGCTTCCTCCACCGAGTTTGCGCGGTAGATACAGCCAACAAAGGTAGATCCACGGTCTCGGATCTCCTGCGACGTCGAAAGCATTTTGTTCCTGGTCAAGCCTCGTGCAATGGATACATAAGCAAGTCGGCAACTTGCGAGTGTCCTTAATACACAGTGAACGACTAAACTGTACGTACTCAAGAATATCACTAATAACTTCAGTACGCCTGTGGACGCCTGCTGTCTTCCCCGTAGCGTAGTTGAAGTACTCAGTTCGTAAGCCAAGGCAAACAAGACGAGAACGAGCGACACGAAAAAGAGAGAAAGATCTAAAATGCCTATGTGCACAAGTGTATGGTGTGGAATGAGGGACTAGTGAACAGCGATCACAAGAGACATAAAGGTACGCGCACAAAAGGTCCCCGTCATAGCGGGCATTAGAGTACCTTTGATATAATAATATTGAAAGCTCAAGTCCAGTGTTCTTGCACAGGGGAGATTAGTGTCCCCCTCGATAGACACCGCGTCCAGCTAGGTTGGAAATCGATTCCTGGGAAAAATGATGTGCCGAGCTATCTCTCGAGGGGTATGGTCGGTGCAGCGGTGCCTCCCTGTAGCCTTCTACAGGGGAGTATCGCATTCCAGCTTGGGGTGGATATTGCACTGGCGCAGATGAAGCAAGCCGAGATGGCGATGGCGGTGTTGGAGACGCATATCTTGTCGGGGGGCGTAGCATCGGCTCTGGCGACGCATATCTAGGCAGAGGCGCTACAAGTGGACCTTGGTTGGTGTCCCCAAGGTTATAACCAGGATCGTTCAGGAGCGGTAGATGATCCACGCTTGCACCCAGACGGGAAAGTTCAATGTTGCTTACGCTCGCTGGGTTCATTGGAGTCTTGGCTGCATAGCGATCAAATGCGGATGGTGCGGGAGATGCGCGGCCTCCTGCCACAGAGCCTGCATAAAAGTGCGTTTTTTGGTGGTACACTGAAGCACTGTCGCCGCGATTGTGACCAAAAATTGCAGTGGAGGCGATGGAACGAGTGTCCCAGTCTAACTCGCCTCTGTCCCGGCGGTATAGCGTTGGGTCGTACTCCAGGTCCCGCTGCTCAATACCCGCAATACGGAGACCACCTTCTATAACCTGTGCATCCATCCTTTGTCCACCATATTCGTCTAAACGTGTCTTGTCGTTCCCGACCTTGCCTTTGTACACGTCACCGAGAAGAGGCATCATCTTCGCATGTAACATGGGGGTAAACAACTCGGTATGGAGCGCAGGGTGGCCGAAACGCTTCTCAAGGCGGTTGCTAGAATCGTCGGCCCGGGAAGAGTGGATTTTGGCTTCCCGCAGTTCCGTCTCCGAGGGAATGTAGTAAATGAATTTCTTGTAGAACGTTTTGTCCAGCCATATCTTGAAGACGACAACAAACAAGATCGGTGGGACGGTCGTAACCCACATGAAAGACCTGAATTTGTATTGAAGACCAATAGCTGGACGTCGAGGATACTCAGTAAGGCAACGTCGAGAGAAACAGAACTTACTGAGAACCATTAGCAGTTGCATCAAAACGACCGACACCAGCAACCTGTTGACGATCATGTTCCAGAGACGCTGATAGAGTGGTACGTCAGTAAGATGATTCCAACGCACAGGGATGCTTACCCCTCCAGTCTCGACTTGTGTGACAAACACAAACATCAACTGGTATTTATATACCCAGGAGGAAATCCAGAAAACGATAGCGGCAGCCAAGGAGACCAAGGGTGCGAGTGGAGCAAAGACGAACGCAACAGTACCCATAAAGAGCTGCACAAGCAATATGTAAACTCGACATCACCAAGAAACGGATAACATACAATGTTCGAGCTAGTGCGGAATGGTGAGCATCGCGACTGATGGAACAGTGGGTCGACTTACTAATAAATGTCATATTGGAATTCAGGGGGTTGCGTCCATTCACGAATGTCCCGAGGAGTACGACCAAACACCCTACAAGAGCTCTACATTCAGATTTTTGCATTGGTATAGAGAACTATGCTCACCGTGTCTTGAACGAGGTCCAAACAAGATTCAGAATCTGAGCCAAGTCAAAGATCACAAGGAAACCGCGCAGCCTGTATAATCTCAGCATCCTCCGACACATTTGCATTTCTCGACATACGGGAAGAATGTCAGCCAATATGACGCTTGGTTGATGTAGGTTTGGTTGATTGTGGCCGGTAATGCTGATCAGGAAGCCGCAATCAGCGGAAACGTTACATGAAATTAAACTACCCTTACATGACAACCCATCAATGACCCCTTGGAAGCTGGTATGCTCACCAATCTCGTTGACGATCTGCTCAGAAGCAACTGGGATAATGTTTTTAGACTTGAGGAAGAATTCTGTTAATTGGTAACTTACTGAAAAGGACACCAATCAAGGTAAAGATAACCAATTGCGAGATCACCAAGAACGCAAAATAGCGAGCAACGACGACACGATCGAGTCTGTATCATATTCTGAGTGTCGAATCTTAGATGTATGTGTTGGTCTCTTACCGACTACGCGTAGTTGCGCCCTGGAACTGAGTAAGCCATCGCATGATGATCGGTAAGAAAAATCCAAATAAAGCCGAAACTGCAGGGGGCAAGACACCAGAAACGAAAGCAAAAGAGCCCGGAGAAGCTTTGGACCATTGTGACAAGAATCCAATGTATGCCGATATCTTTGAAGATCATCAAGAAATATCCACATGCCAAAAGACAAGACCCACCGAAGACAAGTTGGCAAGGATGGAGATGACGAAAAGTGGGATGGTATTGAAGAAACAGACCAACACCAACAACAAGAAACCGATTAATCTGTTCCTAATTAACTCTGCAGTCGATTTGTTCAGATTCTCCCAAATCTGCGTGCCACAGGCGACTTTTAAGCAACGAGCCGAGGTAGAGTGGAACTACGCACAATGTCTTTGGGATTGGGTGCAAGAGCAATGTCTGTACCCTTTGGATGTTTCTTGCGAAGAATATGCGCCACGATATGGGCATATGCAACCGCAGCCATAGACGCGAAGCCGTAGCTTTCCGCTTTACGAGTATCGATTTCTTGTCGATAATCTTCAATCGCCTTTTCCGTACGTTTCAGTTTCGCGCTGGAGAAGTTTGAGATCAGCAATTATGCACCCCAACTAAACCACACACGTATAAAAGTCGATGGCATCCTTCTTCACGCCGCCCATGCCAAGGAAGCCGCCGATGCGAATGGTAGGACGTTCCTTAGCGATCCGTCCTCCCTTGAGGTACGTTACGAGAACCTGTTCTAGCTCGCGTACCGCGGTGTTGTGGTATTCGATAAGCTCCGGAAGACGACCAACTTTACGACCGATGTGCACGGATGTCGTGGGATATGGCACCTGGACACTTTCAAAGATTGCACGGATCCCCTCGTCGGATTGGTATTTCTTAGGGACGTCAGTGACGATAAGGGTTCGTGCGTAAAAGGATTCGAGGTACTCTGGCGAGCGAAACCATTCTTGGCGCAAGCGCAGCATGTGTTTCCAGTTCTTCCAGATGAAGAACATGACGAGACCGGATATAAGATACGAGTACGCGACATGGGCAAAGAGATAGGACCCTTGGACGTTACGGATGGTGAGCATGGAGAGGACGTCACGGTCGCTGGATGCGACGTGCTTAATGTTGTATACAGCGTCGATGGGTATGAGCATGACACAACCAAGCAACGCGACGCAGCTGAACATCAACCGCATCATACGGGTGAAACGTAGGAAGGCAACAGCGTCGAGACCAATCTTGTCCACAAGCTCTGGTTCTTTCGTGCGGTAAAGGGGTGGTAGCCATCCGAAGACAGAGTCGGATATCCGGGGTGGAGACTTCTCGCCAATGTGGTATTTGACTTTTGGTTCGTAAATCACCTAGGTTACTTTAGTGTCAAGACACAAACATGTTGAAGTGGTAGCGACACACCTTGTTCTTGGGCCTTAGGACGTTAAATGCCACCACTGTGGCTACCTACAAGCAGTAGGGAAGTGACATGGGTGCGAGTTGGAAGCGACCTACGGAAACGATGGACATGAGGGCTACTTGGGAGCCGACCGCAGCGGGCGCCAGCGCTCTTGATGCGTTTTCGTCGATGATTGCGCCAATGTCGGCCATGGTGTCAAGTGATTAACGAGTCCGCCGACTCGACGACTGGGAATGAGAGTAAGTAGTGGGTCGATACAGTACAGTACGGGCAAGAACAAGCCTACACAGCAGTCGTGGAAATTTGCAACCTTTTGTTCTCCTTTTTGTCAACGTCTCAAAAAAAAAAAACAAAGGGACTTTTTGCCCGTCCATCTGCCAATTGCGCCCGTCGTCCAGCAACTACGACGGTCTCGAGGCACCACTCATCTCGCAGGACACCCGCACCATATAACACCAACAAGACTTGCTGGTCCAAGTTAGCACCTTGTTGGGGCGGCATGTGAGCGGTGATTAATATTACCTTTGCTCCCATATTCTCGGATGGCAAGGCCTGAGGCGATGCCAACGGGTGTCGGAGATGAGTACGCGCTGCAGGTTCTGCTGTCACTACTTTCCGGCAAGCGGACCATTCGTTCGTTGCGGTGCTAGCATCTGGATTTCATGCCCTTTTCTTCTCTGAGCCTTGACCACCTTGACTTGGGGTTTGAGCGGCGAGGCCTTCGGAACTGTGTCAGACTCGACTCCACGCTTGCTATACGTCAATTACGAAACCACCTCTGATGTGTTACAGCTGTCTATGTGCTTGGGGCGATTCTAGCTCACTCACTAAGAGCAAGAGGGTAGATAATCAGGAAAATCGCGTGAAGGTCCCGATGCGATGAAATGCAAGACAGACGATGACGAGGTACGACCAGTCACCATACTCAAAGGCTGACACGTCTGTTTCTAAATGGCAGGCAGCATGGATGCCGTGTCCGTCCTCCCGGGGCTGTACCTTTGGACTCGTGATTTGACCGCCCTACTAGTCACTACGGTGCGATAAGATTGATCAACAACCGATCTGTCACGTTCACGACCCAAAGTAGGACCGCTAAGGAAGCAGACAGCTAATGTCGCGTAGGCCTACTAAAACATATCATGTGTGGACGCCCACGTGGCTCTATCATTCGATGTTACAGAAAGCCGATTGTTTATGGGCTGTCTCCGCTCCACGAGGGTTCAAGTTCCGGAAAAGTGAGTACGACACAGTTCCGTTGCTGAATGCGTTGACGGACATTGCTGTCATTCGAGGTGCGAGTGTGGTTGGTAAATCCGCACTCGCTCCACATTTTACCCGAACACACGCCTACTAGAGAGATCGCACACGCTAAAGGTACACGACACTCAGGTAAGTACTGTAATCTCACTATTCTCTAGAAATTCCTGAATAGTTGTGTCAATCGCTCAAGATACTATCTCAAGTCATATACATATATCTGTGTTAAGTCAGACACCTAGGCCCCCGGCACTCAGATGCCTATGGCGACGAGAACAGTTCGACCCTGATGGCTGTGGTTGTCATCGTGACAAGACTTCCGTTCGACACAAGCTGGTCGTTTGGCGAAGTGCTATAAGAATGGGCTTCCTAAAAAACCACAACTGCCTGGATCCTAGTGGTCGTCTCAAGAATTTCATCGGCCTATTGGCACCAGCCGCACATATCATGCATCAAAGGTATCATACAAACGACGATGGTAGCATCTTAGTTGTGACGTACAAGTTACTGAAGCAGATCACGAGGAGCCGTTTCGATCATCTGGAGCAATCATGCTACGTGCGGGGTCCGACACCTCCCCATCCTCGGGCGGCATGGAAGCAGCCTGTACAGCAGACAGGGACGGAAAATAATATCGTGGGCCTACTGTTCGGAGGTATCTGGTTGTCTCAGGCCCAAATCAATGCTAATTTGATACTACACGTCTGCGCAGGCTATCAATGCGTTCTAGCATCCGGCGTCGCAGTTAGCACATTCAGTTTGGTGCTAGATCGATAGGATACAAACGAGAAGGTACCCAGTTTGATTTTACAAGTGTATGGACTTCCGACGCGAAAGGTCATGACATCACCTCACGTACCAGGATGCCTTTAGAATTCTTGCATATCTCGCTGGGATGGCCAGTTCTTATGCAAGTCGCATGACGTTATATGTTCTACACAAGACGAGTCGAAGTGCGATCAAGAAATTTAAACCGATACACATTTCCTAAAGCTGACAGACTTCAGTAAAGGTAAGAATGGATAAAAAGCAACACTTCATCGTAGCATTATTAGCCTGTCTAATATGATCGCGCCCTGTCTCAAGGGACATCACATCATTCGCTGAAAGTGTATTTCCCAGTTGAGATCTTTTCACTACTATCGTTGATCACGAGAGTCAAATTGCCCCCGTGCCATTAGCAGACCCTTCTCGGCCACTGGTCCGAATGTGAACCAGAATCAGTCACAGCCCCTTCAGGACATTGGCCCTCGTTATACGGGCTATCCAAGGGAATACATGAAGGGGCGAAATCGGAATGAGGCGTGGATGACGTCATGGCATTTTTCCTGTGCGAGGTACCGCGGACGGCTGCTTCGAGTGTTCTCGATAGTGGGCTGCTGCCAAACAGGTTATAAGGGTCCGCCAAGCGCACCCACGTTCCAGTTTCGTCTCTCCGAACCTTTGATAGACTATGGGACCTAACCCACTACGTTCGCAACCCCAATTTACTTATGGGAGCGGTCAAAGTAAGAGGGGCGCACCAGTGATTACGACGTATGAACCATACTGAGGGTTGTAGAACCGAAATCAACCCCGCTCTGCATCCTTCGGTTGGGTTGAATGGCAGAACATATTATTGCTAATGTCTACGCATGCTCATTCTTCTCGTAGGATTTCGTTGTTGCACCGCGCAGATAAGCCCTACACAATAGTTTTAGCGGATGAAACGGCAATTTAAAACTCGCGCAAGGCAACATCGTCCAGAATAGAAAATAACCAGGCCCTTCACACAGTGCCCTCAATAACCACGATGTGACACAGGGGACAGGGAAACGGCTTACTAGTATATCCAGATACCCTATCGGCTTTGTGATCGCGGAATGACCAGAGATATGGTTTGCATCTAGGCTTGCACAATCAAGAAGTTCTATCCGGGTTTCTTGGAAAGAACCATCCCGAAAACAATCACGAGAAAATATATTGAAGCTTCTACACAGATCTTCCCTCGGCAGATACAGGCCCTCAGTATTTCCTGTTCATGAGTATGTTCAGAGTTCTCACAACCTGCCCTACGGCATCCCTGACATTCTCTACATCATTCGGTAGGACCCGATGGATGAGGCGACCTTCGAACTTGTCTGGATGATATCGTAACAATGTTTCCTTGAGCTTATCTCTATTTCGTCTCGAAATTTCGTCATTGACAACGGAGGCATCGACGTCGGAATCGTTTTGCAATAGAAACGCGGCAACTGTGTCTGGGGTAATATGCTCTATCAGGTAGGGTGGTCCGCGATCTGAGACTTTCCGGTCTACAAATTGTTCAGAGCAAAGGGGCCATGGTATATCTTGAAACGTCAATGGTTCATGGTCCCGGGCTAGAGGATCTAGAAGTGCCTTCCATCGTTGTTCGTACCACTGTCGGTGTTCTTCCTCTCTATGCCTCTGTCTCTCCCTTTCGCGCCTTTTCTCATGCTCGAGGGCAAACCTCTCAAGGCGGCGAGTCTCTGCTTTAATCTCCTTGTCCCTGGCCCTCTGAGCAGCCTTTTCTGCATCCTGCCTTGCTTGCTCCTTATATTCCTGTGCATGTTTCTTCCTAAGGATGATTAACCATATAGCGATCGAGTATGTCAACTGTTACACTCACTTCCACATGCCTTCCCTTACCCACTCGGCATACTCGTCGTCGTCCATATACTGCGGATTCGCTAAATCTTGCTGACCGCGAGCCCACCTGTCGGGAATGTGGATGTAATTGTTGAATCGGGCATCGATCCCGTCCAACCGCTCATCCTCCTCAAGCGCGCCCCACAATTTTTCTCTAAAACGCATCTCTTCCAGCTCGGCTCGAAGAGAATCATAATCTGGCTCGTGGGACGGCGAAGACGGACCATCGTCAGAGTCGCAGTGCTTTCTCTTTCCGCTGCTTGTACCTGTTTCACGGTCGTATGAACGCCTTCGTTTCGCTGCCCTTTTCGCCGCCTTGTAGGCTTTATGTCGGGCTCGTTGCTCTTCCTCCGCTGGCGTCCGTTTCAGACGCAATTTGGTCATGTTCAGGATTTACGTGATTAGTCATCCAGCCTGTTCGTTCCTGCAGTCGTCATGCTCGCCCTCTACGACGGCAAGTCTTCTGCCCGCTTGCCATACTAGAGACTGACTCTTTGTTCAGTCGCAAGGAAGTTCTATTTTGTTGCACCACCCATCTTTTGTCCCGTCCAGTTCTTCGTCGATGCTCCGTTTGGCCGATTCGCCCCCTCAACAGACGGCATCTTCCTTGTTGACGGTATTCGCTCCTGGATCGTTATGGAACTTGTTTCGCCCATCTCTTTCATATATGCCCTCACAACCACGCCATTTGCATCCTCTCCAACCGACGTTCGGCCTCTTTCCCCTGCGCAACTCATCCTCGCTGGCCTCTTCTTGATCCACTACGCTAATCGCGCCCTCATATCCCCCCTCCGCACACCTTCGCGTTCCAAAGCCCATATTAGCGTTCCGGCTTCCGGCGTAATCTTCAACATCATCAACGGTACCTTGCTGGGCAGCTATCTTCACTCCAATCTTGCATCCACCTTTCTCGACGGTGCCCTAACCCGACCTACCTTCTGGGCCGGTATTGCTATCTGGGCCTTAGGTTTTGCCGGAAATATTCTTCACGATGAAGTACTTTTGAACATTCGTCGTAGCGCCAAGGCCAAGGGCAAAGCCAAAGCGAAATCCGATGACGACCGTAACAACAAATCGAGAGAGCACTACGGGATTCCTCATGGGTATCTTTACACACACGTTTCGTTCCCCAACTATCTCTGTGAATGGATCGAGTGGTTCGGGTTCTCCCTTGCTGCTGCACCCATTCCCCTGTTGACGTCGCCCGGCGCGCTCGTGTCCTCAGCCCAACCGCCTTGGGCTTTCTTTTCGTCTGAGGTCTTCCTCATGATCGCGAGAGCTTACAAAGGCCACCGGTGGTACGCCGAGAAATTTCCTGATTACCCAAAGGGTAGAAAGGCAGTCATTCCTTTTGTCTTTTAGATCGGGTTCGTGTTGTTATTTATGTATTTACGGTAGCGAGTATAACTTGAGAGGCTCCGTAGCAAATTAAAACAGAGAAGTCAGCATCTTCTGATTACCAGCAGTATTCGTGCGCCCATCGATGACAGTCTGAAGCGTCGTCTTTGGTCACCCTTTCGCCGAACAGTCAAGGCGGTGATGAGACAGTAACTGTTTCGTGTCTATGCTTCGATCACGAAGCCCGTTTAACTGATCACCTCGCCTCAGTAAGCGCAACTCAAACGAGGCCGACGTCGAAAGGGCATGTATCCTTGATCAAAACTGCAAGGGCAGTCTCTGATACCAGGGACAAAGACGTCCGGAACTTAGTTGGTAAACAAAGTGGAAGAAATCCTGGCAGCTGCTGATCAAAATATTTAGAACTCCGATTAACTCCGCTTTAATTATGGCGTCGTATAGCACTGGCCGACTTGACGGGAACAAAATTGTTTGGGACGCTGTTTATTCTCTTCCCTCTGCGTTCACGACTCAGGATGATGTCCTCAGACGAACCGGCGTCGATGCCACTCCAGACGATCCAGGCGTCCTTCACGAATGCCCAGCGCCAGTACCAAAAAACCCTGGACCGATGGACTCCCCATGTCCTTCAGCGCTGGCTCGCGACTCTTGGTCTACTCATTTTGTTCATGCTTCGAATCGTCCTGTCCCAAGGGGTGAGTACTCGTATTCATCGCATATTCTTACGACTCATTTTACGTTCAGTGGTACATTGGTCAGTAGCGGTTTTCCTGTGCGAAAGAGAGAAACTGACGTACTATCATGGATATTGAAAACAGTATGCTGTACGTGCCTTTATTGTTAATTTCTTCGCTCTAATGACGGCTATCCAGATGGTCTCGCCATCTATCTTCTCAACTTGTTACTGGCATTCTTGCAGCCCAAGTTCGATCCTTCCCTTCAGGATGATCTGCTTGCAGACGAGATAGAAGAGGGTGCAACTGACGATGGTCCTGCACTCCCCTCTCAACGAGACGATGAATTTAGGCCTTTTGTGAGGCGGCTGCCTGAATGGCAATTTTGGTACCCTCATCAGCTCCGCAGTATTTCCCAAGAGCTAAAAATGACCCTGTATAGGCTCAGTGCGACTCGGGCTGTGATCGTTTCGATCTTTTGTACCGCTTCCGATATGTTTGACGTCCCTGTTTACTGGCCAATCTTGGTGGTGTACTTTTGCGTATTGTTCGCGCTAACGATGCGACGACAAATCCAGTAAGTTTAGTTGCTCACGGTCGCGCGTCACTCATGTCTGGCTTCACAAGGCATATGATCAAATACAAATACATACCATTTGATATTGGTCGCAAGGCACGGTATGGTGGGAGCAAGTAGACATCCTTCATTTGCTTCTTGTATGCCAGCACTATGACAAGAAATATTCCTCTCGTCTGCTTATGGACCTGATGCTCTAATTGCGAGGTTGTAGATGTGACTAGTACAGGAACCGATATACTGCAATTATAATGCGCCTTGGATAGATTCACTTTGTGGTGGGGACACTTTATACTTCTCTACCATGTGACCTGAGTTGGATACCGCTGACTGGGCCCAGTTATCCAACGCCTTTCATGGGTACGAGGGTGGACCAAGACCTAATTCCTCGCGTTTCGTCTCCGTTTACTGTCATAGGAGTGTCCTCTTGGTGCCAATCTTTTGCCCCACGCAGGACAAATAACATGGGTGGTGCCGCGGAGAATCCTGCCGCGGCATGAGGTCCTTATCTCTTGGATCATGACTATCAGATGTCCTCTTTCCCCCTCAGGAACTGAATGTGATACAACCGTTTTCCCGTTAAATACCTTGCAAGCAAATAATTGCTAAATCCCTGCATCCTGTAGAACACCTGGGCTTCCGTGTTCAATGTCGGAGAGCTTCGTTGCTAGATTGGAGGGCGGTCGGACTATCCCGGCAGCGAGCCCTTGGGTGCCAGTGAAATCGCCATCAGCATCTCGGATGCGTTGCTTGCCTCGAGTATGTCTCGGATAATCATAGCTTATCCCTATTGATTTCCATCAAGTCTGGGAGTCGATAGGGTTCATGGAGGAGCGCGTCTTGGTGAGGGAACATAGGGTTCAGCCGCGCCTGCGCACGAGCAATCTAATCAACCCCGTGGTACTAACAGCAAATTGCAACGTGGCAACCAAGATTATGGCAGGTTGAAAGGGCCTCAACGTGATGCAGACCTGTTGAAGGCGACTCCTACGACTACCCCTACCGCCATGCCTTACCCCTATTTGCCACAACGTACCTCAGTACGCGAGGTGTGGAGTTAGCAGGAGCTTGCAAGCAATTGCTGAAGTCGTGAGCGATCGACGAACGACTGTTGCTAGATTGCTAGCGGCCACCGATCAGGGGGGCCGCGAATCGGCAAATCATGCGTTGCACAATTTACCTCGTCAACAGTGATCGGTGTATTGATCAATCATGCACAGGATCATGCATGGTACCGGTGAACTAAAGCGGGGTTGGGCCAAGCATGATTCACTCTGTCACCAACTGCAAATGGCGTCTTTCATGAATAGGAATGTTGCCAACATTGCTCCTTGTCTTACGAAAGTACAGTTTTCAGACAGCGTGCAAATACCAGGTTGGAGGAGGATTCTATCGTGTGGTGAGCAGCGTCATTACGGGGCAGGGCGCGTGCGATTGATCTCGCTAAATCTACACCAATCACTAGCAACCAGATCTGATGACCAGTTGGTTTATCATTCGCTAATGAATTTGGCAAGTTGCTCAAGAAACAGCTCATTCCGTGCCAATCCCAAACTACGTATCTCATACAAGACAGACGAAACAAATCATCGTACAAACGAGCCAATCACAAGAAACGAGTATGCTGAGAAGTGAAAACCGCCTTAACATTTCTTTCCTTCACGTTCCACTACTATTCAAGCCTGGGGCTTGACGGAAATTAGTAAGAACTACACGCGATGACATAGAACGAACCAATGAAAAAACCGCTTCATCAAGGACGGTAATTTTACCAGTGCCCAAGGGTCCGCTGTTGGTCTGATTGAACCCGCTGATGGCGACAAGGTAACTCGGGTTCACTTGGCCAATCGTGTTGGCCTGATTGGTGCCAACACCCCAGGGGCAGTCAAAGTAGACCTCTGCAATCTTCTCGCCGGTTTCGTCAATCACGAGGTCAAAAGTGCCCTCTGTACCAGAGGGGGAGTCCTGTCTGCCGCAGGTCCCGAATTCGAAGTCCTTTCCGGCGGGGATGACGGTCCCACCGGGGCAGTTGACCTCCTCATATGGATGATCTGAAAAAATGTCCGCTCAACAAAGATAAGTGAAGTGAGGTGCCAACACCCACAAATGTCGTAACATTTCCCCCAACTGAGGGTAAAGTTGGCGATGCGGATGGCTACAGAGAGCCTATTCCTGATAGTAGGTTGCCACCACTGAGCTAATGCCATGGTATATGTATGAAGGGTTCGAAGAGATTCAGAGGTGGGGTGTGTATGACCTGCCAACTGACATTCTTATATACCCAATTCATGAGACTCGAAGTACTCCAGTTTCTGTGAAGAATGGTACCGTTAACGTGCAATCCCCTTCTTGTTCACAGCGGCGTTTCTGTGGGAAGAGAATGTGGTACTTACGACATGAACCTGATCCTTCTACGCCGGGCGTCGTTTTGGTTATAGCCACTATGTTTCCACCAATCAGAGTGCTCGAATGCATGGGCCAAGAGCTGGCGTTACTTGTCTGCCTTTCTGATGCAAAAGGGTAACTCGTTCGGAAGAAGCCGTGGGGAAAGAGATATTGGGTTACGTTTACAGAATAGCACGGCCCTCCGGGCAAGTCCTGGACCCATGGAAATTTGGCGAATTTTGACTCGTAGTATACGTGACGTTTTGCATTAGTGCAAGGCTATAAAGTACAATACGATACAGAATCAATTCGAAAT
>JBBPUD010000057.1:29782-91866 GCA_038094475.1 Phylloporus aff. rhodophaeus | reverse complement strand
GCCGCTGTTTCCGAAGCCGACTTGACCAGAAATGCCTGCCGGAATGGTTAACTGGAGAGAATTCGGTAATGCAGATGAGATGGGGGATGGATCAGCTATCACGTTGATCGTTGCACCGTTGATAGGACTCCAAGCATACAATGCACCGGGAGTGTCTGGGCATGATAGATAAGTAAAGTTGGAGTAGATGGACTCTGTGGCTCACTTGGGGTGACTTGTTGGAATGCCCGATTCTGTAGCACTGAGATAGGGGAGTCAATGGGAGGTATATGGTGTAGTAGAATGACCCACGTTCTGCATAAAGACCGCCGTCAGCGCTCTATGTGGTCATCAGTCGACACTTGAAGATCGTCCCACTAATGTATTCAACTCTCACATGCTGTCAAAAGATTCTCAACATCTTGTCTACCAATGGGAACAACACAACTCACGCTAATATCCTGCAGGTTCAGTAGTATACATGGTATCAGCCAGATGAGACAATCGCCCAGTTGAGAAAGTCATACCTCGAACATCTGTCCATCTGCCCAAAACTGTGAACGGCTTGGCTGAGGATGAACCAGTAATGGGACGCACAAAGGAGAGAGGGGATAGAATGGCTAGCAGTTCCATTCACAGTGACTACCTTGGCTGCCTTCGCACAGCTCACAATCACGGTGAAAGCCAGAATACCTCTGGCGATGAGGATACGAGAGAGCATTTTCGGACTGGGTAAGAGTCAACGGGTACTTGTATACCTGCTCCGCGGTTATATATACGTCTGATGTTGATCAAGAAAGCATGGAATCTTTTAAAGTCCTTGCCGACCATGATGAGACGGGGCAGTCTGGTCCGTGTGCTGTACGTGTGAATGGTTCCTTTCTGCCCCTCATGTGGTATCCCTACGAATGGCCAGGTGGAGCTGATGGTCTAAATCCACCTTTGCTCACCGCTTGCTCAAAGGTGTGTCTTTCTGACTTGTATCGGTTGCGAGTTCCTAAAGGCTGTTACTGTAAGTTAGGATCTGTCGCCGCCAGTGATGGCAACAAGAAAAGTCATACATACCAGGCTCCAACAGGCGATTGCTATAGATACATTCGCCCTATAAAAGACTATCTTAGACGTCCTGTACCCCCAGTTTCCTTCAGACTGCAACTAGGCTGTTATCCCCGTAAGACTCAAACACGATTTACCTTCACCGCGGAAGTCGATCCAGCTCGACCTGCAGACAAGTCAGTCATGTCGTGCAGTCGTGTCCCCAGCTTCGGTGCCTTGGGGGGTGCTGGGGACAGCGCCGGATATGTTCAACGGGCAGTGATAAGAGGGACACCGATGGCCTCACTCGGCCCTTTGGAAACACTCCAACTTTTCTCGGCGTGTCCCTGATCTTCGGCGTCACATACCTCTCACAGGATGATCTCCCATGGGGACCGCACGCGATATGTGTATATGCTCACGTTACACGGGAGATGGATGTATATCACCCCGATTTTCGCGTCCGTAGGGGAGCGGATGTAATCGCAGTCAGTGAAAACGATGGAAAAGGCCACAGCTGCGTTGGGAGTCAGGGCAGTGACAAGAGCTGGCTCCATCGTTGTGAACAGCTTCACTTCACTACATGCCAGCCTCTCGTGACTGACGAATTACAAAAGATCAAGCTCGTCGACGTCGAGACTCGCGAAATTGTGATGTATCCCTCTGGCGGCTGTGACTACATTGCTGTTAGCTACCGAGTTATAAGCTTGGGGGCCGATTCAGGATAATCAAGAAGGAAAGAATGTACAAATCCCACTCGTGAGCGCAATCTACACCGGGGCATGGGCTACGATCTTCAACGTGTAAGCGGATTTCCGCGGGTCGGGATCGCTAGGGGATGTATCCCCCAGTTATCTTGCCGACTCAAAAGCAGACATGTGATGCCCACACTGTCTGTTCAAGTCTTGCGGTCGCTCTGGGCGACGAGAGCATGGACATTCCAAGAAGGCATGCTCTCGTTCCGTCGTCTTTTCTTCACGAACCATCAGGTCTATCTTGAATGCAATGTAGCAATGTGTTGTGAGTCCCTCGATGACACAAAGTCTGCGTTCCATCTGTTATCGGATGCAGAACGCGCTACAGCGCTCCACAAAAGACTTCATGCTAGCAATGTCAAAACAGTGAACGCGGATGTTAGCTGGGCTGTCGGCGGGTGCGTATGTAGGAATCCCTTCCGGCCCATCCACGTCTCCGACCAACGGCGTATCAATGACAGTCTCAGAAAGTGGGGATACGAGGAACCAGTACAGACTTACACGACCAAGAAGATGACCTATGATGACGATGCATTCCATGCATGCTCTGCGACCTTGACGCGCTTCAAGAAACATCGTATATGAAAGGATTCGTACATGGCCTTCCGGTAGAGGGCCTTCCGAGGGCGTTGTTGTGGACACATGCAGCTCAACCGCGTCGACGCAGTCGTTTTCCGACCTGGTCATGGGTTGGATGGGAAGGTGCTGTGACGGGTGCTATCCACTTTGGCGCGCCCGGGGTTTCCGGCGATGATCAGGGGCTGGTACACCCTCCGCTCTTGAGGGCGTGGAGACCTGATGACGAAGGGCGTCCGAATTTGGTCTATGAATTCAATCCAATGCGCAAGGGCGAGGATGGATCTGAGGAGGAAGAGGATGATATAGTCGATGGTATGGATCAGCCCGAAAGTTTGGGTAGTCCACGGAGTTCAGACGATGTCGTACTAGGGCGATGCAAGTGCATGGGGTATCAGAACATGGCTCATGACTTGAGTTTTTAGCAGATCTAGAGGACCCCGAGAGAGATCCAGTTCTCGGGTTTGCAAGGCTTATGCTGGGCGAGGCGCCAGCAGTATCAAGCAAGATTAATCCTGAGAAGTTACTGATTCAAGTCATAGTTACACGACTGACATTCAAACAAGAGTCATATTCCGATTATCGTAGCGTAGGCGTACAGTACCGCGTTCACCTCAGAGGTGGATGGAGTCATCGGCTGATTTTCCAAGGCCACAATGCGCCCCAATTGATTGAAGCTCGAGAGGGAAAGGAACAAGAATTTCTCCTCTTGAGACGCGAACTTCTTGAATATGCATTAATCCTCCTTGACTGGAAGGCGTTGCCAGTTTGCAATTTTCAGGTCCTTCGCATATACCAACCCGCAGATAAAACTCTTTAAGTTTAGATAGGGCACGTAATTTTATCTGTAGAAAAGCTAAAATATGTAGTATGAGTTCCAGTCTGGTCTGAGCGAACCGAAGATGGTACAGGAAATGATTCGGTCCAGTTCGAGGCGAGGTTCATATGGAACCTTTGGCGCTTGGTTGGCCTGCTAAGATAATCTGCGACGAACACGGTTCATCAGTCGTGTTCACAACATGACCGGACGGTCCATAAGGATATAAAAACTCTTGACTAGCTTGCCTTGGTCAAACGCCCGTCGCAAGTTTACCTCGCCACACCTGGTGTCTTCGCCTCAACTATGCCTGCCCAGTCGCGCTGCAATCTCAACCCCTTTGAATCACCCGTCGAGGCCACAGTAACATCTACGCCAGCGAAGAAGGCACCTGGAGCCCAACAGCCCGATGTTCTCGTCACCGCAGATCTTTTGCTCGAGCAACTCAAGGAGCTCGAGAACCTCTGTTCTACCGTCGAGGAACGCGTCCAATGCAAGCGTCGCGCACTCAAGGAGCTACAGTACCTCATCTTGGGGGACACCGCAAACGAGTCACCGTGTAGCCCTGCCTGCCCCGTCAATACGCCGGTCAACTCTCGTCTTCACTTCGTTTCACCACGTCTTCGGGGGCTCTTTGATCTGCACGGACCCGGACAAGCAAACATCGATGCCACCCAGAGCTGCCTCGACTATTCCCCAGAATTGCAGGTAGAGGCAAACCTGTTCGCGCACGAGAACTCCGAACTCGTAGACGAGTGGGAGGACGATGACGACGAAGCACTGCTCTGCCCGTTCGACGACAGGTACGCGCTTCGGAGGACCCCTCAAAAGGTGGAAAAGGCATTACCGGCTATACCGCGCGAGAAGGTCGACGAGATTGTGGGGTCAAGGATCCCTAGGAAAGTCTACGTTCGGAGGCAGGCTTCGGTGTCGAAGAAGTTTACAGGTCGGTCGTTTGCCGCGCTGACGCGAAGTCCCTCGCATAGGCGTCGCCCCAGTTTACGCGGCGTCAACCCCACGAACGTTAGCTCGGATCTCAATGCCAAAGGAACGATGAGACGATCTTCGTGGAAGCGAAGCATCTTGGAGAACACAAAGACAAAAGGTGGTGCAAAGGTGCCACCTGCCATCGAGAATGAGTGCGTAAAAGATGGTGTCCGTAGGAAGGAAAAAAGGAAGGGGTTGCGGTCAATCTACTCGGTATGCTCAGAACTCGGTTTGAGTGGAACCTACCATGCCATATGATGGACTGAAAGAGCGCCGCGTAGGATCATGTCTGTCTTTGGGAATGGATAGTTGCCGTATTTGTACCAGCCATTGCTTGATGAGTGTACCTCACTCAATAGCTAGCCGTTTGTGCACACCAGTCCTTGGTTTTACCCTCAGTTGAGGGCTCCACGCGTTGACGCAACCCATCGTAAAGAATTCCTGTGATACCTCAAGTTAGGGGAGCGGAAATCAGCATCTGCCCATCAGTATTATCGAAACGGGTGATGTCAAGTGAGATTGGGTGCCACATCTACTTCTCCCTGTACTGCGATAGTCTAGATGTAAGACTGTAAGACCTGGTTGGGGGTAGTCTATGTTTAGCATAGGCGACCCGACTACTCTCGTTTTGGTTCTTGAAGGCCTCCATAGCTTCCGTCGCAATATCTATATCGCGAAATTGGACAAAGGCCTTCCTCAGAGGGCTACCCTCTTTTTTGTCTGCGTCGAAAACAAGGATCGACACCGAAGACAAAAGGAAAGACACACGACTTACTGAAGCGCACCTCCAGAATCCTATCTGCATAACCTGCAAACATGGTCCGCACCTCAACCTCCAATTCCCCTCTTATGTCGAGCACCACAAGCGTGTCAGAGGGCTCTGCGGGTACATTCATCACCTTCTGCGCATGGTCTGTAAAGAGTTGCCTGTCCAGCACAAATATAGGGTCCGCATGATTCGCCTCAATGAAACGGATAGCATCCGTGACAGACTCAAACCGGACAAAGCCAACACCTCTAGACAAGCCAGTATCAGAGGTCACTAAAATATATCGATCAGCCACCACGCGTGTTATGCAAGGGTAGACCATACTCAGTTTGACGGACTCGATTTTTCCAAACTCTGAGAACGCTTCCTTGAGTTGCTCTGCGGTCACCTTATAGGGAATGTTGGCGATATAACATGTCCCTGACGGTGTGGGGGAAGCTTGGTCTGCTCGCTTTTCGCGGAGCGCTGGAGCGGCAGCGAACTGTCGTCGGCCCGGGTATGATGGGAGTGCTGGCTGGAAGAGGCGCAGACTACTCAGCGAACGCGAGTGAACCTGGGGAAGCCTGAGGAAGCCTGAACGAGCCAACAGCGTCTTGGAGAACATGGCGAGGAGGGAAGGACAAAGTCTCGAGGTTTGTCCAAAAATTGTCGCGTGTCACGCCAGAGTCACGGGATCAAAACTACACCAATTAACGAAATCAAAGTAGACACAGTACAACTATAAAACGTATCCATCACAGTCGCTTCAACGCCTTCTTTCGTTTTTCTACACCAACAACTCCCGGCGCTGCCGTCCGCTTCACTGCCTTTGAGCTGGCACCAAGTGTCCCTACGTTTGAATCTGCAGTAGATAACGGGGAGGGTGACGTCACGCGCTCTTTACCATCCTTACTAGAGCAAGACGTCGATGAATGAGATGGTTGAAGCAAGTTTTCAGGAGACGTTTGCAGTGGTTGCGATAATGGCATTGGCGAAAAGGATTTTTGTATTGAGGATGCCGAAGGTATTGCGATCGCCTGAGCGGGTTCAGGCGCGCTCGGAGCGGAAGTAGGCAACGCATTGGAGGCCTCCAGATCGATCATACCTGAGGGTTGGAATTCTGGGGGTTTTGTCCGAGGGGTGGCATGCACGCTTGTAATAAGCTTGGCTCGCGAGAAGTAGCTGTCGTAATCCTCCAGTAAGAGCTTTCCGGCTTCCTCATCGAGGGCAGACTCAGGGTTTGGATAGATGAGAAGACATTTTACCGTCACTAGAATGTGACCGATGCCATACGTAGATTTCCAGTCCTTCTTCAGAGTATTTACACATATTTCGCCCGCAGATGACACGTTGGGGTGGAAGATCTTGGTGGCAAACCAGCCTGCGAGCCGCATCAACAAGACAACAGGCACTATAATAAGTAACCCACATTTTGGAGGTGCTGCGGGAAACTCTTCAGTGAACTTGAACCGTATTCTGAAGTACCCTCCCGCGTATGGCGTGCTTTCTAGCCACACGTGGAAACACGCTCAATTCAAGCGGAAAGATATCACTAGCACATAAACTTACCGGGTCCTTCAATTATTCCAGTAACGTCAAGGATATTCTCCTCACTTGTGACAATGCGAATGCCTTCTGGAGGACTCTTCTTCAACTCCGAGATCTCGCGCATCAAACGGCGCATTGTGGCTGGTGTTACAGACTACAAAGTACGCGTATAAATCGTGAAAACATGATGAAGGTACGACACAACAAACCATGTTGTGATGATTTGATAGTTGAACAGTTTGAATTGGCTGACTGGTTGTGGTTCAAAAAAGATTGGTGTTTTGAACTCCGCAAACCTTGCTTTGGTCACGTGTAACAAAATCAATCACGTGTATAAGCACTAACCCCATGCTAGGGCTTCCACGAACATAAAAGCGCAGGGAATATATAGAGCATGGTAATACATCGTCGCTAGTCCATTAGCGCGGCCAGATAACTCTGTTTTCAGCATAGTCAGCTCGCAGATGAAAGAATGGCAAGTCAAATATACCTCTCTTTCCTCCAAAAATTCCAAGTATGTCAATGCAACAGCAATCCAGAAACTCGTTTCCACACCCAAGATCCGCTCCTCCGCACGGTCTATCTCTAGCAACCCAGTAACCGAACCGACTGTCAACATCGGTGTTCTGTCGTGAAATGTAAGAAGTGGTGAGGGTATCTTGGGAATAAGTTGTGAGAGTCGTTGTCGAGGTTGTGAGGACGTGCCAACCACCTGTGGGTTACTGCCTGGTCTGTCCAGCGCACAGAGCGTAAACGAAACAGAGTGAGAAGGTTTGGTATTCTGGAAGAAGGAGAGAGCACGCGTGAAGAGTGATTGCTGTTCACCAGGCTCGGGACCAGGTACATGCGGGGATGAATGGGGTGAAAGAAGAAACGGCGTTATCTTTGTGGGTATCACTTTAGGCGTCTTCTTTGGAATTCCGATGGATATCGATCCAAGCTTCGCCTCGATAGACGGTGGTGATGGTGGTGTAGTGGCAACGGGTGCCGAGGGTGGTGTAGGAGGGTAAGAGTGCACGGCCGTACTATCGGAGGCCAAGCTGTCAGTCGAAGCTTTGCTGTTGTCGGTTACTGCAAATGCCGGCGGAGAGGGGTACACATTCGTGCGACATGAAAAGGACAAGGCTGCATCGGTGAAATTCGGCGAAGAACGAGATACAGGAAGCAGTGGGATAAAGACCCCAGGGGGGAAAGCCGGTGACCGGATACGAACGTACCATCCCTGTTTCGGGCGATGAATGATCCAACGAATGGTCGATGTTGGGTTGTGCTACGACGAAGTTGAGAGGTGCATTATAGAGCTCGACTTCTGAGTACCCACAACGATGTGCTCAATGATCTCCTGGTCCGAGAGGAAGCGTTCCTGGTTCTATGTGAGTCTCTGACAGAAATAAGATAAAGGGCCATACTTTATACCATATAACGCTCGCCGAGTTCTCCTCGAGTATGTTAACTCGCAAGTCGGATATCACGTCCGAGCTATTACATAGGTAAGTAGAAGTCGCAAGAGGCCTTGGATGACCCAAACCTTTGTACCACATATCTGGCAAGATTGGGGTTAAGCAAATGCTGCATCTTTATGGTGTTCCAAAGACCAACTAGCCACCAGGACGAGTCGGTCAAGTTTTTAACAGATAGTCTTTCTGTGCATGTGGTCAGACTGAATTCAAGATGGCTGTGCAAAGTATACTGCCGTATTTGGCCAGCGGGGAAATTAAATTGAATGGCTGTGCTACAATCCTCTTGAATTAATGCCACCCTCCCCCACCTTTGGTTGGCTATGCGTCGCTCATTCGGTTGCTGATATTATATTTCGTGCGGCGCAGATCAGAAGTACTCAAGCTCTTTCAAAGTCATCCATCCAAATCTCATCGGATTTTTCAACTGAGACCAGGCGAGGACCGGACAATGTTGGCAAACCTGGCACTTCTACCTCCGTCGCCCCACTTTTCGGGAGAAAAATTGACGGTGTTTTCGTTTCAGAGGGTCCTGCTATTTATGAGGGTTCTAACCATCAAAACCAACAAATCCCCATCCCATGCCAGGGTGATATACCATCCTCCAGCCTCAGAGGCAGCGAAGTAAGTCCTTTTGTACCTCAGTTCGACTGGTGTCTTTCCGTGCGAATCAGTCGATGATAGAATTTGCTCAACCGTCCTTTGTCGCACAGTCGAATGAAACTTTGCGGACACCTCCGGACGTCGAACCCCAAATGACTGATCCTGTTGCAGTACGCCACTTGCAATCCTCTAAGGTACCTTCTTCCAGGATAGGTCGCCTATTCCATTACGGGGGTGGGTTTCAGCTGCATCTACGAACATATTCATTACCTCTCAGAATCGTAGGACTCGCTGCATCTCTCAGCTATGGCGCTGCTTCGGAAATTATCCGTCGGTCAACAACTACGAGTGACAGCCAGCAGGGTTCCTTGATCATGTCAGAGGCTAATATTAAACGACTAGTCTCAAAACTCTCGCAGATGAGGGGCGCTGCTCTCAAACTCGGCCAATTCATGAGCATACAAGGTTTCAGTGTTACCGGTCCGAGAGATGTGAGATGGCTCATAGTCACGAACCAGATACCCATATTCTCCCACCGGAACTGGACAAGATATTCAGGAGGGTCCAAGATAGCGCCCATTATATGCCAGATTGGCAGCTGGAGGTGGTTCTGACCTCTTATTCATTGTATACGTCCATTAACGCGAACACAGAACGTGTTGACTTCTTCACTCGGTCCTTCGTGGATGGACAGTTTTGCTTCGTTTGATCGTATACCCTTCGCAGCTGCTTCTATTGGACAAGTTCACAATGCAATGCTGAGAGCGTCTGCCTCACCCACCGGTCGGGAGGAGCGCGTTGCTGTAAAAATACAATTTCCAAACATCGCAAGCTCAATTGCGAGCGATTTGAGCTATGTCAAGTTGTTACTGACCGCTGGGCAGTTACTGCCGAGAGGGTTGTTTCTGGACCGTACCGTCCAAGTGAGTTCCCATGTTGAACCTCATGGTCACTACTTAGGGATATATTCTTTGAGGTTATGAAGGATGAGCTGACGGACGAATGTAATTATTTAAGGGAGGCACAGTTCCTACGACGATATAGCTCGGCAGAACTCCTTGGCCACGATCCTCGGTTTAGAATACCCTGGGTATGGGATGGCAGCACTGAGCGTGTCCTCGTTATGGAACACGTAGATGGTGTCAGTGTTGGAGAATTCTCTATCTCGGCTCTTCCACAAGAGGACCGTAACGAGGCATGCGAATCATTGGTATATCTACTCCTCTCGTTGACAGTATCATCAATAGATCGCAAAACGCATCATAGAGCTGTGCCTGCGGGAGCTCTTCCAGTTCCGACTAATGCAAACTGATCCAAACTGGAGCAACTTTTTGTGGAACTCTCATACCCAACAGGCCCGTGGTCTGCCTTCTCCAGTGGGCAATGCACTCATAGCCACTAGGTCTCACTGGTCGACTTTGGTGCAACACGCGAATACTCCAAGAAGTTTATGGATGATTGGTTGCACCTTCTTCAAGCTGCCGCAGCCGAGGATCGCGATGCCTGTGCCAAATGGAGTCTCGAACTGGGTTACCTCACCGGGGAGGAAAACGAGGTTTGTAGGGTGCGTGATGATGACTTACGCTTATCACTACACCACAGATAATGTCGAATGCGCACATTGATTCCATAATTCTACTCGCGACGCCTTTCAGACCATCTACGCTGCAACCGTTTGCATTCGGACAACGCACACGCTGGGCAGATATCACAGGCCAGATACGCGCACTCATTCCAGTCATGTTGCAGCATAGACTGACTCCGCCACCCCGAGAGACCTATAGTCTTAATAGGTTGGTTGCTACGATTTTGACCATTGCACCACACTTTGCTGATGACGAGTTCAAGGAAATTAAGTGGCGCTTTCTTGCTCGCGTCGCGACTTGGAGCTATCGTTGATACGAGGAGACTATGGGAAGATGTGGTCGACGGATACCAATTCGATTCATGAGGGCCTGGTCGCAAGCTTCTTGGGCACGTCCGATAGTAAGCCAGCTCTGGGTATGCTGACCGGTCGAAGGTGTCAACGTTACCGAGTCCTGGCTTTGCTGTTTGTCTCTCGCTGGTAAGCACAGCTTGGTATACGCCTCGCCCAATCACTACTGTAGTCGGCCATCCTGTAATTCCTTTGGATAAAGTTACGACAGCAACGCAACCCTCAGCCTCGGCTTTATATTCTCTCCCCAAATTCAGTGCTATCTCCCCTCAAGAATATCCTTCCTTTGCGTTTGCTTTTGACTGACATCGTTAATTCCAACGATTCCATCAACAGCAATGTCTTCACCGGCGTTTCGATGTTTCCTATCATGGATTTCAAACACGTCGACTAAGCTCAAAAAAGGCAATACCCTGGTCGACGTGCGAGGCAGTACCTCTGGCAACCGGGTCCCCCGCGGAAAGGAAGCGAGGTTTGGAGATCGGGGTGGAGATGATTGACTTTGGTGGTCTACCTTTAATCGTCGGAGGCCGTGGCGCCAAGAGTTGGCGTGCCTGCGCGTTGAGCCTAGTCTCTTCGTCTTCGAGGTTGCGGAGACGGTGAAGAAGCTGAGGGATGCGACAGATAAGAACCGAGGCTTCCTCGCTAAGAGGGTAAGATTGTGGGGAGATTGCTGCTGATTGAGATTCGGACATGCTGAGACGATGATCTGTGTTGTACTTCAACGCTGATTGAGGCTGGTTCTTAAATCTGCTTGGGAGCGATTGTGATGTGGACTGGTCCAGGCAGCAGATCGCAATGACGCTGTGTTGCCCTGATCAGCTGGTCAATTCCTTGAACGTTCTAAAGAACCACCCACTGGTAGCGCCTCGTCGATGTCGACGGACCAGCCCACGAATGCTCTACTCCTACCTGTTCCAAGCCCCGAGTCGCTCAAAGACCCTTCGCCAAATGTCCCGGTCGGTGCGACTGTCTCTCTCGACAATCTGGGTCCGATGATCGTGAACAATGACGGGGTAGGCCAACGAGCCATCGCTCTCCTGTTCGCCTGATCTGCATGCTGAGATCTTTCGTTGCTAGACGTTGTCGAGAGTTGCCAACTGGGAGAACATGACGGAAGAGGAAAGAGAGAGGACACTCAGAGTTTTGGCAGTGAGGAACAGGTAAGGTCATGTTTCTCAACGTCCAAACCATGGGGCTCGCTCACGTCTTGATCTAATCCAGAGCCCGCCTAGCAAAGCTGCAAAAAGATAATTCCGACTTGTCCTCCTAGCAATGTCGGGCAATACAAATCTTGTGCTACGCTACTTGAATGACACTTCAGTCTATCATCACTCTAACTTGGACGCTGTTTCTCTCGTCGTGGTTCTGCACATCCTTCAATCGACCTACGACCTTTCATTCGCCCTGATGGCTGCCAGTGGATCTCAGTTAGTTCGGTACGCCTTTCGAGGATGGTTCACCTCACGGTGTATTGAACCAATGTTCGCCTCGTTTGTTCTCGCTCTCTCAACTACAAGTCGACGATCGAATTACTTCTCTGATCTTCCTGCGTTTTTCCTAGAACTTGAGCTTTGGACTCGGCCACTAGGTTCGCTACCCCGACCTTTGTTCTCCTCTCTGGAATATCCGAGTTCAAGCTTGTACGGCCACTCGTACTCAACTTTGGGTAGCTACGTCGTTGTCTGCCAGACCCAAGCGTTGAACGCAAGTATGATTGTTGGTGCGTTCAGTGACTTGCTGACTATGCAGTCAAGATTCACCTTTGTGATCTAGCGAACGTCAATGATGGCTGAATTTTTCGTCCTGTTCTTGTTTCCTGTAGATCTCGGTGCTTATTCTCTGATTCGGGCACCCAACGGTGATACTAGAGTAAGTGCATGGGCATGACCTGCTACCCTTCCGGTAGACCGTGATGAAATAATGCTACACCCCATTGGGATCTAAATTGGTCAGTGAGATTTTGTGATCTTTCCTGCTAACATGAGCGTCCGACATTGCATTTTGCGTCCTGGGAAAGTCAAAGAAAGATTTTCTCGACCATTCCTCAAAACACGAGGAATGGCAAACGGCCAAGTTGACCCTGTTCCCACCCTAGGATAACATTCCATTACCCTTGCTCGCACGAAATATCAGCCGGAAGTTTTACGTGTTCTAAACCGCTTTGGCTCGGGGCAAACCTTTGATCCAGGCGACACTATCTGTAGACAAAAGTACTCCGGCGTTGAAGGCATATCGCGTTAGCACTGGGCTTTTAAAAAGGTAGTATTATTTGTGAGTCGGTTTCTCGGGGGATCAGAACTAAATTCTGAGACAATAGGGACAATAGAGAACTCGTGTGCTGAAATAAACTTTGCTCATCGTCGCGTAACGTTTTCAGGAGGTCTTATTGTCCTCGTCCGGAACACGGCGTCAAGGCATAATTATTTTCGGCGAGTATGTGATCATATTAGGCAGGTGTCGGGGGTTCACTTCCTTTTCAAGGCATGACTCCACACTCTTTTTGTCTTGGACGTACTCGGTCATGGCCTGCAGTGTCCACACGCCACTAGCAGGCCAGGATGAAGCGTATTTATGATACGGGCTCCGCCATCTCCAGCCCCAGCCCGGCTGCAGGTCACCCCACCACATTCACGATTCCTGTTAGACATGGGTCCCTTGTCCAATGTCTGGTCATCACACCACGGCCGTTCGACTACACGCACACCTGCAGAGGACTCCAATTTACGCACACATGTGCCTAGGGAGTTGAACGCGACCCCGACGCCCTCCCTGGATGCCAGAACGAGCAGTACACCCACGCTATCACCACCACCCACGCATCACTCGCTGAGACAGCTCAACGATGAAGCCTTGAGTGATTTCTTTGGAGGACGGGGACACCGCACACGGTCACAACGCCGCGCGCCTCCTCCGTACGCGGCAGAATGGGAGGGTGAAAAGCTTCCCGGGTACAGCCCATCTCCTGGTTTCGAGATGGAAACGGTCGCACGACACCTGTTCAAATACGGATTCTGTACGTTACACTTGATCGAAGGTGGATCCCTCATTTACCGTCCTGACAGTCTTTCCTGTCTTTTGGGCGATCGGTGTCTACTTTTTGTTTGTGCCGATGCGCGTGAGTCCGGATTGGGAGTCGGGCAAGACGGAGGAGGAAAAGGAGAAGATATTGTCCGAAATGAGAGCGGCAGAAAGGAAGTGGGCCAAGCGCTGCCTATGGGCCCTTCTCTCCTTCTTTGTGTGTCTTGTGATTCTGATTGTTGCAGTGGTCCTTTCGAGACACTGAGATGGCTGGCCCACTCGGACATACTTTTGCGCTCGTTGGATGGTTTAGTTCAGGATTAAACAAATGTACCATTTTATTTTTCTTGCATTTTGGCGCACATTGCTACCTTACTTATGTTGTATCTATGTACGAGTGGTAATGCCTTGCATTGCACGTGACTGCGAGTGATTGTTTTCTTCACCGTGCCACCATGGTCAACTGTGAGCGGGTACACATACCCTCGTTGAGTTCAAACCCTCATCTCTTACAGTCGCCGAACTGAAAGCCAAGGCCGAGAAGGTCAAGGATGCGGGGGTCACCAAGGTGACGAACACGCGCGACCGCCTATCCAGTGTTCCCTCTTCCAAGACCAACTGGGACCCAAACTGGAAACGTGGCACGCCCCCGCCACCTGCGACGGCGTCGCCGCGTGTATCCATGAGTGGACCCCCGCCTCCGCCGCCGAGGGCTCGGCCTGACGTGGTGGGCTCAGCGCCGCCAGCGATCCCCCGCACATTGCGGGCGACGGGGGATGTAGCTTCGTCTTCTCTGTATACACCACCTCCGCCCCCCTCGCGTGTAGCAAGCGGGTATCCACCCAGCCACCGAGAATCGTCGCCAGAGGTGGTGATTAACTGGGCGAATTTGGGCGCGGAGGACAAAGAAGAGTTCTTTGAGTGGCTGGACGAGTTCTTTTCACGTTATCTCAAAATTGAGCTGAGTCCGAGGGCGCGGGGATCCGTGTCAGCGACTGCAACAGCGCTTCCTGCGAGGCCTCCGGTAAGTACGTGGATTGACTGATTCTGATGTCGTTACGAGCATTGTCGTAGCCGACAGTCAATATGGCGACACGACCGCAGGTGTGACACGCATTACGGATTGCAAGTGTGGATATCTACCTCGCTGAGGCACATGGATGCATGCAGTATGGTAAATCGAGGCAAGCAAAGCATAAATTAGGCTGAGATTGATGTGGTGTTATGGTAGCGAGGTCTAGGGATATGGAGCCATGAGTGTCGGGCGTGTTGTGTACGTGATATGATCGGTTAATGCGACGATGTGCGTTCGCAATCTGGATGTGACATTTGAAACAGGTTCTGTATTCTGCGGTCCTCGGTTACGACCTGTGATATGGTGAGGATGGGATATATAGGGGCAGGAAGAAGACGAACAGAAGGGCAGCCGCAATTGGGGGCGGTCTTGTGCATGTGGGCTTTGCTTGTCTTGCATCTCTGCGAGCCGCAGTCAGAGACTTCGCCGGTGAAGTAGCGCCCATGAAAGTGCTATGAAATGAAAAAAAGGGTCATTACATACAGTCTGGGTGTGAGGTGGACTTACGTGGCAGCCTCTGTAATAATCGCCCACACTGTCCGGATTTATGTCATGAGCGATGGCATCAACGCGAGGCGGGACACGCACACTTCGTGTAGACACATTGGGAAAGGATGAGATGGCGGGGGAAGAAGAGCAAGTTTTATACTGCCAGGTGGGTACAATTGAGTGGCAGGGTCAACATGAGTGTTACATGTCCAATTTTTTTTTATCTTGTTCTACCCCAGCTGCGTCATTTCGTCCCGGTGAGGGTTTCGGATCAAAATCTTATCGTGGCAACGAGGAATAACAATTAGAACTACCGCAGTGGGTCAACCGAGATGTCGTTCAACGCTGTGGCAGCCAATCAACCACGACTCGCTCGTCCTGTGGATGGCCCAGGGTATGATGCACGTTCCGTACACGCTACAGCTTCGTGCACTGAAAGATAGCACTTACCATGGCAATGCAACCGCAATGCAACCTCATGTCTGGCGAGTAGATCCCGAAACTGGACCCTTGAGCAACCGGTTACCGGCTACAGCCTACTGCGTTCTCGATGACCATAAGACCGTATCTGCGTCAAACAAGTTGAAGTCATGGGGCCACTTGGTACCGACAGTCCCTTGATGGCCTCGAGGTTGATCATTCAGAAAAGGTGTGTATATGCGCGTGTCTCTTCTTTTCGTTACCTATGGTCCCCAAACCGGAAGCGAATAGGTTGTGCACTTCCCTTGTACCCGAGCCGGTTTAGCGCGCTCACTTTTTTTTTACCAGAAATAGGGCAACCCTGCAGCATATCGTACACGCGTTCGCACTCTAGGGTTCGTTTTTCCAAATTTGCCAAACCGGATCAGCGCCCAATTGTATCTGGGGTACCATCGATGACTGCATCGTGTTTGGCGCGAGTTCGGTCTATCGATATGGTTGCCTGTCTGAGCATTTACTTGGCTCCCACGCGGCGAGGTATAAAGTGGCCATAATGCGAACTTGGCCAGGTGTCGCTATCCCTCCATACTACTTTCACCACCATGTCCTTCTCGCGCAAATCTGGACACCAGAAGCATCCCTCTCTTGCCAGAGGTTCGCCCTTGTCCGCTACTGCAGAGTTCGCGACTCGGTCGTTTGTCACCGAGCAGAGGACGAGAACGATATCCGAGTATGGTAGCAGACCTCTCACCCCGGTGATTGTAGAATCCCGTGCTATCATCCAAAAGGAAGAGTGGCTCGAAGCTGCTCGCAGGAGTACTGAACACTTTAAAAAACATGGCTCTCCTGTCCCTCTCGTTTGGGTATGTGTCTTTTTTTTATGTCGTGATCACACTCCCACGTTTGAGGTACACGCCCAGGTCCTGACTGAGGGTAGCGAGATCCCAGACAACGCAGTTCCCTTTGGGGAAGATCGCAATGGGTGCACCTTGTACATCGCTCGTGCTCTCTTGGAAGGCAGTCTTCGTGAGTAGTGGAGCAGATTATATGTTATTGATGAATGACAATACTTTCCAGACATTGGCAAAGCGAGTCCTCAGTTTTCCGGGGCGGTGATCGGATATGCCGGCAAGGAGCACATAGTATGCGCATCTTATGTTTACCACGGAACTTGAGCTAACTTTGGAACCCAGATCAACAACTATGAAGTACTTGTTTGCGCTTCACAGCTTCGCTGGGGTTTCGCTCCTCCGGAACCCGAAGGCTCTCTTGCCCAGGGTACTGTCGTCCTTTCTCAGCAGCGCGTAGCAAAGACGTTCAGAGGAAAGGTCCGTGATGCCGAAGTGGAACTACTCAACACGACCCTTGTTGAGAGCGACATCCCGCGGTTCATTCCCGAAGGCATCGTTTTTGATAGAGATGCTGGTCTTAGAAGATTGGCGTGCGTTTTGTCTCGTCATCTCGTTTTCAATATGTTGACCCCATTGCAGTGAGATCAAGACTGTCATCGTCGTTGACGATTCCATGTCTGTAAGTAACTCATTTAGTCGTTTTCGGCAGTCTTCTGACTTTACCAGATGCAAGAGGGTAACCTTTGGGAGCAAGCTCGGGAAGCCCTCGCTGGCATTGCGGACATTGCGAATCAATATGGATCCAAAGGTGCTGACATCCACTTTATGCACAGCGATGACTATGCTCCAAACATCCAGGTAACTGTCTTACTTTACTTTATATATCGCATTGATTAAATCGATTGTTATGTAGCTTAAATCGGAGGTGAATGCGCTGTTCAACCGAGTTTTGCCTGAAGGTACACATCTCTTGCTTGCATCCGTCATGGTGTCCTAACCGACTTTCCCAGGCGAAGACACCCCGACTGGTGCGAAGCTCGGCCAGATCATCAACCATTACCTACCTCTCATCGAGCACGAGCACTCTACACATGAGCCGATCACGATTGTGGTCATCACTGATGGTCTCCCAAGTAGGTTGCTGTTTCAGAATTGTTACTCACGGTTGACAACTCGCGCGCAGCCGACCAAGCGGATCTCGAGAGGGTCATCGTTGATGCAGCGCATCGTCTTGATCGTCACCGTGTCAAACACGACATGTTTGGAATTCAATTCGTGCAAATTGGCACTGATGTAGCTGCCTCTGAACTACTGCACACACTGGATGACCACCTCGTGAAGCGCTACAAGATCAGGGTACATTATTCCCTTGTTGTGTTTGCGATGGTCGCTCAATGTCAACCTTGACAGGACATCATCGACAGCACGCCATTTGATCCCGCGCAGGGTGCCTTTGACACAGAATACATGCTCAAGATCCTACTCGGGGGTCTCCACCAGGATTTGGACCGTGCTGGATCCACATTGTTGTCCCCTGTCGGTCGTCCGTATGAGAGGTCACCACGCGGTGTGAGCGCCAAGCTTGCTAGTCCCCGTCTTGCAACTCTGTCGCCGAGGGGTGGCTACTGACCCTCATTGCATCAAAAATGACCTGTTTTGTTGGAATTGGGTTGACTGTGCTAGTGTATCTTGTACCGACATGTCAACTAGGTGACGAGTTACCAAATTTGGATGTTCAGGACATGGCTGGCATAAAATTTCCCACGATCATCACCATTCATTACTTTTGAGCGATGGCAAGCCGCGTAGGGCCACCAAAACAAAATTCGTGTGGCACCTCCGCGACGTCGCCCTCAAACACCGTCGACAACGCCGACGACGACCTCGAGACGATGAGCAACTTCTCCACAAACGACGACCCCCGCGCCTCCTCGCAGTCCCTCGCAGTCCAGTGCTCACCGTACCTCCATCCGACCCACCAGGCAACCGCATCGACATCCACCTTCAACAGCCATCAGCATCCCACGGCAGCACCCCCTCACTCCTCCTCCTCTTCCCCCACACCCACACCCACTGCGCCAGGGACACCCCGCATCACTGCATCTCGAAAACCTTCATCTCTCCGGCATGCCTCCAATGCCCCGTCAGAGCCCGCCCAGTCCATCAAGCGCCGTCAGTCATCCCCATCCGCAAAAGACAGCAAGAGCAACCGCACCACCCGCGAGCAGCGCGTCCGTACGACACCCCGACTACCTCATAGTGACGATGTGCCTATCGCTCCTGCTACTGCCATGTACTGGTCACGTGCGCCTGTACACGGCACTCTGCCGACGCGCAACATGCGCGCCCATACCGTTACTTTGGTTGACAATGTTGCTTGGCTATTTGGTGGTTGCGATGACAAGGGATGTTGGAAGGATATTTACTGCTTCGACACAGGTAACTCACCGTCTTATCCTATTAGTCCCGCTGATATAGCTGTCTAGACACAATGCAGTGGTCACATCCAGAGACGTTGGGCGAGGTCCCGCCCCCTTGTCGTGCACATACCGCAACGCTAGTCGATCGTAAAATCGTCATTTTTGGCGGCGGGGAAGGTCCTGTGTATTATGACAGCACATATATCCTAGATACCACCACTCGACGTTGGTTTCATCCAAAATTTCCGGCTGCTGAGGAATCCCTCCCCCCAGAGGCAGATCCGGTCCATCCCGCACCAAGACGTGCGCATACAGCTGTGTTTTACAGTGGCAAAATTTATGTTTTTGGAGGGGGGAATGGTCTGACAGCACTCAATGACCTGTGGACGCTGGATGTGTCTCGGTTGGATACCTCGCTCCGTGGTGGTGGTGGTGCAGATTTGAAATGGACCTTGGTCAATCCCAAGAACAAGCCCCCACCGGCGAGAGGCTATCATACTGCCAATCTCGTCGGAAACGTCATGGTCATCATGGGCGGGAGTGATGGTCGTGAGTGCTTCTCTGATGTGTGGTGCTTGAATTTGGGTATGGCATACTCTTGACTCGCTCTCGTTTCCTGAACCGTGGTTGCCTGTCGACGTAGATTCGCTGATATGGACACGGGTGTCGCTGGCGGTATCGCATCGTCGGCTGTCACATACCTCGACGCAGGTCGGGTCATATCTTTTCATTATCGGTGGGCACGATGGGACGGCGTATAGCTCCGAGACCCTTCTCTATAATCTTGGTTGGTCCTGTGCCTGGATGGCAGGTTGCACGCTGATGAGCTCTTCTAGTGAACCTGCAGTACGAGCCTCGCGCAGTCTGCGGCAAGCCGCCATGCGCGCGGGGATACCATGTGACGATCATTGCGGACAGTAGAGTTTTCATGTTTGGAGGGGTCAGTTCCGTTTCTGTTTGATCGCTATTGCTCGCTGATCGGGTATAGTTTAATGGACATGATGTCTTTGACGACGTACACATACTCGACCTTGCTGGAGCAGCATACCTACCTCAAGTCATGAGCTTCCGGATAGATGTCGAGTGAGATGACACTGATGTTTCCAGATCATTTTCTGGGTTAAAAGATTAACACTTATTCATCCTGATGCACTTCTTGGCTTTCTTCGCATTTAGGTTTGCTCCTCTCCGTTGATCGCATGGGGGCTTTCATACACGCGAACCTGGCGTGTCTCGTTGCATTACAGTTGGGTCATTCCTCTTCCTTCGTAGAGTATAAACACATACCATAATTCTACATCTCCCTCACCATATTCACGGCATATACACATACCCCATAGGTTTTGTCCATTTTATTCGTACCCTGTGGAACCAACGATGAACACGAATCATTGAAACCCCTCATAGCCTGGCTGAGTCCATTGGTTCATGCCCATCCCGCCCATCATCCCGCCCATACCCATCCCATTCATCATCATTCCCTCCCCCATACCGCCGTCCCAGACAACGCCCTCGGGATTCTCGCCGCCCATCCACATGGATCCGAGTCCCATTTGGCCCATGGTACCCTGTCCCGGAGGATGAAACGGGGCGGCCGCCATTCCCTCCATATTTATCCCCATCATCGGCATATTCATGTTCCCCATACCCATCCCAGCCATATTCATGTTCACATTCATGCCCATTCCCGGCCACCCGCTCATCTCCACCGGCATCCCCACCCCGATACCCATGCCTCCCATTCCCATGCCCATCGGCGGTGGCACGAACATCTGGTTTTGGGCCGCTGCTTGGTTGTGGGGTATATTTTGGCGCCCGGTGCGAGGGGGTCCCAGGGAAACCCCACCACTGACGCCCACACCCACGCCACCACTGACCCCCCCTCCACCAGGGGGCGCCGCCCGCACAGGCGATTTCGGGCGCAAGTTTTCAATCTCGTGCGTGTTGGGCACGACGCACTTGCCCCCACCTAGCGCAGCGAGTTTCTTGGTAATCTCCTCCCACCCGTCCTTTTCCCATGGGCGCGCGCCGTCAGGGATGCACGATGCGCGCTCGCGGGCAAGTTCGGGGACGTGCTCGTGTTCGCCCTCGGCAAGAACGGTCACCCAACCTCGTCGAAGCGATGACCGGGCACGGCCAAAGACCTCGAGGCGGCGTGTGCCGAGGCAAAAGTTTTCTATCAGCGTGTACATCTCGGGAGGTTTACGCGTCGGATCTGAGGGATCGCCTTCCCATATGATCACGTCCGTATCTGGCACGATCACACAAGCTGAGCACCGCGCGATAGAGACGAGTTGGCGACGTACCAACATTGCAGTGCACGAACCAGCTGTCGGTAGAACGCCGCACAGTGCCCTTGATACCCATCAAACAATGTTGTTTGGTCCGAGTGAGCAACGACGTTGTCGGCGGATCTGTCTATGCACGCGACGCATCAACGGAGGGTAACTGGGAACAATGGGACGTTGGTGCAAAGACTTACGCCAGGCCCGCGATTGGAGTGGACGTTGGTTTTGACCCAGACAACGTCTTCGCATCGCCTGTAACCCCATTTTGCGAGGACTTCGCGACCCCGCTCGAGGCCCTCGCCTGCGCCGCTGCCAACCCACATGAAGACAAAGGACGGATCGGCGGCAAGGGAGGGCACCGGGAATTCCTGGAGTTCGTCCCAGCTAAACGAGGACGAGAAGGGAGGATCGAGAAGGATGACATCGAATTTGCATGGGTGTAATGCAGGGAGCTGTTGTAGTGGTAGATAGCGCGACGGGCCTGCATGCGTATCGACCGACTCCTTCTTGAGATTGAGCAAACGCTGTTGCTTTGGGTATCTGTGCCGGTCAGGAGGCATGCCAAACGTACACGGAAATGAGGGCTTACTCTTCAAAACGTCGTTCGAGTTCTGCGCCGACGACCCAGTTCTGTGGCCATTCGCCGCTGTCGACGTACCTCTGGGAATAATCGTTACGAATTGTCTCTTCCTCGGGGACGTAATTCGGGTAGCGTGCGAGCCGCGCACGCTTCGTGGGTGGGAGGTCTGGTCTTGACGGGGGTTTTGGACGCGGTGCGAGCAGGGGCGACGAGGGGGGTGACAGGGACGGTGTTGGCGATGGCGAGGGGATGAGCGGGAGGGCGAGGAGATCCTGCGGCGGCGAAGGGAGCGCGCGAAGATGGCGGCGGTTGTTCCGCTGGGCGTCGCGAACGCGGGCGACGAGGTCAGCGTGTGTGGTGAGGAGGCGTTCAGTGGCGACGAGCACGTCGGTCATGGCAGCAAGCAGAGTTGCCTATCTTGGCGAGTACCACCATGGGGAAAGCAACCAAGGCGACCCGCAAGTTTGCCTCGAAAGGACAACTCAAAAAGACGATTCAGTCACGAAAGAAATACCAACAGGTCAAGAAAAAGGTAGAGGGTAGACGCGGGACACGAGGAAAAGGAAAAGATAAAGCACCAGGATCGGACGACGACGACGACGACAGCGAACCGGAAGTCGAACATGACATGAAAACTAGGTTCATACACGACCGAGCTAGCGTCATTCAACTAACGTGTATTCACAGCGCCAAAGGAATGTCCGTAGATGACTTGCTCGGAGCTGGGTTCATGGAAGACGGTTCCGACGATGAACAGGTATGAGCTAAACCACGCATTAACTTTTTCCTCTGAAGATCCTTTGTTTCATAGATGAGTGTAAACCAGAGCGATTCTGACGCCGATGAGGACGACGAGGAGGATGACATCGCAGATGACGAGTCTTTTGCCTCGCTAGATGATTTAGAAGGTACGTCTTTCGAGTGACGTGACTCCTGTATTGCAGACATCGTTGTGTAGACGAGGGTGCCGCGCACTTGCACCAACTCTCCAAGTTGGCAGAAAAAGATCCCGAGTTCTACAAATACCTGCAAGAAAATGACCAGGAGCTATTGGAGTTTGCTCCAGAAGATGAGGTAGATGAAGAGGACGGGGAGGATGTCGACATGGACAACGGGTCTCTACCCATCCTCACAAAAGACATCCTACTTGGATGGCAGAAGACCTTGCTTGATGCAAGTTTCCAGCGCCGTTGATCCATACTTGCGCTGACGCTTTTTCTAGTACCGCTCCCTGCGCACCTTGAGAAAACTTCTCATTGCATTCCGGTCTGCTGTACATATGAACGAGGAAAATCAATCCGTCGTCTGGCGTATTGACAACTCAGCAAGTAAAGCGCCATTGAACCCACTCCGTGACATCACACTCACAACAGTTACAGTGTACAACAAGCTTGTCATTACCACTCTGAAATTTACCCCAGTCATTCTCGTTCACCACATTCCCTACAAAACGCTCGCCAATGGAAAATAGTATGTGCGACACGGAATGTCCGCTCCGTCGTGTTCATTTTCTTTGTAGTAAGCCACCTCCACAAACGACAAAACAAAAGGCCCTCCAGAAGCTCGTTCTATCGTACTTGGATAATGTTGTCCACCTGATTCCGCAACTAACTGACAAAGACACACTCCAGCTTGCTTTTTCGGAGAGTGCCAAGATCTTGCCGTATGTTACTACCAGCCGCAAGGCGGTCAAAGCCTATTTAAGGGTATGTTTAAAGTTCTCAACGATTTTAGATGTGTGAACAAGGTGTCCGCAGCAATGCTTGGACGTTTGGTCTTCAGGAGATGATAGCGTCCGAATAGCGGCATTCTTGGCAATCAGAATGCTTGCAAACGCCGCCGACAATGCCACGCTTGACCTTGTCATGAAGGTAAGGACATCGTTCTCAATGATCTTATTGCTCATGGTTATTTCAGAGCACGTACCTTGAGCTTGTGCGCTCCTCAAAATCCACCAGCGCACACAAATTACCTTCTATTAATCTCATGAAAAACTCCGCATCCGAGATTTTTTGCTTGGACCATGCTGCAGCGTATCAACATGCTTTTGGATACATAAGACAGCTTGCAATTCACCTTAGGAATAGCATGAAAACACAAACAAAGGTGACATTTACTCCATTCCTCGCTTTCCCCCGGGTGTATTAACCAGATTCATCGCCAGGATGCATATCGACAAGTGTACAATTGGCAATATGTGCATTCCGTCGACTTCTGGGCTCTTGTCCTGGCAAGGGCGTGTAGCACGGAAGCACAGTTGGAGCGAGGCGAAGAGAGTGAGCTCAAGTCGTTAATTTACCCACTAGTTCAAGTGAGCTTGGGCGCGATTAAGTGAGATCATTCCTTTGTCGTCTGTGGAGTCCTATAACACGCTTTCAGACTCATATCCAATGCACGATCATATCCCTTCCATTTGCATATTGTTCGATCGGTACTTCATCTATCACGCCACACGAACACTTATATCCCACTTGCGTCCTACTTGCTGCCGATAATTTCGTCGCAACTCGGTTCATCGGGTAAACCCAAGTCGTCGACGCTTCGTCCGCTTGATTTTGATACGAACATCCGCACGCCAGCGCAGTATCTCAAGACGCGCGTCTACATGGAGGGCTTGGTAGATGAAGCGGTATTCGTTTTGGCTGAATGGTTGATAAGTGCGCCAGTTCACGGGAGTATTGCATTTCCCGAAATTACCGTTCCGACGGTGGTCTCACTCCGTAAAGTGATCAAAACCGCCAAGTCTAAATCAAAGGGTGGCACACAAAAGGAAATTGGCGTAGTCAAGGGACTGGTGGAGCGCGTCGAAGAGAGCGCGAAATGGGTGGATCAAAAACGCAAGGGTGTCAGCTTTGGCCCTGGAAAGCTATCCGATGTGGAGATGTGGGAGGCTAACCTCAGGGTCGAGGATTCCCCGCTCGCCAAGTATGTCAGGGTGCAACAGAAGGCAAGAACAAAACGGAAAAACTTGGTCGACAAGGTACGTACCGTTATAGGTTGTGCGATGATCGTTGATTTCGTATTGGCGTGTGTACAGGCTACAAAAGGTGAAGACGAGATCTTGGATGATACATGAGACTGGGGGAGGGTGATGCGGCGAAAAGAAGTGGCGTTGGGCATAGCAATTTGGCTCGGACTGGGGTCGAATGCGATGTGGTTTGCAAGTTCCGTTCATTTCATCACTGCCAGTGGTGCCATCACCTATCCACGCCTTAGCTCCCTCCCCCCTCCCCCCTCCCCCCCGGAAATGTGACGCACATGCTGACGATCAACTTGTGTTCTCGCTGATCCCCGCGGAAAGGTGCGTACGGACCGAAACTCAGATATGATCGAACCGCGTAAAGAAACCGATACCAATGCACTGGCTCGTGGTACTTTCCCCTCCCTGGCGTGTGCCATGATCGATTCTTATTTTCGTAACGACGTCGGCAATCCGCGGATGCGACGAGTGGGGTGTATCAGTCATGGTAGATGACCCAATAGAATGGCAAGATTTGCTAGCATGAGTGGGTAGAGATAAGATATTTTTCTGATCATCCGCACGGGGGCGCACGAACACGGCTGAGCGTCGGCTGGGATTATCTCCAGACACCAAAGAAGATTTGCCACCAGGGTCGTCGGATACCCTGTGCGCTCTTCTCGTACCCTTGCACCAGACGTTGATAGTGTTTGGGCATCGACGCCGGCTCCAAGGTCTTTTTGGACAGAGGGTACTGCAAGTACGGCCTGAGAACGACCAGCTGAGCAGAAGAGACGGGCTCACTTTGCGCTGCACGCCATTGTCCAGCAACACTCTCGCAGAGTGGACCGCATCGCGCGTGAGCCGTGGGTGCATCGCGAGCGACTCGAGAAAGTGTTTCAACTGCAGGTTGGGACGAAAGGGGTCCGTGGGCCATACAGCCGCGATTTTTCTGAGCTTTTGGGCGTGCTTGGATACCGCCATTGGACGTGGTGAGGAGCGTGCGATGTGGCTGGTGAAACGAACGCACGCCTGAGACTTTTTTTTCTTTTCTTTTTTTTCTTTGACCTCAACTTGGTCGAACTCGACCAGCACTGGCGAGGGTGAGTGCGGTGTCGGTCCAATGTACGGTGTACGGTGTACGGTATGTAAGTCCAGACGTTGGCATGACTCCCTCCACCCGCCGTCATTTGGCTCAGTTAGTACGCCCGCGGACCACAGCCATTAATCGAGCCACCTTGCCATTCGCAGAATTTCCGATCAGACTACTGACAGGACCAGCCTCGCCAGCGGTGAGTTCACATGGTCATTCTGCACGTTTTCGTCTTCTTTTTTTTTTTTTTTTTTTTTTTTCTTCTTTGCATGGTCTTGACGGACTTCCCAGATTTGAACCTGTCCATTAATTTCAGACAGGCTTCGTACACTTTCTCTTCCTCCCACAGTCGACTAATTCCGGGTCTGCGGTAACACGCCTCGGTGCTAAACACGCCATGATGCGTTCCGGCCACCGTTGCTGTGGTTTGGACTATTATTTGTGGGAACGGTGAGTGACGTTCCGGATCTCTGCACCGCTGCATGGCTTCGTGGCGCCAACGGGATCCAGGAGGATTTTTTTATGCGGCATTGCCCGTGGGGATCTCCGCAACGGTGAAAGTTTCCCTTGCGTTGGAGAGCTGAACTGGCAGGACCAATTTCCGCTCCCGTTTCACCTGGTGCAGGCCCCCGTAGGGCGGCACTTACCGCTTTCCCGTTGCCGGATTTGTTTCATAGGTAACCCTCACGCTGATGACATATAGCGAATGCCGCACGTCCTATGGAATGACGGCGTACATGTCATGGGAAGCGTCGGGATATGTGCCTTGGTCCGTCTCGAAGTGTCCATGTCCCGCGATCCGTTATGGCTTGGCGGTAGCTCTTGACAACGCCGATGTTTAATATCCCAGCTAGAAATTTTTATCCTACCTTGCGCGCGCGAAATGAAGGCTGTAGAGGACGCGTCGACTTGTAAGATGTAACCAGGTAGTCACATCATGATCGTGACCTGTACGCCATCACTCGTCTGAACCACCAACTGCCTCACCGACCCATGCGAGGCCGACAGTCGTCGACGCTGAGCGGATTCGGCGCACATTGTATGTGACGATCTTTAGCGCCAATGCCGGCTTGGCACCGCCATTTTTGACCCCGCAAGCGCCCTCCCTCGCGAGGCTCGTGGTGCACGCGTTGAGCTCTTACCACCTCCTCTCTCTTACTCGGTCACCATGGGGTGCTGCGGCGAACCGGTTCGCAAAGACGACCAGTATACCAACCGTCTGCCACCTGTCAACGCTGGCATCGTCCAGCAACAGCCAGCAGCTCAGCCAACGGCTCACATTTTTGAGAAACACCCGCTGCTGGCACCAGCGGGCCCATCCCCACCTCCACCGGCCATGCATCCCAACCAGCCAACGCTTCGCGGGCCATTGTCTCAATGGAATGCGTCGCCGTCGCCGCCCCCAGGGGGTCTCCAAGGTATGCTACCCATGAGCTCAGGCATGCCCAACCCGTACGACCCTTTTGGGCGGAATAACCACATCGCAACGTCGACACCGCTGTACCAACCCAGCCCTATTCCCGTACCAACCCGTCTGGCGTCCACGTCACCGTCGCTCTCGCCCTCCACGACGTACGCAGCGCCTCCTATACCCAGAATCGACAGCGGAGCTCCGAGTGAGAGTCGCATGTCTATATCCATCGACTTTGGTGCCTTGTTCTTCTTCCATGAGGCGTATGCGACTGCTAACGTACTTCACTCCATAGGAACTACCTTTTCAGGTGTGGTGAGTGAGAACGTCGACCGCCATGAACGAAATAATGAACCAAATTTGAAATCAAGGCGTACGCGTCCTCGCGCATTGCGTCCGGTGCTATTCAGCAAATTCTGCGTTGGCCGGGCTCATTTGAGACCTTCCGCAAAGTGCCGACATGTCTCTTGTATGACGAACACGGACAAGTTTTGGCATGGGGACTCGAAGCCAAGAACGCTGGGCCCATGCCGGGCACGATGCGGTGTGAATGGTAGGCTTGCGTGTTTCTGCTGTCCATCTGTGCGATCAAGGTTTCGATCACAGGTTCAAATTGTTTCTCGAACCTCGCGCGTTACGCGATGAGAGTGCGATTGACCCGCGGTTGCCGCAACTGCCAGTAAGTCGCCGCGTTTGCAGACCCCCTGAAACATGTCATGTGTTCTCTGTTAGCCTGGAAAAACGGCCATGAACCTGATCGTTGACTATTTGACTTGCCTGTGGGAGTATGCAAAGGAAGAGATCACTCGAGAGATAGGAGCGGTCGCAGACCTGAGTAAGCACGCCAGTCCCCGGGACAGGAATCTCGCTGACAGCCGAACAGATGCCGCCGATGTTGTGGTGACTTGCCCTGCGGCGTGGGACAACAGAGGGTGTGATCTCATGCGGGCAGCTGCTATTGACGCCGGGTTAGTTCAATCAGCCCACGCTGGAGATGTTCATTGGCGTGATCGCCTGCGTATCATCACGTACGCTTACAAAACGTTTTTCCGTCACAGCCCTTTGGTTGACCTGATGTCTATCTTTAGGGAGCCCGAGGCCGCTGCAATGCATTGTGCGCGCTTGACCGACCTCCATAAACTCCGCTCAAGTCAAAACTTCATGATTTGCGATGCCGGAGGCGGTACGGTCGTACGTATAGACCCATTCTTATCTTTTAGTGTGGGTGACAGTTGGCCAAAAAAGGACCTAGCGTGTTACAAGATAATTGGACAAGTGGGCCAAAATGGGAATCTCGAAATTGCCGAGATGTGTGCGCGATCGGGAGCGAATTGTGGTTCACTTTTTCTGGATCTACGATTTCGGGAATTGGTCAAAACGTTGTTGGCAGACCATCCTGCGCACCTCGATGCAGCAAGTCTGGCATATTTCATGCACTCGTTTAGTCAGACCGACAAGCTCGCGTATAGAGGTGAAATCGATGACGGTATGTGGCTGACATGTAGAGATGTTCAGCAAATGGTATCTAAATGAAAATTCCCCAGACACGTACTTCCATTTCACATGTTTCAATGTTCAGGACCCACATGACCCCTCTGTTGGATTAATCAATGGCGAGCTTGCGATACCCGGAATACTGATTCGCCGGGAGGTTTTCGACCCTGTTGTCAATCAAGTGAGATGACGAGTGGCGGCGTGATGGATTGTTGGGCTGACTGTTGTTCAGGTTCTGGAGATGATTGAGGACCAGTTGGGAAAGATTGAACAACGGATTGATGCATTGCTTCTCGTGGGAGGCTTTGCAGGAAGCGAGTACCTGTTCAAAAAAGTGGAGGTGAGTTTTAGTGCTAGGTGATTCCGTTATGATAAATTAATCTTTGTTTCGTCAGGCCAAGTTCTCTGGCAAGATCAAGGTCATTGCACGGCCATTTGATGCGGATACGGCGACCGTGCGTGGGGCCGCTCAGTACGGACTTTCGGGCAAGACGATCGTGTCGACTGTGATCGTGCCTCGGGCGTACATTATGAAAGTGAGCGCAGAGGGATTACCAAAGTGAGGACGTACTCAGCGCCACAGGTGAAACTCCCAGCGGAGCCCGAGGATTGGCTGAAGCGGCCCGCTTACATCAAGGATAACGACGCGAGTGTGCCCATATGTGAAAATCGGTAAGCGCCGTGATCATGTGGCAGTTCCAGATTGGTGACGGGCAGATTAGGCTGCAGTATCTGGTGATGAAGGGAGCGATCCTGCGAAAGGGGTAAGATTGTGCCCGATGCTATTTTCGCGTGCGAGTACTGATCGGACGCCGTGGTTGGGTATAGCCAGCGGGTGAAGACCAAGTTTTGGTAAGGATTGTGATTGTGCCAAGTGCATTGAACCTGAATCATTGCAGCAAATTCTCACAGAACAGCCAAGGTAGGAGAGTGGCAACGCTGTCATTCATTACGGCTGAAATTGGGCACAGATTGCAATTTCGTGGCTGTCCTGTACACGTCTGATTCGGACAAGATCATGCGATACACGGACGAGGCAAGGGTTTCGCTGTTTGACAGCTCACGGGGATCAAGGTGACGTTTTATGTCATAGGGCGAAACGACAGAGCTCTGCAAATGGACGGTTGATCTGAGCTCGCTACCCACGTTCCAGCAGAACGCAAGGGTTGCGCAGCCGAGCGGGTTCTACACAGGTGGGTGGTGTGCTGTAGCGTGGGCGGGTGCTGATGGTGGACACAGATTTTGAGCTCGGGCTGGAGATGGACAGTGCGGAGGTACGGGGTGTACTGTTTTTTGAGGGCCAGGAGTGGAGTCGGGTGGTGTTTGATTTTCTGAGTTGAGAATTAGTCGGAGTAGCTCCCAGTGCGATCAGTCAGATCCATCGGACCTGGTGCCGACAACTTTTCGGACATGTCCGAGTGCGGACAACGCCGAGTTCAGTATACCTTCCAAGTCCTCAACGGGCCTTTAAAGAATCGGGGCCTTACAGTAAGATGGATTAGCACCCAATGGCCTCCCTCCAGCTCCAGCTTCAGCCCATCGTCGCTCGCGACAGCACCACCTTCAGTAATTGGGCACGCACGTTTGCGTGTGCCCCGCTCGCCGTGTTTGAGCCCGAGTCGGTGCACCACTGCCAGCTCGTGCTCGCCCTCGCCCGTCGCGAAGGCAAGGTCGTCCGTGTCGTCGGCGTCGGCCACTCCCCCAGCGATCTCGCCTGCACGTCCGGGTATATGCTTCGTACCACCAGACTCAACCGGCTTCTCGAGGTACGCCGATCTAGCCGTGGCTTGTTTACCCCTGTTTGGACAACGCGTCTTTGCCAGGTCAATGTCGAGAAACGCCTCGTCGTCGTCGAGGCTGGCATCGTCCTCGACGCTCTCCACGTCGAGCTCGCTAGGCATGGCCTCGCCATGATGAACGTCGGGTCCATCTCCGAGCAGACCCTCGGCGGCATCATCACCACTGCAACACACGGGACTGGCATCAACTACGCCGTGATCTCTACCCATGTCATCGCCCTGTCGCTCCTTCTCGCCAACGGCTCGCGCGTGTCCTGCTCTCGGCAGGAGAGACCCGAACTCTTTATGGCATCCATATGTGGCCTGGGCAGCACCGGCCTTATCTTATCCGTCACTCTCCAGGTGGAGCCCGCGTTTCGGCTCAGGGAAACTCGGAGAATGTTGGCGTTTCATGACTGTGTCCAAAATGTGAACGCCCTTGTCATGGCCTCGCAACATGTCCGAATGTGGTGGTACCCTGCCGCGGATACCGTGCGGTTGTACTCTGCCGATCGGACAGCAGAGGTAAGCACCCGTTCCGTCCGCCCCAACGTCCCTTACTGACTCCTGTCAGCCAACGCGACCCGTGGCGAGCTGGCTTCGTGACACCCTCCTTGGCTTTCACGTACTCCAATTTTTACTCTTTCTGGGTCGCTACTTTCTCGCTCTCAACGTGTTTGCAACAAGGTTTGCGGCTTGGCTTGTCAAGGACGACGTGCTCGCCGTGGATGACAGCCACCGCATCTTCAATCTCGATTGCAGAGTGAGTCTCGTCGCTCGCCGCGCACAGCTCCGGTAACTAAACTGCACCGACAGTTTCCCCAACACACCACCGAATGGGCGATTCCATACGAGAACACCCGACGTTGCCTAGAAGACCTCCATTCCTGGCTAGCCAAAGAATTCGCGGATGCCAAAGGCTTACGACCTCACTTCCCCATCGAGATCCGCTTTTCGGACAGTGACGACATCTGGCTTAGCCCGAGCAACGGTCGGAAGACGTGCTGGATTGGTATCGTCCAATACAAGTGAGCGCATCTTTTTTTCTTCTCTCGTCCGTCCCTGACACGCTCAGGCCCTATGGGATGGAAGTTCCTTACCAATCACTGTTCGCGTGTTTCGAGTCCATCTTGACCCACCACGGTGGACGCCCACACTGGTGCAAGGCACACTCGCTTCGACCGGACACGCTGCGTAAGCTTTATCCCCGTTTCGACGACTTTGTTCGCGTGTTGGAGGACGTCGACCCCCACGGCATGTTCCGCAACGAATATGTCCAACGCCACATATTTGGCAAGACAGGCCCGGAATATGATGGTGGTGTGTTTCGGCGCCATTCGGGACCACCCATATGAATCAGGTTACAAGCATATCAAAGGTGCAGTGATGCACACAGCTCTGTGGCAACCCCATTCTCCGAATAGTCATACTTATAACCCTAGCTGTTGTTTAATAGATTCCCTCACCAGACGCTCGTATTCCTATAAGTAACCTATTGATAATCAACCCCATGTATTGTGGCGGATACGTACCGGTTTGTTGTCACGATAGAGCTTGCAACAATCGATGTTGGCACCGCTCTCCAGGTTAGGCTCTGCGGTTGGGAATGATGATGACACAGGACCGAGATGGTGGGAATGACGTACCGGCCAACATCGATATCACGCTCAGAATGACCTTTTCGACACTCTGCACAGGGCTCCAGCGCTCGGAGGCCTGCTCATACATCGTCGGGTCGTCACCTGGGGTATGAAGGATGGATATGCACACGGTGCCGTCGGGGTAAACTAGAACGGCATCGGATGGTGTGACGGAGAGAGAGAGAGATGGGGCGCACTGTTGGGATGAAACAAGGGCGGGTCAAACTTCATCTTGAACGGCGACAGGGGGTAGTCGGCGGGCTACACGGGGATGAGACGGGCAATGTGTGGCGTGTGGGGCGTACAAAGGTGAGTTTGGCGACAAAGACGCCACCGTCAAAGGGGGTGTCCTTGGGCCCGCATATGAGGGCTTCCCAGGTGAAGAAGTCGGACTCGGAGATGGGACCTGTCTGGGGGTGAGTGGCGTCCCCCGTCGTCGCTGGCACGCACCTGCGGTAAACATGCCATCGGGCGAGCCTGGTCCTGGTCGTCAGTCGCACTGGATCGCGGGCATGGCGACGTACCCCCGGACGTGAGCTGCTTGTACTCTGTCATCAGGCGCCGTAGCGCTGTCGACGTGCTGGCAGATGCGCGCGCGCTCATTGGTGTTGGCGGACAAGGCTAATCGCGTCCGCGGGGTCAGTGCGCCACTCGCCACCCCGCCCCGCCGCTCGGCTATTAAACTTATCCAAGTCTCACCCCACACTACACCGATGGCGATAAGGGGCTTTGGTACAGCCCTCAGAAGACATGAACCAGGTGGTGGCTGGATGGAAATAACCCCCTCTGCTGCGGTCACAGCGCGACACGCCACTCATGACCCGGCCGCGACGTGTGCGACTTGCTCTGCCGCCCACACACAGCCAATACAGCCTGGTCGCGCACGGATGGATTCATTATGCGGCATGTTCCGACGCGCAGCTAGGGGACATCGTGAAATACGCTAGTGAGATCACAGACTCTCAGGCATCATCTAGAACAAGTCGTGGCACGACGTTCATGGCCATCAGCTGCAACGCACCCTCCATCAGCTGGCCAAGATTCAGATCGGGAGAATGCAACCCACCTCTTGAAACAGCAACTTGGCTGCGTAGGGAATCGTCAGCGTCGCCATCTTTTTCGAACTCTTGCAATATGAACACCATCCGTGATACCCCATCAGCCCGCACTCTTGACACGCGTTCACCTCGAACCTGTCGGAGGAAATCATGAGCCGCTCCAGTAGAAGCTGCGTTGCACCGTATCCAATCAGGCAGTCGCGTTCCATCTCCCCTAGTCGTAGTCCACCTTCCCGGGACCGACCCTCAGTGGGCTGCCGTGTCAACGTTGCCCGCGGGCCCCTGTCATGAATAAGCCGATGCACACCCGTTCCCAGGTTCAATCCGTACCTTGCCCGAGCATGCATCTTGTCCATAACCATATGTTCTGCAGGGAATCAATCAGTGGCGCAACGAGTACAAGGTACTGTCTCACTAAGTTTCTGTAACGTGAGGGGTCAACGGATTTCCGATCCGGACCGCGTACTGGAAATTCCTACCTGATAATAGATAGGGCCAAAGTAAACATAGGCTTCCATTGGTTCGCCGGTGATGCCGCTTGTCAGCATATCTTTCCCGGCGTAATTGAAGCCGTGCTCGATCAAGATCCGTGACATGTCCTCCACCTGATGGGGGTAGTGTTGAACCGGAAACGAGGAAAATCCGAGGCTGCATACCTTGGATCCGCCGAACGCAGTTCCATACTGAAGCTTGCCACACAAAACACCCGCCTGGAATCAGAGGTGAGCAGTAGCCCTGTGACAGGATGGTGCACATTCACCTTGCCAGCCAAGAGCTCAATCATCTTTCCAACCGTCATCCGCGAGGGAAAGCCATGAGGATTCATGATCGTGTCTAGAACATAGTTCAGCTTTCATGTCCCAAACAGGTCAAAGACTTGCCTGGGCTGATGCCTTGATCATTGAATGGCATGTCCTCCTGATTCACGATCAATCCACACACACCCTTTTGACCGTGTCGAGAAGAAAATTTGTCCCCCAGTTCTGGCCTCCGTGTCTGACGGATCAGGACCTTGATCAAGGTCTGGTCATTTTCAGTGTCGCTGATCATAACCTTGTCAACATATCCAGCGACAGGGGATTTGTATGTCATCGGGGTGTTTTTGTAAGGGACAGTGGCCGCTTGGCCGGTAAACGTGTTGTCGTTTGCGTTCGTCGGTGTTTGTTTGTTCACGTAGACATCCCCAGGGTCAACCCTCTCACCAACGCCGGCGAGGCCGTCCAGTTGGATAATGTCATACTTTTTCTGGATCGCACCATTTTCGCTCAACGGTGCGTCTGCGAGCCGGTCGAACCTAGGGTGAACTTCGTGATCGGAAAACACGTTCCAATAGGGAAACGACAGACGAACGTGCCGTTGGGATATTTTCGGATAAGTGCTGCGTTCTTGCGCAACACTTGACACCGTCCATAACCGCGGTCCAAGCTAGCCTTACGCGCATTTTTGCAAGGCTTCGAGATAAGAAACACGGAACATACCTTGTTCAGAATCAGCGCGTCTTCGATGTCATACCCAGAGTAGCTCATGACAGCCACTGTCGCGTTTTGTCCAGCAGGCAGACGGTCATAGCCAATGAGCTCAATCGTCTTCGTCTTGACCATTGGTTGTTGAGGATACACGGACAAATAGAGAAGCGTGTCGATCCGGTGGAATTGGTTGTAGCCGATCGCACCGATTGCTTGCTTGCCCATAGCACATTGGTACGTATTTCGCGGGGACTGGTTATGGTGAGGATATGGAATGAGGCCAGCAACAGCCCCTAGGATGGTGAACGGCTCGATCTCGAGGTGCGTCGTCGCAGGGACAATGTCCGATTCATACAGAGCGATATACGAGTCGTTCTCTTCGTTCACGTCAAGATACTCCACAAGGCCGCGGCGTAAGAAGTCGTCAAACGACATACTTTCCGCTTTCAGTTCCTAGTCATCAAATGTCACGTCAGCAATCACTAGACCCGTCGCGAAATTGGGGTACCGACGAGGATATGATCCGATGTGACCTTGGGCGCTGCATTTTCAACAATGATCATCGGTCGACATATTCGTCCCCCGTCGCTTGCAATATGAACGGCATGGTGATGGTGGTTTACGTAGACGCTAACAAACTCACTAACGCGACCTGCTCTGCGCAGCCTTCGGAAGTTGGCAACAAATCTAGCAGGGGATCGCGTTAACCCAACGATCGTTCCATTTACGTTAACGACAAAGGTATGGGGACCATATATTTCGGCTCCCGTAGCCAAGGTGATGTCTTCACAATATCACTGATAAGTGGTTAGGTTGAGATAATAATAGCTGAGCGCGGACCTTCCACTCCGAGCATGAACGCCAGACGTATGATGGGTTCCTCTTCCACGTCCGTCGTGATATGTGTCATGAGCGCGAGATTCTTGACAAGACCGCAAGCTTCGCCTTCCGGGGTATCACTAGGACAAAGCATCCCCCACTGGCTAGGCTGTAACGCACGCGGTCCGCTGACTTTGCGCGTCTTCTCAAATTGGGACGAGATACGAGTCATCATGCCGAGAGCAGATATGAAACTCAGCCGACTAAGAACGTGTGTGACACCGGCTCTTTCCATCTTGAACCGTTTCAGAGACCAATTTCCCGTTGAAATCGCGCGAACAAATCCAGAGGTGATATGATCACCCTGAAACTGCATCGTGTTGAACGCATCAAATTCGTTCGTCCGCGAGGGCTTCTTTAGGACCTTGTCAATGGCCGACTTGAGATTCGCGTTGAATGTCTTGAATAGATCCTCAAACAGCAACGCTAACAATTGACCGGCGCTTGGATTTATTCGCATTAGTATCGAGTGAGGAGTGGGTCGTTCAGGACAACGTACAGTTCCAGGCGTTTGTTGCCAACATAATCACGGTCGTCGACGGTTTTCTCATCGTCCATGGCCATGAGAACGCGGCGTGTCATGGTCGCGACGAAGATGGCCTTTGACCTAAAATCCAAACCAGCAACAGGGACATGTGCCAATACAATCGTCGCCAACGCCTCCAGTGCCTCTTCCCAGGATGGTCTTCGTGGTCCCACAACCTTGCGATTGATTTTTACTCTGGTACCAATCCATTCCAAGGCTTGGTGGCGGGTGAATATACCGAGCTTAGCAGCCTCTTCCAAGTTTGCGGCAAATGCATTCTTGTAGGCATCGGTGGTACCAGCGGTGAGAAGGATGATTTCCTTGTCCGATTGAATGCCAAGTGCCTTGAGGGCGATAACAATAGGGACGTCCTCATGAATCGAATTGTGACGAAGGTATATTTTTCCCTTTTTCGTAGCTACATAAGTTTTGGACTTGAGACCGCCGTGAGTCGAACTGAAAAAATATTGGCGCTGTGAAACTGCGGGGGATAACGCGCCAACGCTTACGAGGTGCAAGAGGCTTGGACAATGCCCTTTACAGAATCCGTTTCGACGATGATTCGGTTTTTACTCAGCTGTTCCTGGACAAGGATAACCTTTTCTGTGCCTTTAACGACAAAGTAACCACCAGGATCCAGCGGACATTCAGTCATGCGGGCAAGTTGAGCCTCGGATCGGCCGGTCAGGATACACTTGCTACTGCGCAGCATGATGGGCAAGCGACCAATGTTCACATTTGGTCTCCTCACGACGTTCTTCCCGCGAGTATACTGGATCGTGACAAGGATGGGAGCGCTATAGGTGATGTCGCGTAGTCGACATTCGTGTGGGGTGATGCTCTTATCGATAGCGTCTAGATCGGTACGGTCAGGAAAAGCGACCTGAATGTCGGTGTATTTGAGCCAGAATCTGGGATCGACATCCGAAGTGACTTTGCTGTTGGCTTTAACGATATTCTTGATGTCGGTGTCGACAAAGTAGTTGAACGAGTCAATGTGCTGTTTGACGAGACCTTTTACTTTAAGAAAAGCAGGCAGTAATAGCCACTTGTCCTGTCAGACAAGTGATCAAGGTACGAGGAGGAAGATATGTGAAACAAGCGCACCTCGACATTCTTGATCGGATCTGTGAGACCCAACCCATGCCAGTTTGTGCGGTTTAAATGTTGCCAGTCCTCATCATCCGCCTCGACAGCCATGACTTCGGAGTACTTGGTTACTAACTCTAACCTCGGCTATAGGTGTTGTGACCCCGAACACCTCGAGTAGTAATGCTTCCCTAATGCCGATACTTTCAACGTTCATGCATCCCATGAGTATGGAATCATTGAAAAACCTTTTCCAAGGGTCGCTTATGTGTCTCTCTCCCACTGACGGGTCTTATCCAGTGTTCTGGATTCCCCTGACTACTTCTCACCATATCATTTCCCCTGGGAGGAACATTGACTCCCTGAACAGATTACCAAGTAATCCTCTGGGTCATATTTAAGTAATCGTCCAGTTGCTTGACTCTTCCCGCAACTCCTAGTTTCCATATGGTGGCACCGCACTGTCGTACACACGTTTTCTCCCTTGAATACTACAACGCCGTGCGCGATGTTCACTACCAACTAGGTACTTTTTTCTTATGATAGTGACGCCATTTTACGCCGTCAAAGTGGCCGCATTCAGTTTTTCGGCTTGGGATTTGATCTTGACATTCGAGGAAGAAGTGGAGTATATATGGCGGTAAGACCACACAAGTTACCACCGGGTTACCTCACACTGTTGACAGAATGCGACAGTGCATTTTCAAATGGTTCTACTTTTATTTTCGCTATTCTCTACTGAGTACACACATGTAGGCCGAACAAGCACCTTCAGTGCATGTCAAGATGACTGATGACATGAACATCATAGATTTCACTTGTTTATCTCGTCGCACTTGGCATCAGGGCACACATCAGATTTCTTGTGCCGGATGTGGTACCGATATATATTATTCATTATGCAAGTTTCGCTCTGTATGATTGAATTTATTTTGGGGACGAGAGGTGAGCACGACCAACTATACGATACCAGCTTTTCGATTCACCTCTCTAGTTTTTGCACTTTTCAACCGAAGCCGCAAAGTGGGCATTTTATTCGGTATCCTAACTCTCTCGCATATGGCGCTTGCGGGGACGACTCTTGTCCGATTTCCTGAAGCAGAATACTTCGAGGCTTGCATACTCCCTTACCCACAAAAGGAGATAGTAACCTCCCAGCTGTATATTGTCTACTTGAAATTTACTTGCACGATTGGGTTAACGCGCACCCTAGAAGCATCATCTTTACGTTTCAAAGTATTGCCATTGGCATGACCATCTTCAAGCATTCTACTTGGAATGGACCAGGAAGAGCAAGAGTACCTGTGCTGTCGTTTCTCGTCAAGGATGCTGCAAGAAATTATATGACCTTCTTTCGTGAGTTGGCCCATAACTCATGTACCGGGTATGGCTGAATGCGACTCGGGAAATTATTCAGTGTTAGGCGGTGTCTCCTTGGCGGCCTGTGGGTTTGACGATCTGCGTACTACGGCCATTACACAGTATGTCCCAAGTGCCCCTGTTCAAAACCAATGGACTGACAATCCGAAGCTGGTCGGTATCCATGTTTTCAGCTATTGTGAGTAGTGTCAGCATCCCATATACCGTATGATGTGACTTGACCTCAATCTAGGGATGTCGACTCGTTTTGAACATGGAACGCTTCGCGCGCGCGAGGGCTTCAAATGATGAGATTTTGCTCACGACCCACATTTCCTTGTAACGCAACCCCATCTACAATGTACTAACCTTCATTCTGTCGACAATGGAAACGATTATCTAGGAACATGTTGCCCGTTGGGGTGTCCTGTGAGGCACTGACGCCAACAGCAGTGAGAAATTAACTTTAAGGTACCCCTTGCGATCGCTAAGCTCGAAAACTGAGCAGCAGGATCACGTCATTGCACACCACGTGAAGTGATTGCAGCTTGCCAGTCTCGCGAGTCCCTGGCGAGATTCAATAGTAACCTTCACAGTAATCATCAATATGACGGAACTTTAGTCACCAGCAGTTGTATTATGCAGGGACGACTCCATTACGCGCACGAATAGTATTGGCCCGTCCGTTGATGAGGACTAGTGCATATGGGCGTTGGATGCATCTTCGGGATTAATACTTACCCACATCAAGCCATTTAATAGTTAGGTTCTGGCGACAGTATTCCCTCGTGCAAATGTCCACAGGCAACGTTGACTATGCTATAGTTCCCTCTTATGCACTTGCCGCTCGCGATGTGCGTTACCACAGCGGTAAATCTAACCAGTAATTGCTGATTGGGATGGTGCTGACGCTGTCACATCAGTTGCAGCCCTAACATTTTTGATCTGGCAAGCCATTCTGACATTTGATGAAGAAGTTGAATACGTCTGGCCGTACGTGTCCATTGACTGTTACTTGTACGGTCTTCAGTTTATAACATCTATAGTATGCCTAACCAGAGTCTCTTCAAGTGGACATATATATATGTCCACTATGTCGGAATAGCGGCACATGTGTGAGTACCCTTTGGCACATCCCTCTCTCGCCCTTCAAGAATCATCAGGCTTCACAACTGCTTGATGGAGCGATTAGCCGATGGCACAAATCCACCCATTCTCTGCGCCATGTGGGGCGTGTATATCATATGTTTCAATCAGAGCCTCGCAACCTCGCTTGAGTTCCTTCTGGCCGTTCGCGGTAAGTCAGAAAAGGTATCTCCATTGCGGTCTTCCCAGAATCCACCCACAGTATTTGCGCTTTATAACCGATCCAGAAGGGTGGGTCTACTGCTGTCAACTTTGATCCTGGCGGAGATTGGTGGTTCAGTGAGAATGCTCTGGTTGCGAGATTCCATAAGGTTTCATGAAACGTGCCTTTTATCACTACTAAGCAATAGTAGCACAGTGCAAACGTGAGTCTCACCTTTGGTTCATTGTGTTTGATCAATGTGTTTGTCTAGTGTGTTAGGGTTCATCGTTCATTGTACACTAATTGGCCTTACATTGTTCAAGTACATTGCAGCTTTCAGAGGAGGTCGCGGCAGGACCCCCCTTGTATCACTCATCATCCGTGATGGCAGCACAGTGTACGCTGCAGAATTTTGTAAGTAGACTTATCAGCGAGAACCAGATCTCGGTACTGATTTCATCCTTGAGTCATGCTCATTTCGGTATTGTTAATATTTGGCCTGGAGAAGGAGCGAGGGGTCGCCATTTTCTTGTTTGTGCCCCTTGTTGTGCGTTGCTTATGCTTGACCTTTTCTGTTCAGTTGGGCTTCGGCTCTTCTCGGCGTCACGGTATGAGCACATTGGGTTTTTCACTCAAATGAGCGCGTTCACTCACAATATATCCAGGGGCGTTACTTGGTAGTGAGCATGGCGCGTTTTGCGAGAAGGGATATACCAGTGGACATGCCCCGGCCAGTCTTGACCAGCAGATTTGGCATGGGAATAGACGACTTCACCCAGTGACTGTCCATCTTTCTATCGGCGGCGTTGAGCCCCGCTGCGACTGAAAATAATGAATGTAATTATATAGGCTGGACCTACGCTGCCGAACGTTCACACCTTACCGTTTCCCTGCTGATGGCCTGGCGAGCAGAACCCTGCAAGCATGATTATAAAAAGGGTGGTGCCTGATGAACGGCCCTGCTGGGTCCAACCATACCTAATGAGATCAATATGAACCCCATCCGAAGACTCGTTGAGTGCAGGGACAGCGGACTGACCCTACTGGGGTTGTCTGCGGATACTACAACAGCCGGTCCGGTGGCAGTCCGGTGGTATTCACACGATCACGTTGATCAAGAAAGATGGGTACTCCTCTGCCAGCTTGCCCTCCTCGTCCACCAAGCATGTCGCGCTCACCAGCACCGCAGTCGTCCAATTCCAACTCTCTCCTCCTCCGTCGACAACTTACAGATCTCACCAAACATCCCGTGGAAGGCTTTTCTGCAGGTACGGGCAACGTCTCTCCATGGTGTTGAACTCCAACGGATTCCTGACAGAATTATGAGAAAAGGACTTGTCGATGATAACAATCTATATGAATGGGAAGTCATGATTATAGGGTGGGTCGTTTCTGCGGGATAGTTGGCCCATGCCCCCTTGCTGATCGCCTCCAAAGGCCGCCCGATACGCTCTAGTGAGGCACTTTCTGCCACCAGACTTGTCCAGTTGCTGATCTACATTTTCAGCGAGGGTGGCTTCTTCAAGGCCCGATTGACTTTTCCACCCGAGTTTCCCTTGTTACCTCCCAAGATGAGGTTCATCACTCCGATGTGGCACCCCAACAGTTGAGTCTTCTTTGAGAGCGACAAGATTTGATCTAACGGTGAGATTCTGCCTAGTCTACCCTGATGGCGTTGTCTGCATTTCGATCTTGGTGCGTACCGTGCAGAGTTGCTTGAATCGAACTCAATGGACCTGATCAGCATGCGCCCGGGGACGATCAGTATGGCTACGAAGATGCGGGCGAGCGATGGATGCCTGTCCATACGGTCGAGACCATTGTAGGATATTCCTTGAATCTATCGATTGGTGAGACTCATTTTTGTGTACTATAGCTCATCAGCGTCATCTCTTTGTTGTCGTCGGACACCCCCAACACGGACAGCCCTGCCAACGTGGATGCTGCAAAGGAAGTCCGCACCGACTTCGCTGGTACGTTTATCCGCATCATCTGGAGTCACGATGGCTTACAGACCGATACAGCGTACAAGAAGAAGGTGCGGCGGTTGGTGCGGCGTGCTGCAGAGGAGGCGTCGTAGTCGTATTCTTGTGTAGCGTACTCATCTCCCTCTGAACCGTTTTTTTGAGTTATTTCACGTGACTGGGTATGAACCAGTGCGGCGTTCGCTTCTTCTTGACCATCTACCTCAACCATCCCGCCAGCCCGTTACCCACCTTTCCAAGCATTTGAACGCAATGTCTGAACAAGCTGGCGAGGCAAGTCCATCCAAGATTTTCCGTAGATCTGACCATAACCAACATAAACGTAAATCCGCATGTATGTCAAACATTCAATCCACACTTTTCGTCCGTGACTCTATAGGCCGTGCCTGCAGCGCAAAAGGGCAGTTGGACGTCTTTTGTAAAATCGTGGGTCAAGATTCTATTTGTACGGTCTAATATGCTGAACAGCGCATCTTCACAGCCTCGCTGGATTTACGGGGGACCTATCGGCAATGACGGCCCCGCCATTCATCTTGTCCCCCACCTCACTCACCGAGTTTCCCGGTGAGTCTGTTTGCATGAAGTTGGGATGGTTGACACTCATCTCCCCGTAGCTTATTGGTGTGAACGCCCAGAGTTATTTGCACAGATCGCAGATGGTAAGACAGAGGAAGCTCGTGCGTTGGCAGTGTTACGGTGGTTCATTGTATTGTCTATTTCATGTTCTTGCCCTGCCTTGGGCGTTCAATTAGACCTTTTTTTAGAGCACCCTCAAGGGCCAATATACTTCACGTAATGAATCTATGGGATCCGAGAAAAAGTAGGTTACACTCAACCACTTGTCAGTAAAGTCTAATCATGATACAGGCCCTTGAACCCTGTGCTCGGAGAGTGAGTAAAACCGCGCACAGTTGGCGGGATGTTGAATGAGAATCACACAGGTTGTTCTACGGTTATTGGCCAGACACAAAGGAGCGTGGTGGCAAGACTACCCTGGTCGTAGAACAAGTTTCCCATCACCCTCCCATTACTGCTTACCACATAACAAACGATGCAAAGGGCATCGTGTTGAATGGTCACAGCGCCCAAAAGACAAGTTTCAGCGGTTCGTAGTTTGTGTCCTCGCGCAAATTCGTCACGGCTTGACGCATGCACACAGCTGGTAGCATTATTGTGAAGCAGGTCGGTCACGCCATCCTGACGATTAACCTGCCATCAGGTGGGCAGGAAGAATACTTGGTCACTCTTCCACGTCTTCGCATCGATGGTATTTGGTATGGTTCTCCTTATATCGAACTCGTCGACACGAGCTACATTCAGGGGTCAAATGGCTGGCAGTCTGTGGTATGGGTCACTGCATGTCGGGCATTGAAATATGCTGATCATCAACGGTTAGATTGAGTACAAAGGCAAAGGATATTTCTCCGGAACCTCTCACTCGTTCAAGGCAACAGTATCGCACCCTGCACATTCGTCCGAGCGAGTTATTCAAGGAACTTGGCACACCACGTCGACGGACAAATCCGATGGTGCACCATTCCATGACGTTACGTCCCCGAAGGAGGAGGTTACTGTTACGCCAATTGAACAACAAAGTGAATGGGAGAGCAGGCGCCTGTGGCACGTTGTTGCCAAGGGTATTAGGGATGGTGACTTTGAAGCTGCTGCGAAAGACAAGAGTAGGATTGAGGTAGGGTTTCATTCATCCCTCTCGCCAAGGTGTAATGATGATATTTTGTTTTAGAACGAGCAGAGGCAAAGGCGACGAGATGAAGCTGCTAATGGAACCACGTGGCCTCTAAGACATTTCAAGCACATTACCGAGGACCCTGCTTGTCAGTTTTGGTATTCTGATTCGTCGTGTTTTACTGACCCCTCCCAGATACGCGTCTCGCGGCGATGTTCTCTGGGCATCCTGCTACGGAGGATGCCTATGTCTACCTGAACAATGGGCCATCGGCGTAGAGTCTATCGCTGTTCGCTGCAATCATTGGATACATCTTGTCTACACAACGCAATACTAGATTTGTGTGGGCAAACTTTGCTTAGCCTTACTGTTCCCATATTCCAGTATCCAACACTTTGGATTAATCCACTCATTCATTAACACGACCTCTCTCACAAGGTATGAATGACTACGTGTCACTAATAGTGTTGTTGGATGCTGCCTCTGCTCGCTCAGTTTTGCGACTACCTTTCCCTGTCCGCCAACGCTCATTGGCAACCTCCACATGGTCAAGCCTCTTTCGCAGAATTATAGGAACATATTTGGCCCCTCTCCTATACGTGCCTCCGCCTAGAGGTACGCCTAACACTGGTGACTCCTTGTTCGCTAGCAATGGGATTGTTGCTGTTGTTAGTTTAGTAGTACCAAGTGGGAAATATTGAGGAGGTGGTGGATGATACCGAGCAGTAGCCGCTAGAAAATGAGCCTCGAGCGTGGTATGGATGAGCGAACGCTGGTGTATGGAATGTAGCTGATGGTACAAGTCACCCTTGGTCCGCGCTGGCTCGTCCCCGCTATCGTCGTCACCAGTCTGCCACCGTACGTCCGAGTCTGAAAATGCGCACTCCCAGAGCATAAGTGGCAAGGCATCTGCCATTTGATACTCCGGCTTCCGGTCGACGATGGGGAGAGGTGCATTGATGGGAGAGGGACAAGGTTTGGACTCGTCGACGTTCATCAAGGTAGGTACGATCGACGGCTGTTCCAGGCCTGCGCCGACGAGAAACAGGATAGCCACGATGTGCCGCACTTGGTGGTACAGAAACGCAGAACCGACGAGGTCCAAGACGTACACGGAGTCGCCTCCATGGCTCGAGACGGGGGTGATGTCGGCTTTCATGATCCGACGACGAAAGTCGGTGATCTGCTTTGCTGCGTCCAGTTTGGACAGGTTACGAAAGTCGTGTTCACCGAGGAGAGTAGCAGCTGCACGTTGCATGAGGGGAATGTCGAGGTCATGTGCGGTGAAAAAGTACTTGTAATGTCGATGCGTGCAGTTGAACCGGGCGGAGAAGTCTGGGGATACAGGGGACCAGGCAAGGACGCGGATGGTCAGGGGGAGTACACGGTTGAGAATGGACACATAATGAAGCTCTTCCGTGCGTGGAGGTGGAGCAGACGAGTTCGAGGGAGGTTCGTCGACAAGGTCAAAAGACGGCAACTCCGGGGATCCTTGATGGCCGTCTGATGTTGTAGCAGAGTCCTCAGGTCTCGCTGAACCTGTCAGATCCAAGGATGTTGTATCGGGTTCGGACAGACTTGCGCTGGTGACCGGAAGGGCACTTCTAACCCAGAGCGAAACGACTTGTCCGGCGGCGCTCACACCTACGTCTGTCCTGCCGCACCTCTCCCACCCACATCCATCCAAACCGGCGTCGACGTCCACTAATCGTGCCTTTGCGAATGCCTGGAAGAGTACCTCCTCAACGGTTGGCAGTGGCGTAGGGTCAATTTGATATGCCAATCCGTTATATTCCCATCCCGAATAGCAAAACTTGACTGCAATCTTGCGAACTGGGTGATCTTTGAAATGAAAGGGACGTCCGCTGGTACTTCCTGGCAGAGTCGGCTGTCTACAATTACGGTGGCCTGCTTTGACGCGTCGTTCGAGTTCCGTAAGACGCGCGATGAGGTCTTCCTTTGACCAGGTTTCGTAGTTGGGAGTCATGACTGGTATATGGGCCTTTGAAGGCAGGTAGTGATACCGAAAAGAAAATCTCCCGAAGCGCATCCGAGGAAAAGCTAAGCCTTGCATATTTCGAGTCAACTCTACCCTCATCATCATATTGAGCTCAGATCGACCCACCCATTAAAAAGAGTGGAAACTGTTCGCTAATTCTTGTATAGAACACCTAGGTGACTGCTATTCGTAGTCCCTAGAAGACGGCAAGGGTGAGTTTCGAAACGTCGCTTCCCTTGTATTAGTATTAACTGGCGTCTGTCTATCGTCCCATACTACACGGCTGCTAGGTACACGAAGGGGCAAAGTCAAGCCGAAGGTGGCACCGACTACATCTCAGTCACCCATGTACAGATTGAAACCTCGTTTAGCTCCGGCAGAGTTCTTCAGCTCCCTGGAAGAGCCCATAGAAAATTGCTGTACCCTTTTCGAACAGCGCCGCCAAACAGTTTTACTTATATCCGACTCTTTCAATGTTATGCTGGTTGAACGCCCTGTTCCTTATTTCTCCATGGTGTCGATCTCTTCATCCCTCTCAACCGAGCTGGTGTGAGGGTGATCGGCGAGACTCTCTATGAATCACTGACGGTACTACTCGTGTTTGGCAATTTAAGTTCCACAGCATATGTATCTTGCAAGGTTCTTCATTTCTCTTTCGTGCTTCACTCACGCTGTTGTATTTGTGATGCGAAGATTCTATGGTACGGCTTGCCAATTTGTGTTCTATCTTCAAGTCTTTCAAACCGACATGAAACTCGCCATGGTCGGTCACTTTACCATCTCTATATTCTCATTACTCACGTACACAAGGAATGAATGGCATTGATATGCTTTAAGACTTACCCTTGTTATCCATTCCAACAAAGAGGCAGACAATACGTTTCCATCCTTTAATTGCTCTGTACTTGGCCATTGGAAAAGCAAGTGTTGTCCTGGTAAGAGTGTTCGCGAGTTAGAAAAGTTTGTTGTCCAAGAAACCGTCGACTCAGTTCAGCACCAAAGCGCTGCTTGGTATGCATGTCTTACACGGAATGTGTTATGGGTACATGTATGATCACTCCTTTTTAAGCGTTCTTCTGCAAGATATCATAGTGGCCAGGTCTGACAAACGGATAAGTAAACTAATCTAAACCAACATGAAGATCGCTCACCGGTATAGTAAAACTAGAGGCTCGGCACCCTTTGACGCGTCCTCCGAAAAATCGACGAAATTAACCTGACCGTCTGCGGCACGACCGTCGAGATAAGCGACCTTGACATGAACATCCAATGCCTGAGCGAGGGCAGCAACCTGGACGTGATCTTTTTTTCGTCTTCAATATGTACCTTGGCCATCAAAAAGTAAGGATTCATCCTCACCGGCCTCTTTTCCAAGTGGCTCCACAAATCGCTTGCAAAAATCGTCGACGGAAGTTTGTATTTGCGACTCAGGATCGAAAAGAAAGTCCTCGAATTGTTTGTCGACACGTATTTGGGCAGAGGTCAGCAGACGCATATACATCACGATGTAGTTGGATGCTAGGAGGACGGGTGAGATGAGAGAACGTACGTCTTATTCATGCACATACTCATGGGGTCTATAAAATTCTGCCAAAGCTTGTCAACGCCCGGAAGGCTGAGTTGGGACAACCCCTTGAGGATTTCGTAGGGTTCATCAACAAAATCATCAAAACCAGCAATCGCAAGGATATCCTTAGTCACAGATAACCGATGCTCCTTATTCCGTCCAGGGATTCTTATAAGACGGTCCAGGTAGGCAAATGCCAACGCTAATGAGCTGAAATGCATCAAAGGTGAGAACCCAGTGTACGGATCAGAGTCACCTCGATAGAAACAGTCACCATCACCTAGAGTGTTATGCAGTAAGTTGTCTTCGCGCACAATACGAACGAAAACGAGACGCAAACCTTTGGCACGAATTACGAACCTATATCCTCGACTGACTATCGAATCTATCTGTGCCAAAAAATTCGGATTGGAGTATTCATCTCGTAGGACAGATACAGGTTCAGGTGGAGACACCAGGGGGCGTTCTGACCCCATGCTTTCTTCGAGAAGTCTCTGTGAAATGAAATTATAGTGGAACATATATAGGAAGAGTATGCGTACTTGATTCATTTCGTAGAGCTGTGCTTGTGTTAGGTCGGCGATGTCTGAAGGGGGAGTGATATAAGTTATTCTCTGAGCCACGCAGTAAAATGACTGCGTACCCATGTCCTCCGGCAAGATAGGATGTCCGCTGAGAAAAGGCTCCGGTTGAGTCGTCTGGTTGTCGGTGTCTTCGGGTAAATTAGTACTTCTCAATCGCGCTGCGGCCCATCAGCATCAAATAATGCTATCGACTCCGCAAACTTACGTGGGCTTGGAGGTTTCGCATTCTGAGAGCGATCTGAGGCAGGCATTTGAGATAGCAACAAGATATCTGTTTGCTGTACAATCTGAACTTTGAAGGCAGTGTAGATCAGCGTATTTGTGTGTACTTGTTTGTCATTACCTTGTGTTTCAAACACGCATCAACAAATCGGGCCATCATTCTGACTTAAGTTGTACACCTCAGACTTCAGTCGAGTAGACACTTCACTCCAGCGAATAATTCTGTGTACCTATAGCGCAAAAACAGCCAGGAACTACAACGGTAGAGTTAGCAAGATAACACAAGCCCGTACACCACTGGCATGCAGTACTGCTTGACATCAGGGGTTACGTCGTGCGTGTTCGTCAAGTTTGCCGAGTATTTCTTCTTGTTCTTCGATTGATTTTCTTGCGCTGAGAGATAGTTAGTGACATGTCAGGGCTTCAGCCCGGCTTAAAGCCTTGACTCACAAAGACTGTGCAAAAATAGGTACATGCGACGGCTCCTTGATGTACCCCAACTCGATCAAGGCTCGTTGCCGAGATGCGAGCCTGTATGCACACATGTCCATGAGCAATGCGCCAAGAAAGCTGGAAAGCAATCAACCCACTGTTCCATCGGTTTTGGTGGCGCTTTGTGGTGTTTACGCCTTGGTGGCCATTCCACCTCAAGCGTCTTGGGCCGCTTGGTCTTGCCCCCCGCCTCGACCTCCTTGGATTTTCTTGTGGCAGCTTTCCGCCGTTTGTGTTCCTGGAAGTAGGCTAAGTTTCCTCGATGAGCTTTGCCAAGTCATTCGTACCCTGAGTGCGTTTCGGGAACGTTCCTCTTCTATCCGGCTTGGAAGTAGCACATCGTCATTGCGATGACTATACTTCACACCAATTGCACCGAGTGTCCTTTGTATATCATTCTCCTCGGAAATCTCTGGTGGATCTAAGAGCGGTCGGATTGTCAGTGCCTGCAGAAAACAGACACACAAGGTACCCACCGTCGTCAAAGAGCAGAGCGGTTAACCCTTGTAGATCTGCCTGTAGAGGGTTATCAGTGAAGCTGACAATTAATAATGGTGCTGCATCTACATCTTCCTTTCCCCCCTTCTGGTCTGCTTCCAGCATCCAATCCTCCTTGGCCTTCGATTTCCGCCGAGATTTCCCCCCGAGATTTGCCAACGCCCAGTCTAGTTCAACGATTGACGCTTTTTCAATCTATATGATTTAAGTCCTAGGTCCGTACGTCCTTTATCCATGAAGCTTACCGCAAGTTTAGTAGCGAGGGTATCCTCATGAAGTTTAAAAATATTCTTCGCGCCAAAAAGCTCGCCTTGTCTGCTGGTATCACCCTGTACTCCGGAGAAATACCTAACAGAATCATTCGTATCAATTCAATAATCAACTGTTCGGGCACCAACTCTCACCTCGTTTGTATACTTGCTTGGTACCCAATGGCCATCTGCTGCTGTTTGTAAAGCTGGCGTGCATAGATCAGTTCTTCAATTGAGCCTGCTCCCAAAAGTCGGTAAACATGCACGTCGCGAGTTTGTCCGAACCGGTAGGCTCTATCCATAGCTTGTAGGTCATGCGCAGGGTCTGTAAGGGTGTTGAGCTCGAGTGAGAAACGATGCCACGCGAAGACAATGGTCTGTGACTGACTCCAGTTGGGATCTGCATGGCAATATCCCATCAACAAAGAAAGCCGATCGTCTATTCGCACCTACCGAAAATAACCACTTTATTTGCACCAGTCAAGTTCAGACCTGTCCCACCAGCGAGAGTAGAGATCAAGAATATGAAGACATCTGGGTTTTTATTGAATTTGTCAATCATCGGCATCCCTGTATGCACCAAAGGGATAAGCATCTTTAAGTGCAACATGCAAATTTCTATTCCTTACTCTCCAACCTGTCCGTGGATCCGTCTAGTTTCAGAAAATCATAGCCTATCTTGGCATGAATGAACTGGGCTCTGCCTTCAATAACAACTCAATCGTACCGCGATTCTTTAAATGAAATTCCAACATTTCAAGCAACTTGACAGATTTTGTGAAGATGAGAACCTTGTTCGATCGGTCTTTTCTCCAATCCTTGAGCAGTGTATCAAGGACCTGTTGGCAACTCCCTTAGACATCCGCGGCCTATCCAGACCCTGCCACTCACAGCCCATTTGCCACAGAATGACGGCTGCATCATAGCTGTCACAAATTTGGGGACAGGTTCCCCTGCAAATGCGAGCTCTGCAAGCTCACGATGTCGGATGGTCTGTGGTACATATGAAATGGAAAACCACAACCCAATGCGATCAAATCTCTCACCTGCTCTTGGCTATCGGTAGGAGCTTGAGAGTCATTAGTACAAGGTTATGTTATCCATGAACGACATCACCTGGAAGAATCAACGCCAAGTGATTCGAGATCTTAATTAAGATTGAGGTGAATTTTAGGACATCGCCCTTGCCGAACGGATGGCAGCAATCTTTACGTCTTACGGACACATCAGTGGCCATCAATCAGGATTCATCATCATGAACGAACTTTTTCCTTGATCCACAGTCACATGATTCGTCCTTTCGGACGATATTCTGCACTGGGTCCATTGCGAGAACACGCCTATAAACCTTGATTTGCTGAGGTGTTAGAGGACAAAAAACGACTTCGTCAATCTTCATTGGTAACTGTACAGTTTTTGCGTGTCATGAATCTCAGATTGAGGGCCGGATAACTTACTTGGTTCTTGATGATTTCCTTGGTCCTGAGAAAACTCGTATAAAAGCAGGGTAAAGTAGCGATAGTCGGCTCACCGCCGTTTGAAGAAGTTTGGAAGCAACTTGTCTCGCAAAATCACTGCAACAGCCTACGGAAAATCAACCGACATCTTACAGTACAATATGTTACGGCGTACCAATGCTTTAGTCCTCTCCTCTTCAGTCGCATGCGCGGATTGACCTACAGTCAATGGTTTGACAACGAATCCTTTCCATTGCTTCATTGAACCCAGCATGCCTGGGTTTGTCCAGTCAAGGATTGTCCACAGTTCGTTGTATGAATTTTGAATTGCTGTCCCTGTCAGGCCAAACCGCCTGGTGCATATAAATTCATGGTATGCTCTAGTGATTTTAGATCGGGGATTTTTGACACGATGAACTTCATCGACTATGATTACGGACCAAGGAAGCCCATCAAGCAGCGAAATGTCCTTGCGTGCGAGGTCAAACGAAGTAATTACTGCGATAGTGTGATAATTAGCATTGTCCAAAAACCAAACTCAAAGTTTACCTACCCACGTCCAGACGGCCCATCTTAAAATCTGTGAGGACTTCCCCTCGAGACGTTGGCGAGCCAGTGTATGAACCAACTTCAAAATAACCCCACTGGTAGCTTTTCTTTAGCTGGATCGCTCTCCCAACAACCAAAAGGTACATACTGTGTCAAATTCTCGCTCCCAGTTAGCGGCCACAGTGGACGGTGCAATAATCAGGCAAGTTGGCCATGTTGCATTCGCAAGCGGAAGTGTCCGATTCTTTCTCCAATCTACGCCATCTTGAAGCTTTGATATATGATTTCGTCTCCGATCCACATCTCTTCGATCCCCGTATTTCTTCATGATGGCAGACAGGAATGCTATGACTTGAATTGTCTTACCTACCGTGACGTAGCTCAGACATTGAATATTGCATGGTGGGATAAGCGTGGCTCACCCTGTTGTTAAAATGAATGAGAAAATCGGCACCAGAAGCAAAAGCTGGAATTCGACATACAAGACCCATATCATCACCAAGAAGACCACCCCGTCCCTTGTCATACAAATCCCAGAAAAACTGCACGCCCTCACGTTGGTAGTCTCTTAAATAAGTGTTGATCGCAGCTGGTATAATGATACTTTTCTCGCGGCTTAAAACAAATGGACCGAGGTATTTCTGGCCATCACGAAGTGGAATGCCTGGGCGCGGACTGAATGCCTGTGAAGTACGGCGTCAACGCAAGAAAATGAGACGTGGGAAAGGTGCAGACCGGATTGACAATCATGCTCTCTTCGGATTCGGATTCGGTCTCGGAGTCTGACGAGGCAACAGACATTACCCTGACTGAGAGCGAATCAACTTCTCGAGCTCTATAAAGAATATAAGAGTACCAGCAGTGTGTGAAGTTTCCATAAGTCCATCCTCAGACTCTGGTTCGGTTACGGAATCATCTGGAAGAAAATAGCTCAATCATCGAACGGGCGTTATTCATTCACGACATACACTCCACAGAAGATATCTGCTGGCGCTTTGGAAGGGGAACGACTTGGGAAGAAGGTGATTTGCGTTTCAACGTTTGTATCACTGGTTCTGGTTCTGACTCTGATTCCGTCTCAGAATCGTCCTTAGCTGGCGTGACACCGCCCATGTTGGGCATCGCCCCTTTCGGTTTTGAAAATACTGTCAGTGTCCTTGACACAACAGGTTCCTCCGTGTCACTGTTCTTGTTTGACCCGGTGTCTGATATCTCGTCATCGACTCCGCCACTTTCCTCGTCCTCGGAGGCAGAGTGTAGATCAAGGTCATCACCTAACATGGAGCAGGATCATGCATGTGTATGAGATCCGCGAAACCACGTACCGAAATACTGTGCAAGAGGATTGGTCTTTGGTTCTCTACCGTATCGGGGGACCTTTCCTGTAAGGGACGAGTAAGGTATCTGTAGACTTGTACGTTCATTTATGCTCACGCGGGCCATTCTGGGGCCAACTCCCACCAGGAGCATCCCGTCCCCCCCGAGACTTGCTGGACGGTGACGCGTCCGACGGTTTGCGACCACGTTTCGTCCTTTTTGTCTCGTAAACGAATGCACCAGCATTGAACTCTGGGTCAGAATCCGGTTCTACACCAATACGTAAAGCTTTGAATATGCAGCGAGTCCAAGTTCATGTACCTAGGGGTGCGGGGATCGAACTCAGTGTCCCTGAACAGAAATCGTCAAGAAAGGCCCAGAGAAATAAGAAATGGGGCTTACTCTGTCGATATGCGGATACTTTTGTCTCCCCCTTTCTTTGGGACATCGCGGTGGTCAATTGCAGAGTTATCTCGCGTCCGAAACATCCACGTGATAAGGTCACCTGATCTATGCTCCCTTTAGACGTAAATGTTGTGATCGTACAAGTTACAATCATTTTCAGCGCAGCAAATACGGACAACATTGGAACCAGGCGTACGAAGAATGACGACGGTGAGCACACACATGAAAGCACATAAAGAAAAAAGGACAAGCGATGAAGTGAAAAAGTATACGGGGTTAAGGAGGGTTGATAGGCAGTGTCTCGCAGAGCGTGATCGTTATTATACCAGGAACAGCGGGGAGAAAAGTGACAATTAAGCTGCAACGGAGCTGAAAAGGAGAGACGGTGTCTTGGATATGTAACACGTCATGTGGTTCAGCGACTACTCGTCGTCGTCGTCGACGGGTTCTTCACCGCCGCTCTCTTTGGACGCCTTTGCCTGTTGAACAGATGTTAACTGCGGAAAGAAAGTAGAAGGAACAGACTCACGTCTGCCAAGCTCGCTTTCTCCTCCTCGGCGCGTGCCTTGTCTTTTACGGCCATTTCGAGATAGGGCTGAAAGGAATGTCAAGTCGTATCTGAAACAACAGACGGGTATGTTCACCTTTTTCTCAAGTTCACCGAGCTCCTTCCATTTAGCTCCAAGAAGTTTGCCAACCTCACCTATGAAAAGGGTCGAGATGACAATCGCACGTAACAACAATCCACTGACCGAAACCGGCATCAGGGTTTTCGGTCTTGATTCTCTCTCTCCAGTCCTGGCTGAAGAACATGTAGGCGGACAGCGCCCGCTTTGGCCCCCCCTTGGACTTTGACTTGGACCCCTTGGCAGTTTTAGCTTCAGATTTCTCAGCAGCCTTGCGCTGTTAGAGTATCAAAACGGCGTATCAAACGGGGGTAAAAGAATGCATGGGTAAGAGGGAAAAGATAGCATATACATAGCATATATGGGTGTCAGGAGGCAAGATGTGATGAGCGAACCTTGGGTTTAACTTCCTTGGGCATCTGGAAGAGAAAAAGTGGATTAGCAAACGAATCGACACGTCGTGAACATGCGAAACGATGTGCAAGTCGAGTGGGGTGTTGTAGGACACGGCGTGCACCGACGCGTCGGTGGCCAAACAAACACGGTCGCAGCGGACAACGACGGTGAGCAGAACGAGGGCAAGAAATGGCTTGTTCGACATCGCAGACATCGATCAAAGAGTAGACAAAATAGCACCCACCTTTGTTTATATACTACAGTGAGGTGCAGTAGGGGAGTGATCGATTTAGGCGGGTGGGCCGCACAGTACAGCTATAGGCAACGTTAGCTGGGTGGTTTGGCGGGTGGGAGCCTTGTATAAGGGACACCATATTCCAACCGTGAGAATTGGGCACGGACTCGCTGATGTAAGCGCCGTTCAACAACCTGTCTTTACCGGACATCGCCGGCGCGTCGACGCGTTGCGTGGCACGCGTTCCCGGCCGGGGTCTCGGCCACGTCCCGGCTAACCCTATTCTCTGGGGGTCTCAAATTCCAAAATAAATAGACATTGTCCCCATCCCTAGTAGTATGTGATTAAGTGCAGATATAAAGTATACAGATAAACGCGCGATTGCGGTCTAATCTGACTCGAAATCCACGTCAGGGAGACACAACTGTCCCAAGCCCAAGTCAGGTAGTCGTGCCATTTTAACAAGCAGGCCGAGTCCCTGGTCACCAGCACCTGTTCCTGAACCATTCAGGTGTTCCCAAGTGCGATCGTCTATTTCTTCTGCCACACGACCCCAGGTGGTTTTGATGGCGCTGGGATGGTTGAAAGACGCCATAATAAAGCAAAGAGGCGAACCTGGGGAGTAAACCGTCAATCCAAGAGTTCATAATTGCAGACATGCCTACATAAGCCAGATATTTCCTGTTCACGAACAAGATAGGGTGATCGTGTTTCAGGGAACAATTTGGGCGAGTCCTGGATTAGGTCAGGAAGCACGTCACCCAAAGCGTACAAGCGTCGACAGGACGGACAGACGCGACCCGTGGCCCGGCTCTTGTTGTACCACAGAATCTGTAAAGACATTTATGTGTGCGAGCCAACTGAGCAGACTGGACGTACCAAGGCAGCATCCTCGGGGAGGACAGTGCATAGCATCTGCAGGATCTCTTCTTGGGCAAACTCTGCACATAACTCATCGTCCAACGCGGGTGGGTGCGCAAAAAAGGAGGACAGAAAGGCACGCGTATCGCGGACACGAGGTCCGTTACCAGGATCGTATATGTTGGGAGTAGCGATGAACAGACCGTCGTCGGATGGGATGGAGTCATCAGAATATTCGTGAAGATGTGGATCATCGTCGTGAGGTGGTTCCGGGTACGCTGCGGTGTGTGAGGCCTTCTTGTCCCGCTTGATGTGTTGCTTCTTCTTTCTTCTGTTGTTACATGGCCCAGGCATGATGTCAAGGATGAACGTGTCACGCGTGACAGGACGCGTATGTGACATTGAGTTTGTGTATGTTTGCACCAATTGGGTGTAGAGTTGACTCGGAAATTCAAACAAACACTTGGATTACTGATTTTAATCTGCTAGCCAAGATTACACGCCTCTTGCGATACGCCACGACCGTTCGCCTTCTCTGGCGTTGTAAAATATCTGTACACTCTCAGTTCCACAGTATGGCTAATACCATAGAACTCGCCCAGGCATGTCTCGCCCTCTTATTATTCTCGTTTTATACTCATGTGCATCCAGACGGGAAAGCGAGATTACCTCAAGTCTTTGGAAAAGAAATACCAGGTTCAATGGCAGGAGCAGCGTTTCTTCGAGGCCACTGCCCCATCACAGGACGAACTCCGTGGTCTCTCCCAAGAACAGATCAGAGAGAAATACCCAAAGTGGTTCGGAAATTTCCCCTACCCCTACATGAACGGATCCTTGCATCTCGGCCACGCGTTCACCATCTCAAAGGTTGAGTTTGCTGCTGGCTACCAGCGTATGCTTGGAAAGCGCGTCTTGTTCCCCCATGGTCTGCATGCGACTGGGATGCCAATCAAGGTGCGACTAGACCTTATTCATGTCGTTCAGGCAGTCCGCTTATCGCTTATTCCGTTAGGCAGCGTCAGACAAAATCATACGTGAGATGGAGCTCTTTGGTGAAAACTTTGAGCGCTACCATCCCGATGCGGAAGACGACACTCCCAAGGTGACCGCGAACGGTCCTGCCCCTCTTACCTCACAGGTCGGGAAGGCGACAAAGGGAAAACTGGCTGCTAAATCTACAGGGTTGACTTACCAATTCCAAATTATGGAGTCAATCGGGGTGCCCCGTGATCAAGTCAAAAAGTTCGCTGATCCTTATCATTGGTTGTCCTACTTTCCCCCTATCTGCAAAGTACGTGGTGTATTACCGGTCACATTTTCTTTGACGCCTCATCTCAATCTAGGAAGACAACAACGCTATGGGTAACCGGATAGATTGGCGCCGTTCCTTTCTAACCACCGATCTCAATCCTTATTATGATTCCTTCGTCCGATGGCAAATGAACAAGTTGCACAGACTTGGTAAAATAAAATTTGGGGAACGTTATACCATTTACAGTCCCAAGGACGGTCAGCCGTGCATGGATCACGATCGATCTGATGGAGAAGGCGTTGGTCCACAGGAGTATGTAGCCATAAAAATGCAGGTGGTTGAATGGAGTCCTGCAGCAAAAGCACTTGTAGATGGTCGAGTTGGAGGACGAAAGGTGTACTTGGTTCCTGCAACCTTGCGTCCAGAAACAATGTGCGACTTACCATGCTCGGTTCTGAGACTTGCTTTTCGCTAACGCTGTTCAGGTATGGCCAAACAAACTGTTTTGTGGGGCCGTCCTTGAAATATGGCATTTTTGCTATCAACGACACTGACGCCTTTCTCATATCACACCGATCGGCGCGCAATATGGCCTTCCAAGGCCTCTCTCCCTCACGAGGGGAGGTTGTGCAGCTCTTGGAGATTGATGGCACAAGCATTGTAGGAACAAAAGTCAAAGCCCCCCTTGGAGTTATTCCCGAAGTATATGTGCTACCGATGGAAAGCGTCAAAGCAACCAAGGTACGTCAAATCGTTCATTTCGTTCATTCGAGATACTTAGAGTGTATCAGGGAACTGGTGTCGTCACTTCAGTGCCTTCTGACTCACCTGACGATTACATGACGACAGAAGAATTGCGCAAAAAAGCCGAGTACTACAAAGTAGATCCCAAATGGTTGGATTTCTCACCCGTCCCAGTCCTTAAGACTGCCAAGTACGGGGACCTGACTGCTGTCGAGGTTTGCAAGGAGTTGAAGATCCAGTCGCCCAAAGATGCCAAGGCACTTGCGGATGCAAAGGATATCGCGTACAAAGAGGGGTTCTATAGTGGCACCATGGTTATTGGCGACTTCAAGGGGGAATCGGTCCAAGACGCTAAACCAAAGGTTCGCGCACAGCTAATAGAAAAGGGTTTGGCTGTTGCCTATGCCGAGCCTGAGAACCTTGTCGTATCGCGTAGCGCGGATGAGTGTGTTGTTGCCCTGATGGATCAGTGGTACATTGACTTTGGTGAACCAGTTTGGAGAGCGCGGACGGAGGGGTATGTTATCCCTGCGCCTCAATGCATTTGTGTTTGACTATTCCTTTTTCTCAGACTCTTGGCTAGAATGAACACCTGGACAGTTGAGACCCGTAATTTGTTCGAGTCAACCTTGGCTTGGTTGAATCAATGGGCTTGCGCCCGCACGTATGGTTTGGGATCAAGGATGCCTTGGGATCCCCAGTTCATGGTCGAAAGTCTGAGTGATTCGACGATTTACATGGCCTATTATACGATCGCTCATCTGCTCCATAGTAAGCTTGACCGTGTTTTTTTTAATGATTTTGTGCTTACCTAGATCAGGTGGCGACATCACTGGACACACGGTTGGTCCTCTCGGCGTGAAGGCTGAACAAATGACCGACGAAGCTTGGGAATACATCTTCTGTAATGGATCTTGGCCTAGTCTGGAACCTTTTCCAAAAGAGAAGGCCGACGCAATGAAGCATGAGTTCAACTACTTTTACCCCTTTGAACTGCGTTCGTCAGGCAAGGACCTGGTACAGAACCACCTGACCTTTTCGCTATATAACCACGTTGCCATCTTTTCAGAGGGCAAGTGGCCTCTGAGCGTCCGCACAAATGGCCACTTGATGCTCAACGGACAAAAAATGTCAAAAAGCAAGGGGAATTCGTTGACACTTCGGGAGGGCATCGAAAAGTTTGGCGCAGATGCCATGCGCTTGACCTTGGCAGATGCGGGGGATGGTGTCGAGGATGCCAATTTCGATGAAAAGACGGCCAATGCAAATATCCTGCGTTTGCATACATTGTTGGGGTGGTGTGAAGTACGTCTCCAACATTTATACGCAATGCAATTCGTTGACAAGAGTGTCTAGGACATGTTGAAGAACGAGTCCAAGCTGAGGTCTGGTCCCAAGAATTACCATGATTGCGTTTTTGAGGAGGAAATCATCGACCACATCAACATCACCAAGCGCCACTATGACAAGTGCGTTTCGATGTTCATCTCAATGTCTTCTGCCTGATCTGCCACTACAGCACCTCGTTCAAGGATGCCCTGAAATATGGCTTCTACGAGTTCCAAAACATCCGTGATTGGTATCGCGAGGTCACTGCCGATGTTGGCATGCATGTTGACCTGGTCAAGTACTGGGTTCGCGCCTCAACCTTACTCATGACTCCATTTGCACCCCACACTGCTGAACATATCTGGCTCGCCTTCCTGCAAGAACGCGAATCGGTCCAGCTCGCACGTTGGCCTGACCCTGGCCGCACAGCCGACCGCGCTCTTATCGAAGCTGGCGCCTACATGCGCGATACGCTCAAGATGATCCGCGATGCCGAGACGACGCTGCTCAAGAAGCTGCAAAAGGGCAAAAAGGGCAAGTCAGACGGCCCGTCGTTCGACCCCAAGGCTCCCAAGAGCGTCAGGGTCTATGTGGCGACGCGGTTCCCAGAGTGGCAGGAGACATGTGTACAAGCAGTTAAGGAGGCATATTCCGAGGTCGAGAACAAGGTAGACGATGTGCGGGTGCGAGCAAGCTTGACGGAGAAAGGATTGATCAAGGATAAACGCGTGATGCCATTCGTGCAGGCTTTCAAGGCAAGTAATGCGGTTTTAGAAGATGTCTATCTGATTGAACCATGTACACAGAAGCGGATGCAGGACTTGGGGGCCAAGGCCGCCTTCAACCGAAGTCTGTTATTCTCTGAGCCTCAAGTGCTCACCGAGTTCTTGCCGTACTTGAAACGGTCATTGAACCTGGTCGATGCGGAGGTGTTTTTGGTTGAAGAGGCACTACAGAGAAACGAACCAGGTTTCACGCCGACGATCATAGAGACTTCAGAGCCTGGTAGTCCTGCTTTCGAGTATCGCAACGTATAATCTGGAAATCCAGGCTATGTTTGCATCTAGTAACAAGGTTCGCGTCGAATTGAGAACACCAATGATAGTTAACGTTCGACCATAGCACGGCCAACGCCATAGACATACCCGTGCGCACCCGACCAGGTTCACATAAACTTTCGCGACCGATGGGCCTCTGTAGCTAGCACGGGTGAGTTCTCATCCCTTATTTGAATCGCAACAAAGGGCTTTCTTCGGTTCCAATGATGGTGAACGGGATGCCGGTCTTGGTACACCTGCTCGACAGTGGATCTGTCGGGCGCAGGTAACTCTGTAACACTTGCAAGATCCTCTCTCACTACCAGCATCAACGTTGTAGAGCGCATCATATTTTCGGATCATCCTCTGTGTCATCATTACCTTGATCTCAATCCGCACGATCCGCTCGCAGGGGCTTGTTATGAGCTGGTCGTGCCACTTGTTCGACTCGGCGGGGAAAGATCATGTACCTCTCCCATCTAGAAAGGGAAATCCAGCTCACTGCGCAGAGCGGCGCGTTTCATCCCCGCGACGTTTGGTGTGCCCGCACCGAGGCCCGCTGAGGGCCACTGTCCCAGTTCTCACTCCTCATCGCCGTTGCAAGGAAATTGCAGTGCTTTTGAAGCACTGAAAACCATCTGACGGGTCTCGGTGCGGCTCTCGCCTCTGCTCCAACCACGTTCCTAGTCAGGGTTCATCTTGCCTCTTCTTATTTCCTTGACCATAGCACTGATAGCTTTTCAGAGTTCCTGCCCCATCACCCTATATTCCATCTCTACCCCTTGTCGGTGTCTCTTCTAGATGGCCAAACTTGAGACCCCCCCGGTACCAGCTTGTACGGTGTGATTTGGATATGAATGTGATTCGCGGGCAGACTGCCCGGCAGGAGTCGATGCGTTTACCTAGCCCATCCACTTCGATACTAGAAGCATCACGCTCACGTGTGCACTACCTTTGACCATTAATATTCTCTGCCCCAACCTCTTGCTCGTGGCTCACCACAACGTAGACAACACGTCTTCTTATCGAAGTCTTCAACCGCTAGTACAGATCAAAGCCCAACGGTTTGTTCACTCCTACTGTGGTTTCTTGATGGCATACGTGTCTATATTCAGTCATGCATGTTTGCTGTCACCACTATGGCTCGTGCTAGTCCTTGAAGGATGCATCCCATCTGGTCGCAGTGGTCTGATTGTACAAATGTTAGATTGGATTTGCAACGGAGGAAAATCCGTTAGATAGAGTTCGCACATGCAGATACCTAATGCTCAAACCATCAGTGTGGCTGTCCCTTCCATCTTGTATGAGTGGTACATATATATGGGATACCATCCATTTAGATCACATGCACTGGGAGATGTTCAGCCTTGAATGCCAGGCCCACCTTGAGAATGGCTGTGTATCAGTGAGTGGTGATCCCATGATTTTCAGGGTATATACATGTCTTGTTCTGCATAGGTCTCCCAAATGCATGTGATTGTTCATGTGAGGCCTATTGATGAGATACTGTAGTTTTGCAAGAATGAATCAACTGTTTTAGCTATGTACAAATGACTGATTTGTCTAAACACATTAGCAGGCTCACAGGAAATGTGAAATAGGGTTTTCCTTGGGTAAGCATTCATTGGTTGATACTCCAGATACAATACAAATGGACACACTAACAGACCTGTTGGATCTTTCCCCATTGAGCCTTGGTATCAACAAGGAGGATGTAGTGATGGGATTCACTACATCCTATTGCAGTCTTGCAGACAAGCCAAACAGATAAATAGCAAGTCCTTGCCATCCATGGTATGACTGTGGAGACTTGACAGGTGTCTTTTTTCAATATTGGATTGGAGTTCTTTTGCCATTAAGTCTCAAATTCTAGTGTGACATCTTTTATACTCCTGTGCATACACATTGTGTATTCTGTTGAGCTGAAAGAATAAAAGTATCAAAAGTTTTACAGTACACTGTACATACACTAGCAAGGCATTTATTTTGTAGACCCCATGAAACCACAGCAAACTTCTTCTTTGCTTATACATCTGTTACAATAATACTGGCTTTCAATCCTACAAGACTTTCTGGACCCTGCCACCTTTGATGATTAGAAGCAGTTCCTCACTTGCTGGAATTTTTGGCTATAAGAAGTTAATAAAATAGCACAAACAGGTGTTTTATTTTTAAAACTTACAGGTGATATGTCCAGAGATCAGATTCACAATGAGTTGACACATCTCTTTCTTCTCATTTGGCTTGTATTGAGGATAGAACTCAGTGAGTGCTTCAACAACTCTGGTGGATGTTCCAGAAGATTTGTACTGCTCAGCTGCTACTATAACTGGATCTGGGATATTCTGCTGGTGTAGAAAGAAGGAGTGTTCCATAATAAGGGCAGAATCTATGAATGTCAGTTATTATGGGAAATAAATAATATTGCCAGAAACTTACCAATGCTAGTCTTGAGAGCTTCCTTCCATGCACTAGAAGGAAGATGGACCTGAGAGAGCTTAGACAGTGTAATTATATATATGCCAAATAACCACACAGTACTAGATGTTTGAATATTTGTGGAAGCTGATATAGAAACCTATGTAATCATGATATTAATTTAGCTTTAAGGCATGTAAAATAAATTAGCTACCTTTGAAACCCCAATGGTCTGTAAAAACTTCAAGTAGTTATAAATATAAAGCAATTACATAACATACATTCTATTATATATGAAGAATATCAGTAAAAGCAAGAGACTAGGAATTATTTGCTTACCTTCTTATAAACAGAAATTAGTGAGGATTGAAGATTGTGAGAGGAAAATATTAATATAGAACTTACATCCTAAAACACAAGCCAATGAGTAAGAAACAAAGCAAAGGATTTAAGACACACTAGCTATGAATTATAAGCCCAATAGCAATGTTTTAGTACAATGCATGTGGAAACACATACATTCTATACAATATTATTTAAATCATAAG
>JBBPUD010000057.1:0-29772 GCA_038094475.1 Phylloporus aff. rhodophaeus | reverse complement strand
AAAATTACAGATAAAAGTAAACTCACTCGCTAAGTATTGAAATTAGATAGTCCTTATATAAACTGTCAATATACATACCTTCTACAAATTAATTAGATTTAGAAAGAGAATAGTGAAAAAATAACACTTACAAGCTACAATAAAAAAGTTATAAAAGCTTATAAACCTAATAAAAATTAAACTAATTACATCCTATGGACAAGTATTAGCACTATTTTGACTTTCTTGATAACAAGTAAGCCACTTACTTCCTATGCATAAATCAGTACTATTCTCAAATTTCCAATGGCAGATAACTTGACTACTTACATCCTACAAACAATAAAGCACAGGGATTAGCAATGCTCTGAATCTCTTAATGACAATCAAATTCCTTACATACTATGAATAATAAAATACAGGAATTAGCACTTTCCACAATGACAATTAAATCACTTACATCCTATAAATATTAAAGCATAGAAATTAACATTATTCTAAGTTCTCCAATGACAATTAGATCACTTACTCCCTATAAGTGACAGGGCACAAGGATTAGCACTATACTGAGTTCCCTAACAACAATTAGACTACTTACCCACTATGAATGAGATTAGCACCGTTCTAAATTTCTCAATAATGGTCAAATCACTTACACTCTATGAATAATGAAACATTAAAGTCAGCTCTGTTCTGAATTCCTCAATAACAATTAAACCACTTACTCCCTATAAACAATGGTTTACAAGAATCATCATTAGTTTTGAATTCTTCAATGATAATTAGATTACTTACCCCCTATACATAAATGGTGGAGCATAGGGATTAGTAGTATTCTGAAATTTCCAGTGACAATCAAACTACTCACAAGCTATGAATAATAAATCATGAGGATTAGCACTGCTCTGAATTCTCTAATGACAATTATGCCACTTACACTCTATAAGTATTAAAGCACAGGAATTAATACCAATCTAAATTCCCTAGTGGTAATCAGATCACTTACACCCTATAAGGTAAAGTATAAGGATTAGCATTATTCACAATTTTCCAATAACAATTAAACCACTTACACTCTATAAATGATAGATTATAGAGTTAGCACTATTCTAAAATTTTCAATGGCAATCAAACCACTTACAGACTGTAAATGGGTTAGCACTATTCTGAATTCCACAATGACTATCAGATTACTTACCCACTATAAATAGTAAAGTAAAAGAATGAGTACTATTCTGAATTTCCCAAAAGCAATCAAATCACTCACTCCCTATGAATAATAGGGTATTGGGATCAGCACTACTCTACATTCCTTAATGCTAGTAATCAGACCACTCACAGACTAAATAATGAATCACATGGATTAACACTGTTCTGAATTTCTCAATCACACTTACTCTCTAAGAATGATATAGCACAGGATTAAGCACTATTCTGAATTTCCAAACAACAATCAGATCACTTACCCACTATAAACAATGAAACACAGAATTAGCATTGTTCTTAATTCCCCAATAACAATTAGGCCACCTACATTCTATGAATAATGGAGTACAAGAATCAGCACTACCAAATTTCCAATTAGAATGGCACTTACACCCTATACAGTAAATGGTGGATTATGGGGATTAGCACTACTTCAAATTTCCCAATGATAATTAGACCACTTACTCTCTATAAATGACAAAGGACAAGAATAAACACTGTGCTAAATTCTTCAATGACCATTGGCCTACTTACCCACTATGAATGATAAGGCACAAGGATCAGAATTATTCTCAATTCTTTAGTAACAGTCAGACCACATACAGCCTATAGATAAAAGCATAGATATTAGCACTGTTCTAAGTTCCCTGAGAGTAATAAGATCACTTACAAGCTATGGGTTACAAAGCAAAAAGGAATTAGCACTGTTCAATAACAATCAGACCACTTACTCCCTATGAATGACAGTTATCAGCATTGTTCTGAAGTTCCCAAGGACATCAGACCACTTACAAGCTATGCATAAAAGAGTCAGGGCAAATGTAATCAATATCACTTTAATATTCATATTAAGAGTATGAATACCAACCCCCTATAAATGAAATAAGAACAAGCATAAAGTATTATCCAATGTTCAATAAGACTTTCTTACCACTGAGTGTGGAAACCATGATGCAATGGCATCAACCAGCATCTGCTGATCTTTAGTGCTGAGTAGATATTCAGAACCATATCTGTAGTAGTGAGAAACAAATGGCTCTAGAGCACTAAATCATGTTTAATTATCAATATTGATAAATTATCTATTTGATTACAACCACCCACTGTTGCACACAATATTTGATGCAGAGTAGCATGCTAGAATGTTGAGTGGTAATCAGTAACATCTGCAAGGCTTCCTCATTCAAGGCTCCTGCAGTACTTTCTAAGAGAGCCTGGCATCCCACATTGGATTTGTGCATGTCTATACAATGGAAGCCCAACCAAAATTCACTAGACAAGTTCACTTAGCTTACCTTGCAGGCAAACAAAATCCTTTGGAGGATACTTCCTTGTTTTTAACCTTTCTGGTCCAGTGCTGTTTCTTAGCATGTCTTCCTTGTACTCCTCAACCTTCATGAGCTGCTGCTGCCAAGGTAACCTCTTTTCACTTGGTTTGAGTTTCCCAACAGCTGCAGCATATAGTGCATCACATTTTGTGAACACAACCACAACAGGCACTGTAATTAAACAGTGACTAAGAAGCAGATCACAATAAACTAGAAATTACCATTTCCTGTGTCACACTCATCAAAAAACTTTTCCTCTGCAGCCAATACCTGACGGTGGTACTGGTCCATCGAGATGCAGTACCTATTCCGCAAGAAGTTACCCTTAGCATGCGACTGTGAATGAAATGTCCGTTTACCATATGGCATGAATCCGTCTATTGAGGAAAGTAGTCTTTGCACGTTCGACAACAAAATCCTTCATCTGCTCAAATTCTGTTATGCTACCGGCTTCGAATCCGCGAGAGTCATGAAAGACAAAGTCTGGGTTACTCTTGAAGACCATCTCATTTTCAATGTTGTGTATTCCGCGCTAGAGACATGTCAGCTGAACTTGAACGCTCAGCAAAACCTGCCACACACCCCGGCAGACTCCTGGATTTGTGCACGATCAACCTGATCACAAACCATCAGTGCTCTGTGGGATTCAAATCGGAATAATAGCTATACTTTTTGCCCTCGATCGTTGTAGATCTCTGGTTCTTCCGTGGAGTCACAGATTTTCTTGAGAATGGTTGTTTTCCCTGCGTTGGCACGGCCTATAACGAGAATCCTGAACCTTCCAAACCGTTCTCTGAGGTTTTCGACTGGCATAATGTAGTTATGAGTTATGAATGAGGCTGGGAGATACACTTCGATGGTTGTCGGCTACACGGCAATAACCGAAAACTCTTGTGCAAAACACAAGGCTTGTGCTCCGATTTCATTAATACTGCATACAATTTTATACATGCGCGCAGTGCCCGGCTCACCTCCAAAAGATCGCGCTTATTGAAGTACGCTCCGAATCGGAAAGTCCAGCTGATTGTACCACCTACAGGTCGCACCGAACAACTGCGCAACGTTCATACCGTCATGTCATTGTTTCCTTCAAGTCAGCGCTGAGGACACTGGTGACATTTTTATCGAACCTTGGTTTCCTACCACCTGATCATCCCCACAACCTCCAACGGTTTTCAAATCCTTCGATCTTGACAACACCCCATTTGAACTTGAAACCACTGCAATGCCCTTCTGCTGCTACTCGACGCACCTCTACACAATCTTACAAACTCTGCGATATGCTGAGTTCATGGAGAAGGCATTCGCGATGCTTCAGGAATGCCGACCCAGGGCTGTATCTCACCCCTCCATATTATCTCAATCCACACCGCTGATGCCTGCCTCTCGTTTTTGGACCTTCGATGGACACGTCCTCGCAGGAAGGTCTCTAAGCGTTGCAGGGTAGTCCTGATAGGCTCGTTGATGGTAGTAACTTACGTGTTCGTCTTCTTTCCCTCCATTCCGTCATATGCTCACCAGATTGTAAATCACTTCCTTTGTCCTCAGGACGATAAATACATTAGCGTTTCTCATCAGCCAACCTGATATGACCGCTGAATTAGAACATGTAATTGCTTATAATCGCTTGCAAAGGCGAGACTTGGCACTGCTGCGAGTCGTCGGGGCGAGAACTAGAAAGGAGCCAGTAGTAGTATGTACCAAAGAATGTATGATGGACCGTCTCTGCGACTGGCTCTCTGCGCATGGCGGCGTGTTTCATCCCCGCATCGTCTTCGACGTTCAAGGTAACAGACAGACTCGGGCTCGTCGACGTTGTTAACCATGAGTAGGTCCTTTTGGTGTTTCTGTGCTCGCCCCAAAACTCGTCGAGGACACCACCATTGTTACTTGCCCGTTCTCGCTCATCATCACCAAGCGAATCGCAGCCGAGGCACTGAAATCCCTCCTTGGCGACGAGCCTGATCTCGATGTCTGGTCAGAACGACAGCTGATCGTTTCCTACCTCTGCTTCCACTACGTCTGTTCCCAGTCAAGGTTCATCCAATTCTCTTACTCCAATCGCTATCTTGACCACACCAACAGCTTCCCTGATGTCTTGCGCCATCTGCCCTACGTTCAATCTCTGCCCCTTGCGGAAAGATTGCTGTCGTCTCTCTATTTCACGATCGCCGAGCTCGAGATCCTTCGCGGGACCAACTTGTACGGTGCGACTTTAGATCGCGAACGCGATTGGCGTGCAGAATGGGACCAATGCCGTTCTCTCGTGCGGTCCGTCAGCTCAACATGGGCCGATGTGTTCACCTGGTTTGGCTTGTTTTGATGTAAAGACATCCCGCTCACGCGCACTAGGGAACTATACAAGTCTGCCTCGACCCATCTCTCGTCCCGCGCGTTCCCTTCGTCCATCCTCTCCCCCAATCCTTCGCTTGTTGCCTCCCCATCGACCTACCCCGTGCTCATCCCCGGTGTCGACCTCTTGAACCACAAACGCAGCCAACCCGTCTCCTGGGTCGTCTCCTGTCAAAACAGGGCCACTGACACGATCTCTCTCGTCGCGCACCCACAACCCCAGCCCGACACGGACAACGGATCCACAGATGACCTCGCCGAAGTGTTCAACAACTACGGACCAAAGCCCAACGACGAACTTATTCTCGGCTACGGCTTCTCGATCGCAGACAACCCAGATGACACCATCACCCTCCAGATCGGAGGGTCACCTGTCGCGCAGAAATGGGTCGTTGGCCGGCATGGTGAAAATGCCGATGGCCTGTGGTGCGATGTTCGCAGCAGGGTCGCATTGGGGCAAAACGAGTATGAGTTCGAGGACGAGCTGGATACGGCGGGCGTGTTGTCGGACATGGTCCAAGCGAAGCTCGACGGGATGAAGACGGTGGATGATGTCCGACGGTGTGATCGCATTCGACCAGCTGTCCAGGTAATGTTGGAGCACTATATCGCAGGTGGGTATTCCTAGCCATTGCCGGTGATGCATCTGAGTTCAATACATAGGACAACGGGAGATTCTAGAATCCATCTTGGTGTATGCGAATGAAAAACAAAGAGAAGCCATCGAAAATGCCAAGGAACTAGGCATTGATCTTGTACTCGACAACGATATCTGAATAACACGACTACTACGTCCATCATTCATCAACAAGGACACTACTCTGACAGCGTATTTCACAAGAGCTTTGCTGTCACTCACAGGGTACTTGCTCTTCCGTTCCTGCAGGTTTTATGCCGACGACTATCAATCGACGCGAGTACGACACATAGAAGGTCAGGATGTAAACAGTATATGGATTTAGTGGGCAACTACATACAATTCTAACTATCCACCTCGGGTAGCTCAAAACCTGCAGCATGTAACAACGTCGCGAACTGAAAGGATCACGTTGGTGGGGATATTGTATATTACCCGCGCGTACAACTCACCTGAACTCTGGAGATATACTGGACTTGTTGGAGATCGAATCCTGGCCTCTCACTTATGTCACCTATCGTAGTATTATTAGAGGGTTATATGGATACTGTCACAAGAGTACCTACCACTGTTGTGATACATAGGATCCGCAACTAGACGAATAGCGAAATGAGACGCATCATCAATGTTAGTAGCGCAAATGACTTACTTGGCCCAGCACGTTCAAAGACTTGCATAGCAGCATACCCCTGTTCGTGGAAAGACTGGAGGACGTCGAATTATGCGCACCAAGGACAACACGAGACACATACCTTGTGATCGCTGCAGCAGGCAGTCGTGTACCCAACGTTCAATTCAGGACTGTATATCTCGGCCATCTTTGTAATCAGCTTTGCGACCTCTCGCGAGCCAATACTAAACGTCCACAAGGTCATCATGCATATCGAATAGATGGACCAGATATGACGCACTCTTTGGATAAGCCAAGTTGAGGGGGTTCACCCGGCGCGTGGTATGCGAGCATATCCGCTTGTATCATCAACGTCACGTTCGCGTTCTGCTCGCGCAACTCTCCTGCGTAACGGTCAGATATCAACGAGCGTTCTGAAATGAGCGCGTACGGGCATAAGCTTTCGAACCGAGTAATCCCTGCTCCTCGCCCGCAAACGCGACAAGTTGAACGTTTGCATGGAACTTGAGGCCAAGTTCCTTGATGCGACGAGCGATAGCGAGCAAAGAGATGGTGCCAGAACCGTCGTCGTTGGCACCAGGTGCCTAAGTATCAAGCACCGTTATATCACCAGACGACGGTATGGCACACATCACTCACGCGTGACGAGCCAAATGACCCACGCGAGTCATAGTGTGCGGATATCAACACGATCGACTGCGAGTCTACCATACCAGCGTATTTACTTTTACGCACATCAAGAGACCAGTGTCAGAAGAACCGCAACGTGAGTTTGAACAACACTCTACCAGACGATGTCGGGTGCAAACCCTTTGGAAAATGGTTTGAGCTCGCATGTTGCACCTGCTTGTTCGAACTGGGTCTTGAGCCACCCTGCAGCGACACGCGAGCCATGGGCAAACGAATGACGGGACCGGATCCCGGACGTGCCGTCTTCGTTGGTGAGATAGCGGATGTCCTTGCGCATGCCATCTATAGAGATTCCGTCGACAATGGTAGCGACGAGGGGATCAAAGTGCGAGGATGCGAGAAGCTGGCGGATGTAGGCAAGCGCTGGCTCTGGGACAGGGAGTATCGGGACGGGGTTGCGCGGGATTAGGGAAGCTTTCCAATACCGCGGAAGGACATTTGGGAGGCTGTAGGCAGCCCCTTTGTCTGGAATGGAGACAAGAGCGAACCCGAGGGTTGGGTTGTGGTAGAGAAGAGAGACGGGCAACTGAGATTCGGGCGCGCGCAACACGGTCTGGTGATCGCCTTGGTCTCTGCGAAGCCAATGGAAGAAGACCTCCACTTCAGCGTCGTATGCAGTAGTTCTGAGCGCGTCGTCGATGGCGGATTCTTGGAGCCAGAGTAGTTGGTCGTCGGTCGCAACTGGGAGAGGGACGACGACAGAGTCGGTATCGGTTCGGAATTCACTCACACAGACAGACTCGGTGGGCTTGAAGATGGCCCGTGCGCCATGGATACCATGAAAGCTGAGCGCAAGACACGACGGAACAGACTCCAAGACGAGGTCGAGGTAGGGAACAGTAAAGAGAACAGCAGTCGTGGTTAATGTCATACAGTCACCAACGCTATTTCTTGCCCGTCAAATCAGCCGACGCTATCCATTTCTTGGGAACCCCTCTGGACAACAGAAAGTCCATCACCGTCTTGGTATGCTTTCCTTGCACAAAGACCTCCAATCCAGACGCTTTCCCTGGCGTAGGAGACACTGTTGGCAACAACACCTCAATTCAAGTGCATCACCTTGGAGATCTGGCAGCCGAACACGCACCGGCAGTTGCACATGCACATAACCGTCTGAGCTCGTCTGCCATCTCCTCCCCCTCGAGGAAGAATGGCTCAAATCCTGTCACCAGTGTACTCGCTCTTCTGCCCTGGCGAACCTTGACCACAATCGAAATTGGTTTTAACTGTCCTTTCCTATCAACAGTCCCCTTGAAACCATGCGCGACCAAGGGATCTGACCTACCTGAGTATCCGGTCTTTTCCCTCTGCTTGTATTTCGTACCAGCTCTGCATCTTCTCTGATAGCCTCCGTACAACGTCTTCTCGCTTCAAGAATTCAATGCCCTCGGATGCCCCTCCTTTAGCACACATCGTCGAGAGAAGTACTTCATCTGTCCCCACGTTGACGTACGATTGATCGTGTGCATTCACGAGTTGTCGCACGCCGATATACTGATTCACTAGCGACTTCAGTTCTGAATAGCTATACAGCGCCGAAGAACTGTACCGCATCACAGCAAGGAAAAACGACGTCAGTAAATGCCCTCGGAAATGAAATTGCACGCACTCGAACCCTCCCTCCGAGAAAAACTGGGCAGACCCACTGGCAGCGTGTGGCTTCCACAGTTCTCTCACCTCCATTTCTCGTGCCTTGCGCCTCTCCTCTTCCGCTTTTTTCTCCCTCTTGTCTTCCTTGACATGGACATCTTGGAGTGAGGTGTATAGTCGATGCGCAACCACGTCTGGATGGGTGGCAGACACATTCATCACGAGCGATTCTGGTTTCATCTCTTTGAGCGTCAGAACCCGTTGCTTATCCAAAAGCTTGAGAAAGGCATGGAGTGACTTGTGACTGGAATGTTTGATATCAATTTGTGGATACGACGGTGGTGCTTCACCAGGTTGCAGTTGTTTATCAGAGGAGGGCTTGCGAACGAATGCTGGTCGGGAGGGAAGGATGTATGACGAGTAGAAGGTGCTGGCGGGTATGGGGAAAGATGCAGATGTGAAGGACTTGAGTGTCGTCGCAATGGCCTGCAGGACAGCGGCGCGTAAGATGTCGGTGACTTCTGCTGGCTGTCAATCGGGGCACCACGGTGTCGTATGACCAGATCTCACCTTCTTTGGGGAGCACAGGCCCACTCGGAGCGGAGGTCGACATATTGGGGACAGAAGCGGCGTTGTTTTCCCCGCTCAGAGCGTTGGGTAAGCCTTCGGGTGTGGACTGTTGACTCTCATCCGCGTCGACAGGTTCCGATTTCGCCGCGTCATCATCCCGAGTTAAGTCTGTCTTGATCTTGATTTCGGCTGGGAGGTCACCCTTGTTCCCCATATCGAAGAGGTAGTCTTTCCAGGTGTGTAACACGTTAATGGCTTTTCCCTTTGCACCCGCCTTCAACGTGTTCAAGTCCACTGCCAGCCGTCCGACTGCGAGTGGAGGCCCACACGTTGAGGTAGATTCGACGGTGCGTTGCACGACAGTGACGAGCTGTTGTGGCGAGATGGTTGGACTGGACACCTGAACGACTATGTAGATGGGCCGGTCATGGGATGTCTGGCACAGCGATATATCGGGATGAAGGTAGCATGTACTTACCACCAGGAATCATCAGGTCAGCACCCCCTACAAGGATGGGTATGACACTCGCTGGAGTAGTGATCCATGGAAGAAGGTCGTATTTCTTCCACAACGTATAGACTAGGATGTGTAACAACACAAAACATTAGTCCTATTGACGGCATAATAAATGTAGAAAAAAAAAGTTATACCTGTGGGGATAAGATCATCTGAATCCTTTCCAATGGTGAACCAGAGCGGATCGCCCTCTGGTGAGAGATAGAGGACCTGGTGTCATGTAAGCCAGCCTGAACGTGAGATGATGTAAATACTCACTGCAGGGTCATTGGCATATGTTGCCACCTTCTGGGACATGAGCCCGTCTGGTACGAGCAGATCGCCGAGTTCAGGGGACTCTAAGCCGTATGTTTGTATGACACGCTGCCTCAGCTTGCGCCGGTCAGAACTGCGTAGGGGTGCTGTGGATAGTGAAACCGCACTCGTTTTTATATATTTACACTGACATACCTGAGGTTTTAGTATTAGACAGAGGTTTCTTGAACATGTTCAATGGCAGAGTCAGAAAGGATCGATGTGCCCCAAAAAGGCAACCTAGGCTTTTGACCAGACATGCCTCGAGCAACAACACAACGTTTTTCGAGGACACATTCATCCTCAATAAAATCAGCGGCGCAAGGCCCGGCAAAGAACCGCGACAAAGGCGAGGGATCCTCGTCAGGCGTTCGGAATCCGATCTTCAACACCGAGCGATTTGGCCAGCATATCCTCAAAAATCCCCAGATTGCCCAAACGTATGCGTCAATTTGTGCTGGGCATACAGCTTGATCACGCTCTTTTTCTCCCTTTAATCGTACTAGAATCGTAGACAAGGCATGCGATTGGCACGATTGGCACCGTTTGGGAGCTCATGTCTGTCTAGGCTAATCTCCGTCCCACGGACAAGGTCTTGGAAGTCGGTCCTGGTACTGGAAATCTGACGGTCCGCATTCTCGAAAAAGCAAAACATGTCACTGCAGTAGAGATGGACCCTCGAATGGCGGCAGAACTCACGAAGCGTGTCCAGGGAACGTGCGCAGCGATATACTCCGTTTCTGCACCTGAATCTAACCCGCTTGCGATTGCAGACCTGAACAACGAAAGCTTGACATTATCATTGGTGACTTTGTGAAAGCCGACCTGCCCTATTTTGATGTGTGCATATCGAATACGCCATACCAGATCTCATCGCCACTCGTCTTCCGTCTGCTCTCTCATCGACCCATATGCCGTGTCGCCATCCTCATGTTCCAGCGTGAGTTCGCCCTCCGATTGGTTGCTCAGCCTGGTACAGAGTTATGGTCGCGACTGTCTGCAAACGTCCAGCTCTACTCCAAGGTAGACCTCCTCATGCATGTTGGGAAGAACAACTTCCGACCACCACCACTGGTTGAGTCGTCCGTAGTGCGCATTGCACCACTTGATCCACCCCCACCGGTCAAGTTTGAGGAGTTTGACGGCCTCGGTCGTATAGTGTTTTCGCGGAGGAACAAGACGGTTCACGCGACGTTCATGGCAAAGGGAGTCATAGACATGCTGGAAAAGAACTGGCGGACGTGGTGCTCGTTACAGAATCAGGTAATCGATGCAGGCATACTAAACTCGACATGCTCATCTTATTCGTGTTTAGATGGCCGACGATAGTGTTGATATGAAGGCGAAAGTGGAAGAAGTATTGAATTCGATGGGATACTCGGAGCAGAGGGCAGCAAAAATGACAATAGACAATTTGCTAAAGTATGTGATGCCCTGATGAGTTTCAGAGTATCTCTGACATTTTGGACGGATAGATTATTGTCCGCCTTCCATGAGGAGGGCATCCATTTCGCGTAGTAGTTCTAGTCACCTGATTTGCACGTGATAAATATATAAACACACGTGACCTGTGATAAATACACGTGACTGTCTAGACGCGACTTGTCCAAACACACATGGGTGTCGCTGGCTTGTGGGAGGTAAAAAAAAAAGGTCATTTATGACTACGCTCACTGACCAACGTTGACCCTTCAGGTTCTACGCCCTGCAGGACAAGTTCGCTCACTGACAGAGCTCGCTGTCGAGGACGGTTTCAATGCCAATCCATCACATCAGCGTGGCTTTCGTATTGGCATCGATGCGTCGATTTGGTTCTTCCATGCTGCCTATGGCAAGGAGGGCGAAAACCCGGAGCTTCGCACTCTCTTCTTTCGTTGCTGTCGTCTGCTCCAGTCACCCTTCCTCCCACTCTTTGTCTTTGATGGTCCGAACAGACCCGCTATCAAACGCGGAAAACGCATTGGTGGAAATATACACTGGCTTACACAGGGTATGAAGAATATCATTGATGCATTCGGATTCGAGTGGTGGGTTGCTCCGGGAGAGGCCGAAGCCGAACTTGCCTACCTCAACAGAATCGGCATCATTGACGCTGTCCTCAGCGACGATGTGGATAACTTTCTCTTTGGCGCCACCATGGTCATTAGAAAGTGTGTTTTTCATTCCCTTTCTGTCACATTGCCTAAATTTCCCAGTCCAAGTAATAGCCTTTCAGGCAACCGCGCCCATCCAGTCAAAAACGCACAAGGAAAGGATGATGGGAACCACGTCGTTACCTACACGGCGAATGCCATCCTTTCTGATACTTCAGTCGCTCTCTCTCGTTCGGGCACCATCCTTATTGGTCTTCTCTCGGGCGGTGACTACATCCCTGCTGGTCTCCCTGGTTGTGGCCAAAAATTCGCGACTGGTCTTGCCCGTGCTGGTTTCGGCGATTCCCTCTTTGAAGCCGCTAAAGAGTTTAGAGGTGCTCGACTTGATGCGTTCCTCGGCCAATGGAGGCAGGATGTTAGAAATGAGCTCAAGACAAACAAATGTGGCCTTTTACCCTCCAAGAAACCCTCTCTCGCTGCGTCACTTCCAGATGACTTTCCCTCATTACCTGTCCTCATGTCCTACGCAGACCCTCTTACTACTGAAAATGCGCCTCAAAAGGGTAAGCTCAAGACACCACTTGGCGTGTGGAGAGACGATCCAGATCCGATGAGAATTGCTTCCCTCTGCGAGCTCTATTTTGAGTGGGGAGTTAAAGATGTCATCATACAAAGATTCAGAACTGTGCTCTGGCCTGGCATTGTCTGCAGAGCAGTCCGGAGGGCTGTACTAGATGAAGATACACCTCAGCTTTCTACATTGGGTAACATACGTCGTCTGGATAGCGAAGAAGAGGACAACGGTGGTTCTTGGTCACCTACGAAGCGAATTGCATCTACCTTGTCTGCTCTCGCACTTTCGTCACCCTCCAAAAAGTCCTCGACCACAAGTACACATGCTTCCGATTCATCACCATCTGACCCTTTCACACTATCCTCTCTCGTCACACTCACTTCCCCTGTACAACCTAGCCACTCTCGTTCTACATCCCCATCCTCGTCAAGGTCGGCCGCTTCTGGGTCGTCTCCACTCCTCCTAGAAGTTCTCTCTCAGCGGGCTCACGCTTCTACTGATTCCATACTTGAATATCGTGTTCTCATCGACCCTACCGCACTCGTTGAGCGAGCAGAGAGTGGTGTCAAAGGCCTCCGACCTCCCCTTATCGGCGGATTGTTTGGCATCGATGAAGACGAGGGTAGCGGCACTGGTACACCCGACCAAGACGCAGATGAAAGCGGTAGCGAAGATAACATTGAACGTTTAGAGACCGCCACTAGTGTTGCGGCCAAGTCGGGGAAGAAGAAACGCAAAGCGCGTCGAGAAATACCAACGACGCCACTTCGTCTGTGGTTGCCGGCGTGTATGGTACGGGCTGCTGCACCTGCCTTGGTGCAGGCGTATGAAGAAAAGATGAGGGTGCGTGGGGAGAAGAAGGCGAAGAAAGGGACAAGGGGCGGGCGGGGTGGCCGTACCGGGACCGGAGTCAGGGGGACGCCGAGGAAGGCAAAAGCGAAAGGGGTTGGGGAGGACGACGACGAGTTGCCTGGAGCTCTCGCGACTAAGACGGCAGCAGCGCGAAAAGCAAGGCCAAGGGGTGGTAGGGCCGGTGGGGGAAGGAGGAAACCGAAGCAGGCGGCCGAGGCACAGGACGATGCATACGAGTATATCGACCTGAGCGCGGGTGGGAGTCAGTACTCGTCTGATGGGGAAGATACCAACGTCGTCAAGGAGAACACGAAGGCCAGAGCAAAGGTGAAGGCGGGGCAGACCACCGTTACGAAGCAAACAACAAAGGCGAGCGCAAATGCCGACGTGACGAATGGGAAGGCGACTGGCGCTAGCACAGTAAAAGACTTCTATAATACCACGAAACCGCGTGTTGTAAGTGCCCCCAAGCTGGCAACTGCTCGTCCTCGTACAGCCAAGTTACCACCGCCCAATCCTGCAGCTTCAAATAATGCATATGATAGGAAGGAATCTACAGACATCGATATTCCGCCTGGGCCTCTTTTATCAAAATCATCACGTCCCCTTGACATTCTCCGTACAAAGTCGAGGTCTGGCATGGCCCCTATGAACCCCGCCTCCAAGCTCAACCCGATCGTTCCAGCATATCAAGGGGAATCGTCTAGCCCACCGCCTCCTCGACCATCAGTACCCAAAGCCAGCGCATCAAATTTCCCTCCACCCCCGAGAAAAAAGAAGCCTCTGTTTGTCGACGTCTCCGATACGGATTCTGACATTGAGATAAGCGACATTCGTGGGCAAGACGTACCGAATAGTGGTACAGTCAGTCTTCGAGCTTTCGTGGAGCGATATTGACCAGGTACTAATGGCACATGAATAGGCCGCGAGTGCTGGTATTGGCAAAAAATCGTACACAGCAAGGCCTACGAGTGCTCCCTTGGCGTCAGCGCGTACGGCCTCACTTCCTTCTGAGCACTCTTCTGCTCCTCTTGTCACTTGTGCAAGTACGACTTCGGTCCCGGGAGTAGAAAAAGCTGTCATAGGCTCCACGCCAATCTCACGTTCACCATCGAAACTAAGCCCCCAATCACCTTCGGAGAGTGATGATGAAGGAGATGAGTTGCCTACGTTTCATCCGGGTTCCGCGAAGTCGAGGATAGAGAGGACCGCAAAAGCTAATGTTTACCGACCTGCTCCTCGGCCATTTCCAATGCAGCTTACGTCCGAATCACTCGTGTCTCCATATGCATCGAGACTTGCAGGGAAGGGGAAGAGCAGCCACGGCGAAGGTGACGACGACGACGTGGTCGAATTTGTGGATGTGTTCACTACACCGCGCGGACCATCACCACCACGTTCTCCAGTACCAAGTCCTTCGCCTGTCAAAACACAGTCCCTTCATACCTCAGCAAGGCCTGCTGCGTTTGTGAAACCAAAGCAGTTGAGCGGCTTTCCCCCTACTCCCGTTACCTCCATGTCTCAACCGGACAAAGCAAAACAATGCCGTCGTGCGTCGTCAGACCTGGATACACACATATCTGGGAACGAGAGGAATGGAACCCTCAAATCTCCACGCAAATCAATGGGCCACTCGTCGCCACGACACGCCACTACTACGCGCGGACGTCCATCCTCCCCAACACCCCAGTCATCTCATCATACCTCGTGCACCCATGACGCACCTATGCTGTGGACCGGTGCAGGGAAACACGGGACATCAGACGGTGCCAAACTACAGGCAGATTCTGGGCCTAGGTATGCAACGGATGGCGCTAGGGCAAATCCTCGACTAAGTGATACTTCTGTGATTTACATCTCGAGCTCCGAGGACGGAGATAGTCCACGACCTGGTATTGACATCAACCGAGACGGTGGAAATGCGGGTATGTCAGACAAGGATCCAGATGAATGGGCGGACCAGGACATGAATGAATGGGCGGACACGGGCATGATTATGTCTGCACCGCCATCTCCTGCAAGAGATCTGGACCCTTCTTCCCCGCCTGACGAAGTGTCCTGCGAGCCTGCACGTATATCCAAATTCAAGCCTGCCCCCACTGCTACATCGAAGACGCACGCGCGTGTACCATCCACCACTTTGAAGAATACGACGGACGATGAAAACGTCGTTGAGCTTCGCCCTCTTCATTGCGTCCCTTTGCTCGCAGCGCGCGCAAAGAAAAATAAGAGTAGAGACGACGATGTCATTGACCTCACTTCAGACTAGTCAGACAGAGCTTTGCACAGATGATCGTGTTCATACAATTCACGTAATGATGTACTTCCTACCATTGGATTAATTCATATACAAACGATCTGGGCAGCAACGCTTGCGAGTCGCGACCTCTGGGTCGGATGGTGATAGCGGTACTAGTAACTGAAGCAGCACTTGGGCCCAACCCCTGCCAACCCACTTCCAATCCTTATAGTCCGCAGTGGAGGCTACGGGAAGACGCGCAATTCTTGGAGGTGGATAGGCGGTGCTCTGCGTCCGATAACAGATGAAACGAGAGTTTGTGGTCACCATCGAGGGGCTCGCAACAACGGTTGTGCTAGCATATGATTGCGCAAGAAATAGTATTGGTCATTGGTGTAGAGTAGTTGATGACCGTGAAAGAGAAAGCCCTCTTGGAAAGTCTATGTCTCATCATCCAGAGTGCTACATGGACATTGTTAGTAGACGATCCCGGCCAATACTGATTCAATACTTGCCTTTGAGTCGGGAATTGGTAAGTGAACGGTGGTCGCAAGGCAGGTGACAAAGTAACATAAACGTCGACGAGGGTGGCACCAAAACGAAACCCTGATATTACAACGTGATGAAGAGACAATGGTAGCTATGCAGCATGGATACAAAATGAAAAAGAAGCCTTGAAAAAACGAATGTTTGGGTGGATATCCTTCGAACCTGTTGATGCCAGTTGCACAAGAAACTTGAGCAGAAAATCATTTCCAAGTGAATGACGATAGAATGAGCAAAGAAGAAAGAGAAACGAGAAACGAGAAAAAGCAAAACGTACGGGGCTTCAACCCACTTTTTCAATCACCGGAGACGGGCTAGATCCTGTTCAGTAAACCGTCGTAAAGTTCCTTGATCCTTCCTGTCCGATTACTCCTTCCGCGCCTTCTCGGCTCCCGCCTATACCTGAGGACTCCTCCATGTTCTTCACGAACCTCTTCATCACTTGCAGTCTCTGCCTCCAATTCGTGATAACTTCCACTTCCATCTCATCCCGTTCCGTCTTCTCGAACACATTGGCGAACCAGTCGCCCAGTAATGTGAGCTGCCTCACTAGAAGTGGGAGTTTTTCGGCACTGATGAGCTTAAAACACCCAATTGGTGTAAAGTCTTTCATCCCTCTCGCCCGCTGGACTGTCACCTTAAAGTACTCATTCTCGGCCTCGTGCGATGGTGTGACTGTGCCCGTACCCACGCCAGAGGGCACAAGGAGCGGAGATTGCAACGGAGATAGTTTAACGTCCACCGGGGGAGCAGCAGCTGTAGTCCTGAAATTCGAAAACGCCGCAATGGCTCCCAACGAATGAGGCTCGATGACGATGTTCAAAAACTGGAATTGTGTCGCAAGGGTATCAAACTTGTACGGCCGCCCCCCATCGTTCCACACGATCCTGATGTAGTCATTGCCGATATGTCTTTTCTTGTTCACGCAGTACTCGTCGTCGGCTGCGTCGGGCATCATCGTGGCAGTATGGAAGAGGACTTGACCGATATCGTCCCACCATGCATAAGCATACTCTCCGTCTTCGTCAGCGTTTAGACCACCGGCATACACGTCGACCTGCCCACGGAGGTTGATGAGGCGTCCAATTCCTTCAAGGAAACGGGTATAAGCTGGCGAGCCGTAGGTATTTCTGAGGATCTCGAGCTCGTTGGTTTGGCCGGGCGCGACATACATAATGCCGACTTTGTGGGTGTCAATGACAGGTGTACGATCAAGATTCCTGAAAAGAGCTGGAAGCGCAGACTCGTCGATGATTCGACGATGTGGTGGAGCGCTAGGATAAGACGAAAGTTGAAGCGGTAGGAACGATGGGTCCACCATGACTTGTTTTCGACGTTGGGACGGGGCAGTTTTACTCCAGACATAACCTGTAATAGGGTCTGGTGAAGGTAGAGAGGGTCCCTCACTCGAGGTCGAGGTGAGGTTACGGATCTCCTGTTTGCGATCGTGTCAGACTCTGTCGAAAAAACAAGTGAGAGGTCTCATACGCTGACGCCACTGGCTAATTGTTCTGTCTCCTTTGAGGGATCGGGCCGCTCCGCCTTGGTCACCTCTCTCTCCATAAGTAGACCAGCAGGTAGGGATGTGGTGTCTGGCTCAACCTCCCCGGGTCCAACAAGCGGGACATTCTCCAATTTGCAGATAAATTTGGTGAATCCGGATGGGCGCCTCGAAATGACTTCGATCCATCCCAGTCTCGCCAGCACACGGATGGTGACGATTGCATTGCCCATCAGCCACGATTTTTCGCTGACAGCAGGTTCCGAAGAAGTATGGTCACTACTGGTAGGATTCATAACGATTTCGCTGAGAACTGAGTTGGCAGGTCGAGGGTCAGCACTGGCATAGGTGTATCGGGCCAACCAGTCAAAGCACACCTCCGTCGGTTCATCAATCTCGAATCTTTCCTCGTTGGCCAACAGTAGTTGTCTTGTGATGTATGGAATGTGCCGGGGCCTATCTGGTAACCTTACGGCCAAAAACCAGACGTACACCACGTAGAAGGAGATCATCCGCACATATTGCGACATCGCCCATGAGATAACGGGTATCGCCCCTGGACGATTGTGATGTTGCAGGTATTGCAGAGCAACGCCAAATACCATCTTGAAATCATCTTCGCGTAGGTTGGCGTGCAGTTCAGGGATAGATCCGATGATAGAGAGGAAGCTGAGAATGTGGACGGCCATATCGGGACTGGACATAATTTGCGAGAGCTTCTCGAGAAGGGGGGGAAGGCTGCGTTTAACAGAGGACGTCAGTTCGAAAGCTGAAAGTGTGAGGGCATGGAGACAACAAATGATGGTCGATGGCTGTCCATTCAGCCCTTCTCTAAGGACATCCACAAGAGCATGGCGAAGAGGGATTTCAAAACAGCGACGATAGCTTATCAGGACCGATAGTGTATGATATGCGAGGCCATGCGCATCTCGTGCTTTTAGACCCGTGGGCCAACGCTCGATGTGTGCACCTAGATCACCAGCGGTGACGCCAGAACAAATCACCGTTAGTAACCTCGAAATCAACACTCGACACTTGGGTCCGCAGAAAAGGTGCTTGTTGGATAGTTGCACAGGAAGATGACACAATACGTAGGAGAGTATATCCCAGTTTTTCTCCTTCTCGAATATCCCCAGAATACTCGAGAGATAAGCATCGATCGGGATGACACGAAGGGATTCTAGCGCTGGGTCATATGACACAATTCCTTCGCTGGGTGTATCCGAATCGATCACGATAAACGAGAGTGTTTCTGGGTCAGACCAGAGTGTTTCCCTCCATTTCGCAGCAATGGAAGCAGATTGAGGAAGCGAAATGGGCAGTGAGGCTCTCGAGCGACTTCTACTTGACGTCGACTGCGATGGTCGGATGCCTCGTCCGCGTGAGATTCTTCTACCATCACGCTCCTGCACGCCCTTTGAACGACGGGAAGGAAAGTCCTCTAGAAGGGCATCAGTAGATTGCCCACGCTCATCTTGATGAATTGATTCAGGTCCACGTCCGATCAGGGAAGCAAGATTGGCACTGAGGCCATCTGGATCATATTGTGCTTCAACGAAATAGATGCGATGATCACGATCGGCTCGGAGACGCATCAGGAATTGCAAAGCCAGAATCCGCGCACGTGGGCATCTTGCTTCTGTTGCAACCTGTAAAATAATTTTGAATATAGAAATAGCAAAGTCGACATTCTCCTGTGTTAAGGAGTAAGGCGTGAATGTGAGTTGACCAAAGATCGCGGCTAGCGAAACCACTGCGAGGGATGCCCGGGTGAACGTTGGCTCTGGAGACGGAGATGAAACAAGGGGCGGCGGCGGAATGTCGGGTTGCTCTGGTGGGAGCTGTGACTGTGGACGAGACCCCGCAAAGGTTGACAGCAACGACATGACAGATGGCAGACCAGAATCCCGAACAGAGCTGCCACGGTACTCTGACTGCCTCCGAGAGAGAACGGGAGATGCGACGGTTGGGGTACCTCCTGACAAAGTTACTAAAGGACTGGGACACACTTCTGCTGTGTTCAGAGAGGTAGTGTCGTCATCGTCTTCAACATCATCCAAAGCTGCCGTCTTAAGTAGCTCAACCATCTCCCAAGCTGACGTATATGATGGACTGGAGGGATCGGCTGGGGACACACGTCGGCTGACCGTACGCAGCACAACTTCATCGGCAAGAATCCTACCCATAACAGCGCTGGCAGAAGTATCCAAGTTGTCATTCGCATCTCTCTGACAAAACTTGAATATCAGTTCTGCCAAGTCCATTCTATAGCTGTGCATATCCTTTAGAGAGTCATAAATCGCTTCAAGTGCCTTTATGACCTCCAGTCGTGTGAGAGGGTGCGTAGGACCAAAAATAGTCGTGTTGGATAAGATGCTTTCCCAGTTTCGCAACCAGTCCGGCGAGGCTGGAGATAAGTCATGTTGTTCAAACATGACTGCAGGAAGTTTAGCAGTATCCACATCAGTCAAGTGGTCAGCGATGGAAAGAAGCGTAGTTGAGAGCGAAGGATTCATATATGTAGTGTGCTCGCGAGCCAAAAGGGACGTCAACGTTCGTAAGAATGGTGTCGGGGCATCACTAGGTTGTGACAATGGAATAATTGACAGTGACTGATCCGGATTTCTATCAATCTCTGAGTCAGCGTTTCGACCACCAGACAACAAAACCGGACATACTTCAAGGGACGAACAAATGATACCAAGTGACGTAGGGTCTCACCAGCAATAGTAGCTTCCTCTTCATCCATGTCAACTCCGTCTTCTCTCTCGTCAAACTCTTGGAAGATGTCCTTCAACGTGCCTGCGGCTTCATCCAATATACGGTCCCTGTCAATACGTACAACCTCGTCGAATTCTTCACTAGCCCGCTTTGCCCAAGCTTCAGTTGATTTGCACAACATACGCCCGAGTTTTAACAAGTCCCAACCGGACAAGTCATCCTTTGACCACGCACGCTCCATCAAATCCTTTTCGAGGTCCATGTGGCTAGGTGCTCCGGAAGGTGTGTACGAGAGGGTGCTCAATCTCCCAATATACGCTCTCACCATCTTGCTGCAAAGTGCCTGACGGATGTCTAAACGCAAGGTCCGATGAGCTCCAAGGGATGTCGAGAGGTTATGAGAGTCCAACGTCTGATCGGTAGGGGATAAATGATGTTTAAGTATCATCATACATGAAGCGCCATACGGCCCAGAAAAGAGCGAATGTAGCATCTTTTGTATGCGTTCCTCGAGGCCCACAGGACCACGGGGGTGGCCACTCATCACAGACAGGCGAGGCAGCGGGGAAGCAAAGAACGCCTGGGCCTGGAATAAAAGAGGGAGAATAAAATTGAGTATTTTGGGAGCCAAGGACTTTAGCTGGGAGTGCAGATGATCAAGATAAATGGTGATCATCAATTCCGCAGGGTGTCGGGATGGTTGGATAGCAGAAGGGGGGATAGAGCGAACGGATAGCGAGGAAGAATGTCTCTTGTGCCCATTTGAGGCGACTTTTATGGCAGCAAAGTGTTCATTCGACCCAGTTGGAGAAACGACGAATGTGTCATCTGCACCAGGGAAGGAGAGAGGGAGGTCCAACGTTTTGGAGACTAAAGACGCATAAAATTGGAGAATGCTAGCAAGGTCTCCCTCCGAGATGCGTGCAACGACCTCGGGGTGCTCGAGGATGGAAGAGACAAAGGCTGCGAGGAGCTCGATGCTCTGCTCGCGATCATGCCGTTCTGCGTTGTCGCAAGAGACGTAGGCTTCAAATGCACCATCCATCCAACCTTTCAGGAGATTAAGCAACGGTATCTCGATCCCAATAGCTTCACTTCCCCCTTTGGTGAGAGCACGGACGGCACGTAGACGGAAGTCGCCAACCTCTGGTGACCATGGCGTGTGCAAAAGGAGAGCACAATGGGCGAGCCTGTCTGAAGTGGTGACCTTGCCTTCGTATCTCTCCCAATACAAGGTCATGATCTCGTAACCAGCACATTGTAGCTGTGGCGGCGTGTCGGTGCTGCAAAGTGATCCGAGAAGAGGGTTCAAGACAGCCGTTTTTGGAAGCGGCGAGTGGGTAGTGATAGCTGCCGTCAAGGCGCGGGCGTGTGCCAGACTTGGGACAGAAGGGGGAGATAGGGCCTCCACGAGTGCATCGAAAGAGAGCGATTGGGGTTGGGTGTGGGTGTGGGGCTGAGGTACAGAATTCGACACAGTCTCTAGCCTGGGTCTACGCCACCCAGCGGTGAAGGAGGAAAAGGTGGTCGTGTTTGATCTCTGCCTGTTCTTTTGACCGACATCTGCGTCTGCTTGGGGACGTGCCATGTAACTGGCAGAGTCTGACGCTACTATGAGATCGCTGGACGCTGTCTCCGACGGTGAGCTCACCGGTGAGGTTTTATTGTACCCAACGTCGTTTGAAAGTCGTGTCAATTCGTGTGCGGGCAGGGAGACGCTACAAAGTGTACATTTCCGTTTTTGTCATTTATGTATCTCATCGAAAAAAAGACCCCGGACACCGCCTAATACGACGACTACCCTTGGAGTAGCCCTCACACCGCGAACGAGCGGACGACGACTTCCCTCGTTGCAGATCTGCAGACGATCGAGCATGGATAAGGAAGCGGACGACTAAGAAGACAAGGTTAACTTCGCTCAGCCAATCCTGTGAATCAACACACCGGATCACACCCGCTGTGAATTGGGGCTCAACCTGAATCTCCCTCCCTGCGTTATCCGTGTCCTTGTCGATGCGAAACACAGCCAGGATACCCACAATACCCATCCATAGCACTGAATCGGCCACCCACTTCCCTGGGCAGTGTCTTCGCCCGAACCCAAAGGCCACACGGGATGTGAGTGGGTCGCTGTCGATGATGGCCCCATCCTCGCCCAGGTAGCGATCCGGATTGAATACAGTGGGCTCAGGGTACTCGCTCTCTTCGTGATGAATCTCCCTATTGCTGTCAGACTCATCTCAATATCTCATTTGGGCATCACTGACCAGACATTCGGCAAAATCATCGTACCTACAGCGCGTCAAAGCTGATCATTCACAGATCAAATCGGGTCACACACACCTTTTGGAATGAAGTAACCCTCAAAGACATCATCACTACAGGTCATGTGAGGCAAGGCTGTATTAGCATGGATCAGCACCCTCAAAGGCTAGTACTTTGGTCGGCTTCAACGAACCTAACGGTGCAACGCTATGCCATCTCATCGTTTCCCGTAGAATGGCCTCAACATATGGTAATGACCTTCGATCGCTAAAATCTGGGAAAACATTCCCAGCTAACACTGAATCGATCTCAGCTTGGGCACGCCGTTGAGCTTCAGGGTAGAGCATCATTGCCATAAGGAACGCCGACAAGGTTGCCGCACTCTGAGCCATGTCCTTCAACCTGCATGACAAGTACCCCTTTGAATACATCACTCACCGAATCATATCCTGCTAGAATAAGTGGAACGCTCTAATCATCGCTAAAGTCTTACAGCGTAGACAAGCACATACCAATGTAGACCGTTGCGGCACATTCCCTGATCGCCTTTTCTTGAAGCGTACACTCTTGCGTTCCATCCAACTTGCTCAACAAATCCGAAACCATGGATTTTGCAAATGAACCTGCCTCCTGGGTCACAGGTCACACGGTACAGCAAGAAGATGTGGGTTTATCATTCGCACCATGCTCTCCCTCACATATTCGAATGGGCCGTTCAAGGATTCCAGGGATAACTCCCGAGATTTCAGTGCATCCCTCTTAAATGTTGCTCCTGGAAACCAAGCAGGAATATACGCCACTATCCTCACGCGCCAGTCACCATCATGCCACTCGTGAAGAAAAGCAAGTTACTTACGGAATGGAAAAGTGGCAAGCATCGCATTTCGCTCAAGAGGCAGTCCATCACTTAGTAATTTGGCGAATTCTGCAAGTGACTTTACGAGTGGTGCGTCCAACGATTTCGTCTCATACCCATAGGTAAACGCCATAGTGACGGAGATAATGTATCTAGACAAGGTCAGCATCACACCTGACTAGCAACAGTAGCTTACAATTGAATGTGGTTCTCGAAATCCTCTGGTGTGTCAAGAAGGTTCTGGATCAGCTTCATTGCCTTGTCTCGATAGAGATTTCGGTATGATTCTACTGCCTCTAGTTTCATCGCCTGGTGAAACAGTCTCCGGTGCGTCCGCCATTCCGGACCGTAGGGAAGGAACGCTGTGAGACAGTCGACGCCGAACCTACGTACGGTGACGGCACGCAGCAAAGTAGGCCAGAAAACTTACAATTTGCTGATACACGTAGTTGGTCGTCCAGAGTACGTCGATGACCGCTGGTCGAGTAACTGTTTCGCAACTCTGCCCGAGTTGATGACGACGACGTTTTTGCCTAGCAGCCGACAGTACACGATGGGCCCTGTAAATAATAGGAGTTAAAGATTGGCAAAGGGCCAATAGAAAATACATTTGCATGCCATATTTCTTTCGCCATACACTGTACGTTAGCCATGGTTGTTTTGGGTCGATATCGAAAACATTGCCAATGAGGGGGAGAGGCCTTGGGCCTGGCGGTAAGGGGAGTCTGCTTCGTGACCGTAAGACGCGACGGTAGTATATGACGCAACTGGCAAGCGCAGTCAGAATGAGCAACAAAATGCCAAGAGGAGACATGTAAGTTGAACTCACTACTCACTATTACCTCGCTTTATACCAAGGCCAGAGAGATGAGCGCGGGGGGAAACGGCATTACGATGGCAACTTCCCCTGTTCCAGTCTAACTTTCAAATCTGACCATGCATTGTGCCACCCGGAACGAATTACACGTTCAGAATCGTCGGGCGTACCACGTAAGTGATAGCCCTGCAGACCACGGTAATCGCGTCATTGACTTCACCATGCAAAGGCAAATAGGCCGGCCCTTCGAAATTCTTCAAAAGACACTTCGCCGCGGTATCTCTTACTTGAGATTCGGGCTTTTTTAGATTAGAGATTACCCATCGTGCTTCAGTTACCTTGTTACCTCCTGAAGACCGTCCCCTGAAACAGCATCACACTTTCCGCTTTAACGAGAATATTGAATTGAACTGGACATTACAACATCGAGAAATACGTGGGCGAGCCTCACAAGGGGCTGGTATTCGTGATGATCATGATTGGGGTTTACTGCAAGAGGGTATGACAACTGAAAGAAGCTGGGGGATGTATTTAAACGTAAATGGTCCAAGGAGCGGGAAAAAATATAAAAGGGGATGAAAAACAAGGGCCATCGAAAGGAGGTCCATCCCGCGTACTTGTCGCTGTCTATGACGGCGTTCATCGAGTCACGGCGGCAGAAACAGAGTGTCGCTTTGGATTATGGTTGTTTCGTCCCTTCAACAGCGGCGATGGCGATTGGGTGCCATACCCGCCGTGCCCGTGTTGCTGTGCAGATCGGATAGGACGGACGCCGCAATCCCGAGGAGCTATTTCCCCACACTTCACGTGTGCTCTGTCAAAGGAAGACACAGGGATGTTGGGGGCATTAACCGGTCAGATACGGTCCTTCTGCTTCTGCATGTATTTAATCCACCCACCGAAGACCACAGTCGTCACACTCGAGGACAGGTTTCCACCCAATCCTCTTAGCACAAATATCGCATTTCTGGACCAGAAGACCACTCGAAAAGAATAGTTCCAAGGGATTCCAGCCTCCATCAAGATGTCGGGCGGGTGAAGTTGATCCGGAACGTTTCGCGCCTGGTCTGATTAATGTGAACCTATGCAACATGGGAACGGACCGAATGGAAGAATGCCCCTTGGTTGCTCTGGTGGTAGACGAGACAGATGATTGAGCGGTGCCATATGTTTGGGCCGAAAGTATCGAGTCCGAGGTAGTGGGCGTCGTGCTGTCATCCGTGGACGATGTCGCCCCAGGAGTGATTGGGTCCGACGTAGCATTTGGATCTGGATATGGTCGGATCGTGAGAACTGAAGATAAGGATTGTGAAACGGTTTCAGTGGCGTCGGCCGCGTGTCCGCGAACAACGGTTGTGCTATAGTCCGAGTACGTGCTCGATGTAGTGTTAAGAAGGGGTGAGGTGCTATTCTTACTGTCACCTGGGAGAGATGACTCAGGGTACGCACACAGCACGGATTGGATTACTCACCATTGGTGGCTCCATCATTGCTCCAATCACTGTTGAGGTGCACGCTGATATTAAGCCCTTCTACAGCGTTCGCGAGCTCTTCGTCACTGTCTTCTTCTCCGCTGGATAGAGCACCCATGATATCTTCTGCTACAGCTGGTGTCGAATGTCTAATGTCCTTGCCAATTCCAACACCAAAGCTGGGAATACGGGGTGCTGTAGGCCGCTTGTCACCCGACATGAACTTGACGCTGCCTAAATGAAGATCCTCTGTTTCCGGGCGAGCTAGGACCTCTGCTTCGATCTCTTGTAAACGCTCGAGAATGAGGCGTGTAGTGGGGCGTGCGGTGGGATCCTCTACCAGGCAGTCCAGGCAAAGGGAAAGGAAGGCAGGTGGACACCCTGGGTTTGCTAACTTATGTACCTCATCGGCATCAATCCCAAACGTGGGGCCGGTGCGTTTGAAATGACGGTCATCGGCGAGTCGACGAGAGGCTATTTCGCAGAAGATGATACCAAGAGAGAAGATGTCTGTTTGGAGGTCGAATTCAAGACCTATCAGGATTTCAGGAGACATGTACGAATCCGTGCCACAGAACGTGAGCCTTTTGCTCTCTTCCTCATTCCTGGCTGCGATGCGGGCGAATCCAAAATCTGTGATCTTGAGACGACCGTTGGCGGTGACAAGCAGGTTTTCTCCTTTTAAATCGCGATGTATGCATTTACGTGCGTGGAGATAGGCCAGGGCACGGGTAATATCCGTCGCAAAGGATATACGGAGACGCCAAGGCAAAGGTTTGTTCTTATCGAAGATGTATTGTCGGAGGTTTCCTGGATTGAAGGTCAGTATTAATTTCTGAACAGCCGTATTAGCTTGACCGTTCTCGATATATTCAGAAACAATGAATATTCGACCATCAGGAGGTGGTGCTCGGGAAAGCCCTAGATACAAAACGACATTCGGGTGACGGGCTTCCCTGAAAGAGAAATGAGCTAGGTACAGGGCAAATGGGGGAGGATGCTACTTCATGAGTCGCCATTCTCGTTCGAAATACTTGGCAACGTCGTAGCTGCTCGAGGGTAGAACCTCCTTGATGGCGACGTCGATTCCCAAGTAAGAGCCTGTGGCGTTTATGAGCACAAAGAAATTGGTGCTGGGTGGGGGCTAACCCTTGTAGACGTTACCAAATGAACCGGAACCCAGTTTCTTCCAGTCCCCCCTGATATCCTACAAGGATAGGCATGATAAGATGTGGTGTTGGAATGGGTGACATACCTCGAAAGGAATGACATCAAATGCGTCTGTCATATGGTTAACCCAGTAGTACTGATGGACGGCGCAGCGGGATGGGCGACGACGACGACGACTGGTTTGATCTCAACTTTGTCTGCCTCGGATGAGACAGCACGTGACCTAGACGCGCTAATCTAATCTACGCGTATAAATACTTGAAATGCCGAAATGACCCAGACATGTCTTCTTCTTCTCGCTTCCACATCCTCTTCCAGCCATCTCGTTGGGCCCTCGAGCCAGACGGGACATCATTTGCTGTAAACGGCTGGACTAACAAAGACATGGACCCAGTTCCCCACCATCTCAGAACATGGACGTGAGCTCAGGCCCCTTCAAAGTACCCTTTCTCTGCTAACCTTGCCGCCAGCACGTGGAGCTATGTGCGTGAGCTCCCGATTTACTGTCAACATATGTAAATGATGGTGTCTAGATCACTTATTGGTTATCAGATGCAGCCAATATTCCAATATGGGAGATTGCTGGCTCTATGCTAGCGGTCGGTTTGTCGTGGTGTGTGTTGCCTTTCCGTTCACTCTTGTGCAGGCGTTAAGTCTACTAAAGGCGTCAAGCTCTCTTGTGTATTGCTGTCGGCTATTTCATCATTTCCGTGGTCATGGTGCTCAACGGAACCATCGGCGCCCGTCTGCATGTCGCCTTTCCGGTCTTGAACAGATCCTCATTTGGATTTTGGTTCAGCTACTTTACTGTCCTTAGTCGTATTATCCTGTCCATGTTTTGGTTCGGTATTCAGGTGAGTCATCCGTCCCACTATCACATTTCACACTCAATCAAGCGCAAATTCTCAGTCATACAATGGGTCACAATGCATATATCAGGTGCAACACTGGATTATCGTTCCCTCTCCGTCGTTTTAATGTGATCAAAGATGCTCAAGGCTATTTGGCCCTCGATAGCAAACATGCCAAATCGTCTCCCTCCTCACGCAAACATCACAAGCTCAGGTCTCTTATGCTACTTCATCTACTGGCTACTTCAGTTCCCTTTCTTGCTTCTCTCACCCCAGAAAGTGAAATGGTTATTCTATGTCAAAGGGGTGATAGTTCCGATAACATGGCTTGCCATGGTCATCTGGGCATTCATTGTAGTACCGCCATCCAATGGGCTGTTTGCTGACCACGCAACGATAACTGGGGTGCAGTTTGCCTGGAAATGGTTAGGCGCATTGAACAGTGTACTGGGTACATATGCCACACTGTCGGTAAATATACCCGATTTCACTGTGAGCTTTTCATCTTTTTTTATGTCATGTATAGCTTACTGAACAACTAGCGGTATGCAAAAAATGAGAAAGCGTAAGCAGTCTTGACCGTGTCAAGGACGCAATGCTCACAAGCCACCCAAGTCAATTAGTCCAGCCCTTGGTCATACCTATAGCATTCATACTCTGCAGTTTCGCTGGCATTGCAGTCACGAGTGCCGGAATCCAGCTTTATGGGGAAGTGCTTTGGGATCCAATGCTGCTTATTGATAAATGGGACAATCGTGCTGCTGCTTTCTTTGTTTCTTTTTCTTTTGCCTTGGCGACCATTGGATCAAACATCAGCGCCAATACATTTGGTGCTGGAAATGATATGACAGCATTATCTCCGAAGGTGATAATACATCAGATAGTCGGTCTCGAGGTTACTGATAGAATAAACAGTATATCAACATTAAGCGTGGTCAGATTGTTTGTGCCTTCATTGGTGGTTGGGCCTTTGTTCCTTGGAAAATACTAGCCAAGTAAGTCTACAACGCCTAAAGTTCTTATACAATGTCATTTAGACGTGCCACTCGCAACGCTGTGGTTCAGTGCACAGGGGTTCTTAAACTTCATGAGCGGGTATACTATTTTCTTGGGGCCATTCGCAGGTATTATGGTTACAGATGTACGCTTCCATCCAAAATTCACCGTCATCCACCTAATTGTCCTGCTCGCAGTTCTGGCTCGTTCATAAGGGGAAAGTTGATGTTCCTGCCATGTACGACCCGGACGGTCGGTACCGCTACTTCAGGGGATTCGTGAGTCATCTGATTCTCTTTTTCACGTTGTTATCCGACGTTCCAAAGAATTGGCGTGCCGTTCTTGCCTTGTGTGTTACTGTTGGGCCTACCTTTCCTGGGCTCATCAATACCATCAACTCGGCCGTCAACGTGGGCCTCGCAACTCGTCTCTTTGACATAGCCTGGATTTACGGTGTAAGTTTTTGATATATTGCTTGGTTCGTATGCTCAATCACTCACAAGTTTACGATTGCGTCTGTGGTTTACTACGTCACTTCTGTTTTATTCCCTGCACGAGAAACATTTGTAGAGAAACTCGTTTTAGCAGAAGATCATGTCCTCGGTGACAGCTTTCGCATCGATACAGCTGAAAGCAAGGAAGACGATGCCAAAGTCTAGGGAAAGAGCCGTAGATTGGCGGACCAATGGCTTTTCTTGTCAATCTCGTAATTAAGGCATATAGCCACGACCTACTCCGTTGTTCAGAAGTACCGTGCGTGAAAAGAATAGCGGACAATTCGTCGTTGAGAAGATGACCGGTGCAGAAACCTGTGCTTAGGGAGGGCTGACCCAACGTTCTAACTTAGGGCCTGTACAGATTGAACTTTCTCTGTATGTCACTATTTGTTTTGGGGAACTGTGAGTTCGGCTTCTCGGCAACTGGCTATCGGAGAGTGAAACAATGCAAGGCCTACGATCGTAGCTATCATGCCAGTACCACTCCATATTCGCCAGAAAATCATAAATGCAATACTCTCTCTACTT
>JBBPUD010000056.1:0-93022 GCA_038094475.1 Phylloporus aff. rhodophaeus | reverse complement strand
GTGGGGAGCGCGGCGTGGCGGGGGGGGGGGGCGGGGGGGGGGGCTGATAACTCGGTGATATCACTACCGGAAAGATTGTGCGACTTTGATCCCAACGTCGAGTACTGCTTTCCCTGGTCAAGGGACAGAGATGCAAGCTTGGCGTTCCCCTTGTCCCTCACACAATAACCTCGTTGGTGGATGGGGATGAGTGAGCGCCACATGGCCCTGGCGCCATGAGATAAAGCATGAATGTATTGGACCGCCACTATTCCTGCGACACGGCGGAAAGGTAAACTCTCTGCTCGGTTCAGCATCTCGCGCCACGGTACACAAGCGTAAACTTTCATTTTTCCTGAGACCGGATAGGTGTGATACCGGTCCCTGGATCGTCCTATGGCCGCGGGAAGATGGACGGGAGGACATTTTTAGCGGAGTGATTGTTCAGGTCCACGAGCGACGACGAGAGGGATGGGCTGGCAGAGTCGGAAAGAATTCCGGCGGATGTTTTCAATATCGGTTAGATTGGAGTCTCGTGGCGGTAGTGCCAGCTGTTCGTTGGGGCATGGGGCGATCAAAGGTGGGTATGAGAAGCGTATCACGAGGCGAGTCCCTCTGAAACGACCCATCTCGTCTCAGGATGCCGACCGCGCCGAGGCTGCGCTGAAAACGTTGTTGGAGAGCTGTGCTGGGGGGGGGGGTTATTTTGTATTTTCTAGGGGGGGGGGTGTTATTACTTTAAGCGCTGTGACCGGCAAGGCACTCCCTGTTTAGCCAAATTCTGCACCCTTAGCGGGACCTCACAACTCATCCAGCCATTGTTACGCTGGCCACCGCGCGCTCTCTCTTCTCACTACTACCATCATGTCCCCCTTCTCCGCCTCCGCCTCCTCCTCCTCCTCACAGCACATAAAACTCAAGAAACGGTCAGTCCTTCCTCCCCCCCACGTTCTCACCCTCACCCTATCGTCCACAGTAAATGGACGCGCGAGCAGCTTCTCAAGAGTCTAGAGGTCATCACTTTCACTCTCACATTCCCATCTCCTGACACATATCCCATCTCCAGATCTTGGGTCCTCTCTCAGCTCCCCTGCCACCGGACTTGCCACCATCTCCCCCTTCGTCCCGGTCAAACTCCCCTGCGCTGCACCCTCCCAAGCGCAAGCATGATCATGCACAAGATGTCGAGCCTACTAAACGACAACGCATATCCAATCTCCTAGATGTACCATCTCACCACTCCCACAACTATCATCACCCTCAGCCGCCTCCTCCCACACACCACAAGCCTTCTAACCAAACTCCCAACTTTAATCTGCGCTCTGAACCTTCAGAGGACGGTGAGGTAAGAGAGGACATCGGTTCAGTCCCACCTCGTTCAGCACCTCCCTCTGTCGTCTCAACCTTTGTCGCTATACGTCGACCACGGCGGGGTAAGGCTCAGCTCGACTTTGATGCCATACACCATAAATACCATCTTGCTGGTCGTCTACTCAAATTCTCTGGAGACGCTCGCTTTTGGTCATCATACCCCTCGACACACAAAGAATATCGACCACTATCTCATCCTCCCCCTCCAAACTCACAATACCATAAATATGGGGCTCTCATCGCACGTCTAGAACTCGTGGATGCCCTCGTTTGTTTTGCTTATTCGTTATGGATCAAGGATTATGGAAAGAAGACCTGTTTTCATGACACATGGGTCACTATCGAAGCTTTTCTAGGTTGGTGTAAAAACAAATGGACTCCCGACGATTCTTTTGGTGAACGTGAAAAAGCCTTGTTGGGCTTGATGTAAGCAGTCCATGTCCTTGCCGTGGATCGCTCACGCATGGGCCTTTTTCCTCTCACAGCTGGATGATCGAGGGCTTCATCCGCGCGCGCAAGTTCTTTTATGCAGCGAAACAGGTAACAGACCCTGAACTGGATCGTACATGGGCCAAGATGAAGTCTGAGATGGCCGCGTACAGCCGTGAGGCGGAGAAAGCGGAGATGAATGGTTCTGCAGTGGCCGCCGGCCAACTCTCTCTGAGCTCCCAAGCAACACCCCAGATGCTTCCCTCTCCCGCGAGTATAGCTCCCGCCAACAGCGCTAATTCGACTCCCATTACAAATAGCGCGGAAGGCACGCCAAACACAAATAGCTCCAGTGCCACACTTGTTGCTTCGCAATCATCCAACCCTCCACGCTCTGCACAGCCGACGCAAGCTGCATTACCACCTCACATGGTTGTTCACCTGCCCAACTCCTCTGATGGGCGTGTACCATCTACCAACATGATCGAGGCCGCCGCAAAGGCGACTGCATCCATTGGTCCGACTCTCACGTTCGCCCTAAAAGAACAATCTGCCGGTATTCTCTCAGCAGGCTACTGTATGGATCAAGCTCAAAAATACCTGACGCTCCCACTCCTTGCGCGCCACTATCCCACCACGTTCGCTCGCGTGGTGGGAACGAGCCTCTCGGCACATGAAGAAGATGAACCAGACATTGAGGACGAAGAGGGTGAGCTTTTCTGGCCGGGTCAGTGTGTCACTGGTGAGGGCCTTGGCTGGGTTTGCCTCATGGGCAGGTCCATGGTCAAAGAGGTTGGCCGAGACTTTGGCTACATTGGCCTGGCTGGCGTGGTTCCGAAACCAGAACCGCCTTCTGGAACATCCTCCGCGGATTCGCTGCGACAATCTGTTCACCGGTGACGTGATACTATCATCCTTTTGATTTCTCGTCGGCACCAACAACTCAGGATTTGGAGGCATGATCAGAATTGCACAATCACGCATCTTTTGGACGAATTTTTCAACTGGAACTTCTGGACGGACCGAGGGGATGGATTCTTGGCACACGGTTGACGGTTGACTGACAGGTACCTTGCAGTTACCCGCTATCACTGCTATCCATGGTCGAACTGCCTTTTCCGCCGCGAGTAGAACTCCATTAGGACAAGTATTCTAACGCATCAAGCGATCGTCACGAGATCTCCGGCGACGACGACGACGACGACGGCCCTACAGCCTTGGATGGCTGAGCGACGACCTGGGTCAACCTGCGCAGCCCGTTTTGTATTATTACTCATAATTGCCTCGGACCAAATCCATTCCCTATCGTCGTCCAAGGACGCACCTGACCCGCGTTTTCGTATCCCATTACAGTGATTTCCCTCCTTCACTTTTTGATTCAGTACACGGCATATTTTTAACCCATTTGCTCTTCCTGAATCGAACCATTCTGGACCGCATTTCCGGCCCGAACATATCTTGTTATTTAAACCGAATCTCTCCGTTTCCATGCCACGGTTTTACGAGGCCCGAGGTCGAGTCTCCTTTGCTCTCCGTTTCTTTGATCACTCTTCAGATTCAAACGTAGAGTGCCAAGACAAGACAAGGGAACTACAGAGGTGTACGTATCACGCTACCTAGATAGAGTTGCTTCTGGAGGGGGCCTCAGCACCAGCCCGGTTTTACATCGTGGTTGTGTGGCACGATGGGCCCCAGGATCGATCTATGGAAGATCCGTATGAGTGTATCATACCACAACGAATATCCATTTGTGGCGGTGTCGGAAGGGTGGAAACAAGTGTGCTATTTTTGAGAACAGTAAATAAATAAATAAATAACGTTTTGATTATCCTGGGAAATCTTTTTACATTTTTCAATACACCAACGCCGGTGTCGTGTTGGGAGCACTTGGTGCTGTAACCAACGTTTGCTTGCCGTTTTGTACGATGTCTTCTAACGCTTACTTGCTTTACGTGCGACGCTCTCGTTCCCTTCGGTGCCTTTGTGACGGCTGACGCGTCCAGGCACTTTGTACCTCACGGCGTCCTCGGGGTACCGACAAGCGAGCGAGCATCGCAAGGGTCTGCCGCGCGAGCGAGACACACTGTGGGGAACCTGGGCGCGACGTCAGACTGCCTCGAGGACGCCGTGGTACGAACGTGCGACACGGTGGAACCGAGGAATCTGATAACATGTTACGGTAGCGCCGCCATCCTATTTGGAGAGACGGAAGACAGATATAGCGAGCTTGGACAGAAGGCGGGGATGGGGCCACCGTGACGTGAAGGGATCCGTGGGGGGAAAAAGGTGTTTTTATTTATTTTTTTTTGCGGTATGAACGTGGAATGGGGTGGATGGGCGTGTCCGCACACCAAGCCATTCTGATTCGTTCTCCTCATCCTCAGTTCAAATGACACTAGCGTGGTGTGCCTTGCTCGTACACCCACTTACAAGGCCCGCACCCCTCATTTTGGCGCCGTGCCCTTTTTCGGATCTATGAATGAATGCACCGAAGCCTCGGAAAATGCCAGACATTCGCCGTCTTTTCATATCAGTCGTCCACGGGACACCGATCCAGATGCGCTCACCGGCCAACGTGACATTGCAGAAGCACTTATTACGCGCTTGCCGGACGTGGCCGAGCCCAGGCTCGATAAGAATATGTTGCGACGTTCGTATGCATCAATGTCATCAAGGTTACATGGATCAAAGCATGGGTTGCATTCATGGGGGATGCTGAAATGAAGAAGAATAGAGATAATAGAGCCCGTATGTTGCAGCCATACTTGAATCTCCTCGGCATATACGCACAGCAAAGGAGCATCCTTTTTCACCGGTTGGACTTGGCGACACGTTCCAGCTCGTCCTTTTTCTGTAAAGGGTCACATGAGCACATGATTGATAGCAGAGCAAGTTCCGACCAACCTTGATAGCATACGAGTTCGAGGAACCCTTGGCGGCGTTGATGAGCTCATCAGCGAGACACTCGGCAATAGACTTGACGTTACGGAACGCCGACTCGCGGGTCTATCGAAATAAAAAATCGCAGTCAGCACGAGGTCCCGACCCCATCGCGTTCACTTACACCGATGGTCAGAAGGGCAATCGCTTGGTTTACCCTCCGCAGGGGTGACACATCGACGGCCTGGCGACGGACGGTACCTTGGGAACCAATACGGGTCGAGTCCTCTCGAGGGCCCGTGTTCACGATCGCATCCACGAGCACCTAAGGCCCACCTCAAACGTGAATAACCCCGTTCCATACGCCGAACGTCGGGTCACGAACCTGAATGGGGTTCTGGTCGGTGAGAAGGTGGATGATTTCGAACGCATGCGCGACGATGCGGACGGCCAGGAGCTTCTTTCCGTTGTTGCGCCCCTTCATCATCAAGCTAGTAACTGGGTCAGATGTCTTGGATCTTTCGCTACCAACATTATAGGCATACCTATCAACGAGACGTTCCACGATGGGCATTTGGGCCTTCTTGAATTGCTTTTTTGCATAACGGCCAGCAGTATGGGGGAGGTAGACCGCGTGGCGGACCTGAATGTAATCCGTCAACGAGATGTCCTTGACCTCAACACTACAGCCATGATTAACACAAGTTTCGTATCGAGTGCATAGATGCATACTCCTGGGTTTCCCATTTGCCAAAAAGTCTGATTTCCTGGCCAATCCTAGATACGTCCCTTGGAAGCGTTTGAACGGCAGCCATTTTGGATGTTCTTGAAGGTCTTGAAGTTCAAGCGTAGATTCCACCTCGGCGACGGGCTCACTGTTTGTCACTATTGTCGCGTGATACTACAGATTAAGGTTCGACGCCACTCGGTCATTTCCGAAACTATACAGTTTCCCTTTTAGGACATCCTCTGAACTATATTATGATACAAAAGACACTATGAAGTATGTACCGTACAAGTTAAACGATGTCTTTAGTATAGGTAGAGACATAGGTTCAATATCAGTCGCGGATTCCAAACAGTTGGACAAAATCTAAACCAAAACTTAGTTGAGTAACCCAGGCAGTGATAAACCACCGTGCGTGACGCACCTTGAAGCCTTGCCTCCCTTCTTTCTCTCTGAGTTTCTGTGCGTTTAATTCCGGAGAAAGCCTTTGAAGACGAGACGGTCAGCCTTCCTGGGCGATGGTAGTGACCACTTACATGCTGGATCAAGCGTTTCTTCTTCTCTTGAATCTCAATTACCTAATGCGATTGGCCTCAGATCAGAAAAGCCGGCCTATGATGGAGATGACTTGCCTTGGATTCCACGGTATTCTCAGCAATCAATTGGTATACGTGAACGGGTTTCGTCTGTCCGATACTATAATGACGTTAAGGCACCTGTCAAAGCAACAAAAGAGGAGGAATTACTTACCGATTGCATCTGTCAATGGCTTGACTTTCGATGCCTTCCTATAATGTCATTAGCAAGGGGGTATGCCACGAGTTGATCGGTCACGTCACCTGCCACCATCTTGGATCCAAGACCAACAACTACCGATCAATACACACAGCAAATGGTCATAGTATTACTTACGGATCCATCCTGGCGAAATGCATGTGTACACGAATCCGCGCAGCAAAACAAAGTAGCACTTACAAGAAGACATGATTCGCGACCGTAAGATTGAGACCCAAGGCACCTGCCTTGAGCGAGATTAACATGACCTTGGGGTTCTCGCGGTAGAAGGCAGGTCTATTAAAAACCGGCTTCACCGACGGAACCACCTTCATTTTCCCCTTGCCTTTCCCTTTGTTCTTGTCTTTTGCCATGGTTTTCTTTACGCGACTCGAGATATCCTCCTCAAACTCGTCGTCTGTATCATTTCCGGGGACAAAATCCGAGTCGTTGCCATTGATGATACTGTCGTCATCCTCGACTACGATTTCTGTTCGAGCCACCCGCCGGGAACTCGAAGGAAGAGGTTCCCCAGGAGCAGGAGATTCATCAGGTTCAAGTGGAATGGAGAACCGCTCCAGCACTTCCTGTCGTCTTCTCACAGACAGCTGTCCGTCAAATCGCACATAGGGAATGCTGTAGGCGTGATCAGCACAACATTTGAAAGAAATCAACAGGAAGACTTGCCCATGCTCCTCTAATGCCTCGCCAATCTATGATTACGTCAGTGTAAGCATACGAGCACGGTCTTACATCACGATTAAGTACCTTGTCCAAGAATGATGTAAATTGGGAGAAAACTAGACTTTTTGAGTCGCTGGGAATCAGTTTAAGAAGGTGGATGAGCTGGTCAATCTTGGCGGAAGACCCGGTGCACTCTTCGCTTTGGTCGATATCTTTCACAGGAGCTTGGGTAAGGTCCGTAGGAGGCGGTGGGGCCAGGAGACCTTGCGTAGTAAGAGGACGGCGGTCCTTCGAGAAAATCAGCAATGCAACCAGAGACGTGGAGAACGACTTTCATACCATGGGGCACTTTGAGTCCCTTGCAATCACCTCTGAGATACTGCATTTACCGTGAGCCGAGGTAAAACCACAAGAAACGAAACAAGACGTACCAAGCCAAGCAGAAGACATGTGCACACAACGTAATCCTAGGCTCATTTACTACATCAAAACAAACAGGACATTCTTCATTGTCCTCAATCGCTTGCAGAATAAGTCCTTCCAACTTGGCCTTTAGTTCAGGCGTCAGTTGTACAGTGTCGCTGCGGGTAGGGTTGATGTCGTCAGCTGTCTTGAGTTGATCCAAGTAGTTGGCCGGGATCAGTCCGGGGTGAAGAACAATTTGACGGAGACGGGTAAGCATGCTCAGGACGTTGGTGGTTACCTAGACCTGTATGAGCTCGTAGCACGACAAGATCCATGTTGAGACCCACGATATGATTCATCCCTTCTTGACTCATTAGATTTTCCACTCGCTGTCGCGAAAGAACCTCGACGGTGTCATACAGTTCCTAGGAAACGTAATCAGGATTGATGCAGCAATTGCATACTTGAGGCTACCCTTACCCGTGTCTCCTTACTTAGTGTCACAGGGACCAATGTGACGTCGACCTATAATTACGAGTAAGCGTTTGAAGGAAACTTTAGGCGAGGATACGCCACTGGTGGTAGAGGCACAAGAGAGTTGCCCTCGCTGTCTTGCATCTTCAGTGCACGGTCAGGTCTGAAGGTTTTATGAAGTCTCGATCAAAACCTACCTCCTTCGTTCTCCGGATGCATATGTGACTCATCAGGGCCTAACAGAAAGTTAGAGTAACTACTTGACTTGTGAAACAGACATACACGTAGCAATTCTGAGGCAGTGGGGTCACCGTGTTTTAGAGGGCGTAGCACCAGGCGCTTGAAGAAATCCTCGCTGTCTAACGGATGGCATATTTGAAGGAAAGTAAGGATAGATCCAAGGTCCTATTGAAACTAGTGGGTAAAGCGAACTCAAGTTCAAGAATATCGCTTACCCTGGGAGAATTTATCTACAGAAGGATAAGTTGATGAACATACACAATCATCTATTCCTTCACGTACGATAGGAGTTCCAGAAATAACCCATCGTCTCTCGGCAGTTAGCATGCATACCGCTATGGACATCTTCGCCTTGGGGTTCCTTATGTTGTGACCTTCATCTAGGATAATCCTCTGTGAACGCTCCTTGAGCTTGACGGAAATTCGCAATAAACTACCACACGCTACCTTCCATTTAACCTCGAATAGCCCTTTCCCTTTCTTTTTCTTTTTCTTCGCAGGTCCTTCCCCCGTACCATGTTGCGTAATGGCACTGAAGTCGGCATCACCTGACACAACTTGATAGGTGGTAATTACCACATCTCGCTGCATCAGTTGTTGAGGTGTCATGTTACGATTGGCACCATAGTAAACGCAAGAGGACAGGGCACCTCTGACGCAATGCTCGTCGATCTGCTTCTCCCAGTTTGAGATTACGGAAAGTGGGACAACTGTTTAACAAAGTAAATAAGACGGGCAGCGTTGAACGGCATTCAAGTCTTGCACACCAATGAGGGTACTGTTAGAGTAGTCTCTAGGAACGTCCTTCTTCGTCGCGAGGACAAGGGAAAGCATTGTAAGCGTTTTTCCCTATGAAAGATATTATTTTCGGGTTTTCCTCTTCATCGGACAGCATACCAGACCCATACTATCGGCTACTAAGGCGCCTCGGCCAAGCGTAGGGGGCGAACTAATATCTTGCGGGCTCTTGGTGGCAACTAGGACAATGGGTTTAGTCACTCCATTGAATGTCAGTCAATCGGACCAACGGTTGAAGTAGTATGCCTGGGGACAGTAAGTCCATATATCTGCCCATGATTATAACAACGTACCTTATCGCCAGCCTTTCTATACTGCCAAAACTGGACTGGACTGTCCGATTCCTTGGTAGGCAACTTGGGATATTCGTGATTGAGGCACCATTGAAGGGCTTGACTCTGAGTTATGCGCGCATTAACGTTAATTTGTATCTTGAGAATGACGAAGTCACCTGATGTTTCAACAGATCCACAACCAACTCTCCGTTAGCAATACCCGGGGGGTTAGGATGTACAGGGAGATTTAAGATGTCAACTGTGGGACACAACGTGTCGAGCAACGAAGCACGCCGGCCTTCATCATCAACTCTCTCGAGGCTATTCAGCATTTGCTTAAGCTCAGCAGCCTTCGCAAGTGCTTCTTGCTGCTTCCTGATCGACTCCTGCTGTGCATCGTTCATCCCGTGACCATGGCTAGAACCAGGTATTCCCATTGTGGCTGCCAGCGCGGCAGAGTATGGGGAAGAATGAATTCCACCAGAAGAAAGAGCAATCGTGTCGGGGATAGATGATCCTCCCGAAACCCCGCTCCTTGCTCGTGCCGGAAAACCCCTCTTATGAGGGGTTGCCCAGACCAGCATTGGTTCCAGCATGTCTCGTCTATCAGATGCCCCGTATATGTTCAATGACCTAAGGTTTACAGGGTTCAGAGCCAAACAAACGAATCTTAACCGTAACTTACATAGATAGTGAATAGCTGAACCCGTTCACTAGAAAGGCCATCAGTTACCACCTCCAGGTGTGTGAAAAGCGCTTTACAGTTTCCTTGGTGCATGACACCTTCTACCGTGACCAACCTCTGGTCAAGAAGTGGGGCTAGCTGGGCCGCAACAGTTCTCGAAATATGGCCAACTTGAGCACCAGTAATATTCGTGACTTGGATTGCATTTCTTTCATGTTCGCCGTAAGCAGGACATCGGAAAGAATACCATACTATATTTTACCTGTCATACGGGTTGTTGGGCTGCCGGACTAGTCTGACTTGTTCTCCGGGCGCAACAAGGCCTGCATACTGGGTAAGCACAACATAACTCGGTTTTATGTGGTAGGAAATGTACCTTTGTAGTATTGCACACCCACTATACTGGTCTGCAGGACACAATAGAGTTCGTCAGCTGCTTCTGGTTCCATGGGCTCGTCGTCGTCATCTTCAAAAGGTCCGCACGACCCTTGAGCACCATTCGCATATGAAATACTTGGTTGACTGGGACCAGCATCGGATTGATATTTTCTTTTCAATCCGGCTGTATCGGTGGATGAACCGGCGATAGGCTTGATAATCATAGGAGGTGGTGCCACTTTTGCAGTCTCGGGAACGTCCGCAAAATCAACATGTTGGACTGCAATGGCACGTCTGACTTTTTGCTGGTCCTCGTATCTATACGCACACAATCAGTAACCGTCTCCAATCGAAAAGAAGAGTGCGTACCTAATGTTACTGAAGCCAGCGACACTGCTCAAGTCGGTGACGGCAAGCGCGCGAAGGATATCAGGCGTGACGCAACCCCTGTGTTATTAACGGCCATGATCAGCTCGTTCCCATGGAACTGCCGAGATGCTCACCAATGACGCCAAGAAACGGTTTCACCAAACTCGCTCTTGACAATTTGACCGTACCTCAAGCTGCCCACGGAGATTGGAGTATCAGTGCATGGTACTGGCCCTTTGCACACGGCGCGTGTGCTTCTGCTGTACTGCAGACGCTCCTATTAGTGCAATGGTGGGCATCCTATTAGGCCGCACTTACGTCTATCGCATGCCCAGCCATCGTGAGCCAGTACGCGCAGTGATGGCGAGATACAAGCCCCGGTCCCACAAATTTTGCAAGAGCGGCAAAGGCCCCGCTGCACGTAAGTATTTGGTCTTGTTTGGCAAAAAAACGCGTCGCGCCAATGCATAGATCACGTGATTCCGTAATACGCGACTCATCCTTGTCCATTAATTTTCTAGTCATGGAGTCTATTGGCAGATCCAACAGCTTTGCATACGACCCAGACCAGGATGCAGCGGAGAAACGTGACATTCGCAAGAGATACCGTCTTCTGGAGAAAAAGACAGGCGGTGCGTCCGACGCGCCATTTTCTGTTGCGAACGCGTGATGAGACTGCCGCCCTGCAGAAAACTTGCGACCACAGGACCATGATGTGGACGATCTCGCTGGTCAGGTTGCAGAAGCAGACCAGTTGTTTTGCAAAGGTGTGTCCATCCATGCCGTCACAGTCATAGCCTCTTAAGCGCCCACTTGCAGTCAAAAACCCGACTGAGGCAACTCTTGACTCAACGGTGCTCCGAAATGTCTCGAGTATCGGTGCGCAAAAGGCGCGTGCTCTGAAGCTCGGCTCGGCCGCGTTCGATATGGATGACTTTGTGCTAAAACTCGTGAGTTACATGGGCGGTAGGCAACACTTTGAGGACGAAGACGGGGATGAGATGGAAGTAGTGGAGGAAGGCACGCTCGACTGGGACAAGATTGGCCGGAAAGCTCTGGCAAAGAGTAGAAGGGTCCCAGTTACTGGATTTATGTAGCCCCTTCCTCCATTTTGCATGATCTTATGTTGACCGACTTCCCCCAGGCTTGGCCCTCTCTCACTTGAACAGAGAAAGCGAGGTCCAGTAAAGCGTCAGAAACAGGACAAAGTCCAAGAGGAAGAACGCAGGCCCCAAGAAATCAAAGAAGAGGATATCAGGAGGTCCGACAATGAAACGACTAAGAATGTTCTCAAGGTATGTTGAACTTCAAGTCTGATGCCATGTGCGTAAAACTATCCCCAGATTAAAGAGATACTCGAAACAACTGGCCCAATCAATATTTTCAAATTTATCGTCAATCCAAACGACTTTGCACAGTCTGTGGAGAATCTCTTCTATCTTTCATTCATCATCCGTGATGGAGAGTGTGCATTCGAGATCAACCAGGAAGGCGAACCTATCGTTTGTACGTGAAGAGCACCTTTTTTGACCGACCCCTTCCTGAGTGCATTGCTAGTGTGCTGCGAACAACCGACCATGGAAGACAGAAATGAAGGTGTCCACGCGCGACAGATCGTAATGGAGTTCGATATGACTACATGGCAGGTAAGTTGCTGAACCACGAAAGCAACATGAGGGTAAACCCACGTCTTTACCTAGCGCGCTATAGAAGTCTGGAATATCACTGAGTCACGGATCCCACAACGTCCCGCAGCCAGGACCAGGATCGGTGATAAGTGGTATGGTTAGACATGGTGCCCACACATTGATTCCACTGTGAGCGTCTGCTAGATCGTACGAAGAGAGAGTGCAATGACAGTGACACTGCAGCCAACTTTAGTGTACCGTAGAAGTAATCTCTAGTCATAGGTTCGTCTTTTCTGTTGCTTATCGATTATCCCTGGCACATGTTTTCTTGTACAGTCTGGGTACAGTAATATAGCTGAGGTAGCCGGACCTCTATTTGCGTCATTGACCAATCAAGTGGTCTCTCGTCAACTGTTAGACCCTGCATATCGAGGTATGAAAAGCTGAATTCTCCTACAGCTTGTCGGATCTGCCATTACGGCGCTTGCTGGCGACTTGATCAAGATGACGTTTCGTGCATATCATCGCGCAAGAAAGTACAATCTGGTACATAGCTGGTAGTACAAATCACAAACACGAATCATAATCGTGAGCCCATCCAGTTTGAAAGTTCTCTGGAACAACATGATAAACCCAGGGGATCGTTCAATGCGCCTAGCACGATGTACGGGGCGCGAAAGGAAACTTCTGTACCCCATTAACGCCATAGATTCCGTACCCAGGTTCTTGATTGTCAGAATATATGTGTGCAAACCAACCAACACCCCCGCCAGGAGCGTTCTTGAAGTCTGTGCAGTGGCGATCAAGTAAATCAAAGTATTGCTAAGATCATCCAGTCAGCCTCTCATGTAATCAGGATGCTCGGAAAGACCCAACGTACGTGTTCGCTGCTAACGCTAGCAACTGCATTCGGGGAATTTGGCTGGACATCTGGAGATGTAACGGACGGCCAACCATTCTGAAATGGATGATCAAGATAGTGAACAGGAACAATATACCGAGAAAGCTCACCTCATCAAGATACATCTTCTTTCCTCCGCCATGTTGAATAAACCAATTCAGATCTGTCTCTACGAGTGGCCATGCACGGGCCCCCGTGGTTGCGTGCTGCGAAAAGAAGGGAAGCATGTGTATATTAATGTAATCGATTGCATCCAGGACGTCTTGGGCACCACCACGCTCCTGGTAACCATACGCAAGCTCAGAAACGGTGACAGGAATTTGGACACCTGCAAGTCGAGCTTTAGCAGCAATGACTTGAGCAGCAAGCTCATTGTGAGGGAGGACGTTGTCGAATAATGGTTCTGAGCCGAACTGCACCCCACGGGTGACAAATTTGGCCTTTGGGTTGGAGGTGAGTGTTTCGAGGAGTGAATCACGACGAGTCTCCCACTCATCACCGCCAACGAAGCCAAACTGCGAGCTGTGAGCTGCAGAACGGATCGAGGAAACACAGGACATACCCATATCAATGCATGGACACCAAGACCGTTGTTCCATGCAGCATTCACGATGTCATCGCTGGGCAGCCGAATTAGAGGAAACAACGCGTATTCTGGCCGGATGAACGCACTAGAATCCAGGATTGTCGCACGCACCATATAGACGGACATATCGGCCATGAAAATGGTTTCTGATGTCAGCAAACTCTTCATTGAGCTGACTCGGGCTCTGACCTGGGATCATGTCAGTCACGAGGATATGAAATGCAACATCACAAAGATTAACATGCAGTAACCTCATAACTAAATCCCATGAATGCGTACTCGGTGTCCATAGGGCACCACCAACCATCTAGTGAATTGGGTACCGTCGCAGGCATTTGGAAGCCCAAAGATGGAAAGCAGTCCCCTAGGGAAGGGAATCGCTTTGAACTTTGACCGCTCAGTCAGTCTGAAGATAAAAGAAGGGTACGATGCCCATACTGGTAGCTTTGCGAGAGCGGACTGGCGAACAGAGACGCAGAATAGGCCAAGAGAAAAAAGTAAACAAAACTCGGGGATGAGCGAGCCATGCTAAAAGAAAGTGAAGGAGGCGGGTTCAACGTACTCACATCAGCAGATGTATATTTAAACGAGTAGAGATGCGCATTGACTCCACAAGGCGCCCTAGTGTGGGAGCACGGCGTTCGCGTCCAACAGTTATCTACACCGGTAACACCGTGGATCAACTTGGTGTGCGTGATTTTTGCAACCTAACTTGGTTAGACGGGGTTCCGACTTAGCCCATCCATCAATCGAAGCTTCTCAAGCGGCCTTCAGGTGGCTCTGGCAGTGACGTGATTTCCCCAGCTTTGCAGATTTAGAGGCATCTTTGTCCCAGTAGACGAGGATTAGGCGGGATTCGTTCAGATCACATCTGAACCGGTGCAATCACCTGTTACAAGCAATCTCGAGTCAGGATGCTCTGCGTTTACCAGTGCACGATGGGTAGTTGGCTGGTTCTTGTCCCTGCATAGGATAGTATCACTCTGCCATCTGACGGTCACATGCACAGCCTGCTGGACCTGTCGTTACGCTAGTTAGCAATTTGATTACGGGCCTCGTGAATCCATCAACTATGGAGAACGATATTATCGATACACTGGCGGGTATATGCCTAAGGATACAAGTGAGCGGAAATTGTCAAATGAATGCGAGTAACAACGATGACCGTGAGTTCCTGCAGTAAAACGTAAGTGACATTCCCCAGGAACATCTCGATAGTCATGACACGGCAAGAGATCGCCGAATGGTCGTCTAGCACGATGTACGAGGTGCGAAATGGAATTTTTTGGCACCATTAACACCATAGATTCCGTACCCCGGCTCTTGACTGTCAGAATATATGTGTGCAAACCAGCCAACGCCACCACCAGGAGCATTCTTGAGGTCTGTGCAGTGGCGATCAAGCAACTCATAGTATTGCTAAGCTCCACTGGTCAATTCGTGGAGTTTAAGATGCTTGGAAAAATCCAACGCACCTGCTCACCGCTAACGCTGGCAACTGCATGTGGGGAATTGGGCCGAACACTCAGAGATGTGACAGATGGCCAGCCGTTCTAATTTAGGTGGTAAAGTAAATGAGAACACTATGCTGAAAGACCCACCTCATCAAGATACATCTTCTTTCCTCCGCCATGTTGAATAAACCAATTCAGATCTGTCTCTACGAGTGGCCATGCACGGGCCCCCGTGGTTGCGTGCTGCGAAAAGAAGGGAAGCATGTGTATATTAATGTAATCGATTGCATCCAGGACGTCTTGGGCACCACCACGCTCCTGGTAACCATACGCAAGCTCAGAAACGGTGACAGGAATTTGGACACCTGCAAGTCGAGCTTTAGCAGCAATGACTTGATCAGCAAGCTCATTGTGAGGGAGGACATTGTCGAATAATGGTTCTGAGCCGAACTGCACCCCACGGGTGACAAATTTGGCCTTTGGGTTGGAGGTGAGTGTTTCGAGGAGTGAATCACGACGAGTCTCCCACTCATCACCGCCAACGAAGCCAAACTGCGAGCTGTGAGCTGCAGAACAGATCGAGGAAACACGGGACATACCCATATCAATGCATGGACACCAAGACCGTTGTTCCATGCAGCATTCACGATGTCATCGCTGGGCAGCCGAATTAGAGGAAACAACGCGTATTCTGGCCGGATGAACGCACTAGAATCCAGGATTGTCGCACGCACCATATAGACGGACATATCGACCATGAAAATGGTTTCTGATGTCAGCAAACTCTTCATTGAGCTGACTCGGGCTCTGGCCTGGGATGATGCCAATCAGCTCTGAACAGATAAAATTCAATAATACCAACACGCAGTAATCTCGTAGCTGAATCCCATGAACGCGTATTCAATGTCCATAAGACACCACCAACCATCCAATGAACCAGGTACCTTCGAAGGCATTCGAAAACCCAAAGACGGAAAACAACTCCCTGGAGAAGAACGTTGTTTTGACTCAGTGCTCAATGCTGTAGCAGTAGGGAGAGGAGAGGTCTTTGTAGGTGATGAAACGGTGTTGTTAGGACCCGCCCGACAGCTTCCCAGCAGCGGTCTGGCGAACAGAGAGACGGAATAGATCGAGAGAAGAAAGCAGACGAGAATCGGGGGTGAGCGAGTCATACTAAAGGATGGGCTCGACTCACCCATGATAAGTAGAGATACCATCTATTGTAGTACCCTTATTGTGCGCCAACAATGGTCTTATTCTGTAAACGTTGAACCCTTGAACCGCCGTTGCAGGGGAAACCCTCCGCTTTGTTGCGAAATGACTAAGCAAAGACCCGTTCATTGTTTCCCCCGCTGTCTCGACCCACAACCAAGTACGCCCCTGCGACAACAGGAGAGCCCGTTGCTGTGCGCGCCGGCATATTTTCAGGGCATAAAAAAATGCTGTCCAAGCGCATATTTGATTGGCACTGCCGCCACCACCGATTATAAATGGGGACAACACCAAGAAATGCGCAGTTCCCCCCTTGCTTTTCATCCATCTCTCTCATCGCTAGACTTAAGGTACCCTTTTAATTGTCTCTGCGAGCATTATGTTCTTCAGATCTGCTCTTTTCATCGTGGGCGCTGGTCTCGCCGTTGCTCAGTCGTAGGTCACACGCGTACCGCCAGAACACCCTTTGATCTTTGGCCTCCTCTAGTCTCTCAAGTAATTGCACTTCGGCCGTGATTTCGGTTGCAACCTCCCCCGAGACCACGTGTCTCGATCTTTCACTTCTCGCACCGCTTTTGACATCAAATTCCTCCACAACTTCTGTTATCCCGACTGTCAGCACTTGGTTGACTGGAATGTGTAGCCAGGGCCCGTGCAGCAATGCCACTCTCCAAGCGGTTGTTACCAACATTACAAATGGTTGCTCCAGCGACTTTGCTAGCATTGGCATCACGTCGTTCAGCAACGCTACGGCGGTTACTGAGGCCGTCTACCCCATTGCTAGACAAATCGCTTGTCTGAAGGAGTGGGTTTTACGCCCGTGTGTACTTGCTGCCATTAACTAATCACTCCGCAGCACATCGGCAAACTCCCTCTGTATAACTGAATTACTCACGGATGTTCAATCCACGACTACCACCCTCTCTGTCGTCAACATTGTCAACTTGTTTACGCAAGTCATGTCGGGAAGCAACCTCACCATATCTCAGAATGTCACTTGCTCCAACTGCTCAAAGGCTGCATACACCATTGTCTCTGACAATTTCCCCGGGCTCCATTCGACCAGTCAGAGTGCTGTCCAGTCTGAATGCGGCTCGTCTTTCACCAGTTCGTGTCTGCTTAGCTCTCTTCTCGAGGTTGGACTCAAACTTTGAACAGATGGACAATTCCCTTCCAGCATTCAGGAGACTGCTTCTAACTCGACCTCGACCTCTAGCTCGACTAGTGGAGCTGTACCGTTTTCTGTCAGCGGCATTAATATCGGTTTGGCCACGCTAGTCGCAGTTCCTTTCACTTTCGCCATCTTCGTTTAAGCGAATTAGGAAAAAGTCTTCGCATTGTGGGGGTTAAAATGACATTCTACCAGTGTCACAGACGTTGCCTTGTCCTCTTGAACCCTTGATGATACTAATGAACATACTCGCTCTAAGTTATGTATGTACGAAGTTGGACTTTTCGTTTGTGTAGTGCTATTATGTCAGCTATTACAGACAGTTCTTGGAGCGTAGCTTTTGCCTCTAAAACTAACTCTTCATCTGAACCCAAATCCTTCTTCCTCTGGTCATCCAGCAGAAGGGCTGGGGTTTAGTTCTTTGTCCTCAGGAATGTCAACGACGTCTACACCACGTTCCTCCGCCCGGTTTGATCTTCCGCCCGCCCCATCATACGCAAGCTCAACTGCGACTGACACGACACTTGCGGAGTGGACAAACAGAATAAAGGTGATGCAACGGCAGGTCGACGCCGATGATGAGGCCGAGCAACGACGTTTGGAAGAGGAAATAACGAGGGCCAGACTTGCAAGAGTGAGGAGGAGTAGAACAGGCCAGAGTGGTGATTTTGGGGTGGGCATGCATGGAATTGACTTGTGTAGGTGATCTGGCCTACACCAGAGCGGAGAGTACCCGTCTTAACGGCCTGCACCACAGCTAAGCTCCGGGAAGGCTTGCCGCGTGCTGTGGAGTCTGATCTGGGTGCATCGACATCTAACAAGCCCTCGTCATCGATAGCCTCGTTTGCAAAACCTGCGACGAAGTCAGGCCCAACAGGAGAGAAAGCCGCGCCCATTTCGCTTGCAGCGTTTATGGGAGGTAATGCATCTGGTCCCCGACTCAGGCGGCACGAGCCACAGTTGGATACAAGCGCTGCATACGATGGACGTGTAGACCATGGCCCTGTACACCCGATATTCGGTCGTGGAGGCGTTGCAATGCCAGGCATGGTTGGCCGTGACGTCGCCGCTACTTCATCTTTGCCCCCGGCTTCAACGTCTGTGTCACAACCCTCGTCATCTAACCCCGTCGTGCAGGCAGCACCGTCTGAGATGCCTCGTGCACGCACGCTGAGCACATCAAATGTGGCTCGCAGGAAGATCGAGGAGCAAACTTCCAGTCAATCCTCATCACCCAAACCATCCGGTCTTGGTATTCGCGAGCGTCGTCAAAGTACGCCACACGGCACCTTCTCAGAACTCAGAGCCGCAGCCACCCCCCTCTTCCCTTCCCGTCCGCTATCTCAGAACCTTGAAGAGAAGCCTGTTTCCCCGGCTAAAAGTCCGATCGCGGAGTCGCGTCCCAAGACACCTTCGGTTGCAGATATCCGTCCAAAGACACCCACTACATCAGATACTCGTTCTAAAACGCCTTGGACTGATTCATGGTCCAAGATGGCGCCAACCATCGTCGAGACGCGCTCAAAGACACCTTCCACAGAGTTCTATGCAAAGACCCTTGTTGACGAACCACGTGCCAAAACACCAGGTACAGATCCGATGCGGGTCAAGGCACCCATTCAGTCTAGCCCTACACGCGTTAGTCTACCTAGTACACTCCCATGGCAGACACCGGGACACCAACCAACTCAGTTACCGTCGACACCATATGCTCCGCAACCTCAACGTGGTGTTTCCCCCGGATTTCTACGCCCACCCAGCTCCTCGGCTAAAGACCCTACGCCGAGCATTAGCAGACTACAGGGTCGTGGATTCGTGCAGAGCATCGTTCAAGCGAGTGACAGAATTAGTATTGATTCTCAGGGAAGCCCATCTGCTGTTTCAAAGCATGTGTTCCCCTCCTCGTCGCCTGTCCCTAGCCTGGGAGGGAGTGATGTGAGGGAAAAGGGTGCCAGACGAGCTTCCGTGCTTGATAGATGGACGCCCGTGATGAATGCCACTGCCAACAGTACGCCATCATCTCCACTCTCGGTGGCTAAAAGTGCTACCCCCACACGGTCACACACTCCGGCAGGCATGAAATCTGCACAGGCGCAGGATGTCCCAGTGGTCAAGACACATGACACGGGCCGCTCCGTGCGAAGCGCGGTCTCACTTCCTTCGATACCTAAGACACCGCACAAGAAATCGGATGGGTTGCCAGCTCAAGATACCGAGGAGAAGAAGCTTGGTTCTTCGAGTACGATGATATCTTACATCAAACCTATGAAGACAGGTGATGACCCTGTTGTTCCTGACGTGGACGAAATGGGCGTTAAAGGATCAGAAGTTGGAGTAGAGACGGAGACAAGTGGAAGCGGTGTGAATCGTGGGGCTGTACTACCTGGGACTCCAGGCAGGGCGAACGCGCCGAGGGCATCCGCCCCACCGCTGCCTTCCACACCTGGCAAACCACTGAGTCATGTGCGTCCTCTTTGGTGACACTGAGTTGAATCGATGGTTGATGGACGTTCTCTTGTGCTTTCTTGGGCTTGTTGAACTTTGGCATATACCTCACGTCGATTAATGGTGTAATGCTGCCTCGTCGTTTTAATGGCATGTTCCCTTACTGGTCGATTGTTACCGTCTGCCCTCCGGGCGCTACGAGCAGCCTACCAAGGATAGAGCGAAGAAGCCACGTAAGACGAGGTTCGAGGATGGCGTGTCTGCCATTGCGACGCCGTCCGATGTCTCCTCGGCCACGAGCACCAAAGATACCAACCGGCCACCTAATCCGGCTGCACCATCTACGAGACCCGCTCCGACTCTTCCAGATACGCCGAGCGTACCTGTCTCATCCGACCCGGGGCAAGCCCAGGCTAAAACGGAGCCGGCTGTCAAGGTTGGCCCATCGGGCGCTGGGGGCAACGCCATCGATCGATGGACGGAGCCCACACTGATCGGGGTCAAATCCGTGCCGCTGTCCTCGGCGACGAACAGAGCTACCGCTGATACCAAGCCGGTTGGCACTGGCATGGTCGGGCGCCGTGCCCTCCCTGGTCTCGCCAATCCCGCTGCAGACAAGGAAGAGAAGGTGGCGTCCAAGGACAAGGAGAGACGTGCTGCGTCGCCGTCCGCACGTCACACGCGGATCCCGAGCACAGGGAACAGAGCGCTGGTGATGGACGTTGCACAGGCGCTGAGCGAGGCTGCGCAACATGAAAGGACAAGGGAGGAGAAAGAGACGGCGATTGCTCTCCCTGCTGCGCCCGAGCCTCCGAATGTGGGCCTTGGCGGCACGGCAGGGGAGAAGCGCAAGTCAAGCTATGAGCGGTATGCGGCTGTGGCGATGCCCCCGTTGGCAGAGGAGCGAACGCCTGCAGTAACTCCGGCGAATACTATGCTGCGAGGTGCAGAGCAGGTCATGTTGGGCGGCAAGGCCGTCAGCGAGAGCCCCTTGGGTAGTCTGCGTGTCGAGCCAGCGGGCGCCATTAAGCAGCCGCCGTCTGCGTCGCCTCAGTCCCCGTCGTCGAAAGTGTACATCGGTAAGGATCAAGTCCATATGTAGGCAGTTGCCGCTGACTGGAACAGATCACATCGATGAACCGCTTCCCAAGGTCGATGTTGCAGCGCTGTTGAACGTGCAGATGCCGACTAGCTTCGTGCCGAACCTGGACCTGCGCACAGTCTCGGTGGAGGTGCTGTCTATTGTACACACGAGCGCTGTCCTCGTCCAGCGTGACACGAATATTTTTTACGACGCCGAGGTCCTTGTCATCGTGCACAGAGCCAAGTCCCGCGAGAGCGGTCTTGTAGCCACCAAAGTATGGTGTTGGAAGGGTAAGAAAAGTCATTTTGAAGACAGAGAAGAGAAGAAGGTGGGCGAACTCGCGACGCGATACGGGACTAGTGCGGTTCGTGTTTTCGGTTTGTTGAGGATCGTGATGATTCATGCGAGCTCTCATGTGTAGGACGTGGTTGACCAGCGTTGCGAGCCTGCGGAGCTCGTTCACATTCTGGGGGGCCAACTTGCGATACGCCAGGTGAGTATGACGTGATGTGACTCGAATGTCGGTTATTCGCTTGACTTGGCTTTTCAGGGTTCCAGGGCCCACTGGTCCTCTGAAAACACTGCAATGCATGTCGTGAGATCAAACGGCGGTCACATCTTGATTGATGAGATAGATCTGGTTCGTTGTCTATGCATCGTGGCTGAAACGTTGATGTCATCCGCCACAGAACGTCAGAAATTTATGCTCCGGCTACAGCTACTGCATCTCTGTCTTGGATAATATCTACGTGTGGCATGGCTGCGGCTCGGTACCAGTAGAACGATCTGCCGCGCTCCGATATGCGCATAGCATGGCTGCCAAGGGAACACTGGTGAAGGAACTTGCAGAGGGTGAGAATGATGGAGATGATGAAATGTTTTGGATGGTGGTTGGCGACTCAGATTCGTATGCCAATGCTGACTATTGGAGGTGGAGACGCAGTATGGTGCCCTCCGAACCTCGCTGTTGGATGGTGGACATTGCCACCTCCGATACTCCGGTGAGCGTCCCCGTCGCAGTCCATTGCCACTTCTAAATGTTAACCCCTTCTAGATCCGTCCCGTTGCGACCGTGTGTGCGCAGTCTATACAGCAAGAATCGGTGTATATCATAGATTGCTTTTGGGAGTTTTTCGTTCTTGTAGGTAAAGATGCAAGAGCGAAACGATCTGACATTGCGCTTGCCATCAACTCGGTAATGGTGCGACCCTGTTTTATTACGTTTCTTTGTATAGACCCACTTGCTGACTGCTTTGTTGCATTTAGGCCATGGCGCCACTTGTCGCCACTTCGAAGCCATTCTCGCCTACCGTTCACGTGTTGATCCTACCCACACAACTACCGCTAGACATGCGTCACGCGTTCCGCAACCTTGATGAGTTGGAGCTGGTGAGTCTCATTAGGGTTTATCTTAGGGATTCCTAACTCGAAGTTAGAATGGCGGATTCATCCCGGACCACATGAACATTTTGTCTACGACCGAGGCAACCGAACATGTGCGTAACGTGCTCCCGAACCTAGCGTGTCACTGAGTGGGACATGTAGTTGCGCACGTCTTCGTGGGACAAATCCGCCCTACGAGACCATACCATGCTCCCGCTAGGACTTGACTCGTCACATGTTTCGTTTCCGTGATGTCCACAGCTGAGACTTTTTGTGCACCTAGGTTATCGATCTTTCAGTGATTAATTACCCCATATTTTGGGACTCTATTTTGGATACTCAATGTAATAGGGGCTATTGATTACGTAGGGCAGATGGCACTGCTTTGTCAGAGATTCCATTTTTGGGAATGACATCACTCGAAAAGATGATGAATTCGAATATTTTCTGTCTCACCACCGAGAGAAGTATGAAAGGCGTACGACACAGCTAAGCAAGATTTGTCTTGGTGACACAGAAACAATGATCATGTTGAGTCGAAGAGTGCTCGGCGTGATTTTCACAGATGGTTCGTACTCATCGCACCGAACGCTTACCTTTTTTTTTTTCAGCCTTCTGCATGCCATGTTGCGACGTCTAAACAACTTCGACGATGGTAACAGCGATGAGTTTTATTACAGGGACTCTCCAAGGAACCAAGCTCCAACAGGCCTAGAACTGGCATAGAATTGGAGGTATGTGAGACAGGCATCGGACAATGAGTCCTAGACGTCCGACATGCAGCATCAATTGCGGTTATATGCCGCCCAAGAGCTACTTCACGCTGTAGATGACCTTTGCATCTGTGTCATTAATGCTTCTGCTTTGCCTCTGGATGCATTAATGCAAGACGCATTCATGTCCAGACTTGCCAAACGATGTCTGTCTGGATTTGCCTGGCCCACTGGCTAAGCCTGATTTAAATGATCTCGCACTGAATTCGCAGAGGTGTGGATTTTCCCGATTGACAATTTTTCATGCCTGATATTTTTAAAGTCGCACAGGCAACCGAATTCGTCCACCAGAAGCCCTATTACACATTTTACTGTCTCCCAGGGCCTGATCCAGATCCTGGAAAGTGTCACCGTGGGTGATAGAGAGGTGTATGCTTGATTCCCCATGAATCGTGTACAACACGGTACTGGTGGTCTGATGATGACCACGATGCACGCACGTTGAACAGACTAGCTACCATAGCACAATTTCTATCATTTCAATCCCAGGAGGATTCTTTTTTGAGAACCGCGACGGTCGGATCGTTTTTGGAGAAGACGATCTGAAACTTGAACGTCTTTGTCTCTACTACCCAGGTCAGCCACGCCAGCATGAAGGACACATCCCGTCCTCATCCCTCCCCCTCGCGGCCCGCCCCGTACAAGAAACGCAGGGCGTCGGGCCCCGTCTCTCCCACTCGCGACACGCGACGAGCACCGGACGCGTCCCAGCATCAAGGCAAGCCAGTATCTCCCCGTGCCCAAGACGGACGCAGTCACGAGGCATACACACGCGCAGACGATGAGCGCCGCCTCCCAAAGACAGGGGGAATCCATTATGTCCCTCATGCTCGAAGATATACCACCGCAGACAATTCGGTGCGCGAACGGCCGGCGCACACAAGCTCTCTCAGCACACTCGCAGATGTGCCAGGCCCACCTCTTCGGCTCCCTCTTATATCTGTGCCATTCACCAGTACATCCACTGGTCAGAGAAAGGCCGAGTCTCTGCCGCCCGGCTCGGTCACCGCGTTTCTGCGCAGTATCGAACTTCCAGATAAGCCGAGTCCCAGTGCACCTCCATCTCAGCAGACTTCCCCGCCTCTTGATCCCCCTTCTCTCCGCCTTCCATCCTTATCAACAGATAGTACAAAGAATGCTGCATATACCAACGGCAACGATCATCAAGTCAGCCTTGTTTACAAAGGGTACCCTTTCAACTATGATCTATCTGCCCTCCCAGATGATCCAAAGGGGACGATTGCACTGCTCACGATTACCAAAAGCGATCCCGGCGCATATATCCTGGTCGGTGCTCACTATCGGCGCACGGGCCGCTCCAGGGCCGCACGTGCCGTGATCAGATCTCTGCTTGATACATTGAATAGTCTGCCCAATATTGAACAAGGAAAGGGAGACGGTACGCTTCATGTACGTTTGAGGATCCTTTTGATTCGAGATTACCTTTATAGCAGCACATTTGACTGCGCCGGATGCCTCTACGACATTGCCTTCTCCAGGAACACCCTGTTCTACACCGACTGACTGGACAATGCCTGTGTTTAAGAGTGCGGCCATGCGACCAGCGTTGTTGCTTCTGGCCGCCTGCGAAATGGATATCAGTCGAGAGTATCCTGACGACCCTGAGAGCGAGGATCATGCGTCGACTGCGCACGAACTCTTTCGCACCGTCTATGGGACGTTGAACGAGTCCGTCATCCCAGAGACGATATGTCCTAAACATACTAATTCGCTTGGCCTCGACTTTTCGAGCAATGGAAATTGTGCATCGGTCTCACCATCCGAGGCAGCCTCCTTGGCACGGGTCAAGGACTTGGAAAAGGAACTGGATGCTGCACGCTCGACTCAAAAGACATTGCAGGAAAAGCTCAAAGTATCCAGTAGTCGTTTAGCGAGTGCGGAGGGCAAAGTACGCATGCTCGAGTCCCACTCCCGGGAGATGCTCGTTCAGCTGGGCGCATCGCGGGAGGAGAATTGGGAGTTGCGTCAACGACTAGCCGAGTCCGATCAGATGATGAGAGGCTTGACCCAGGTTCAGTGTTCACCAAGTGCCGAGAGTCGGGTCTGGGGGACACTCAAGGATTTGTTATTTAATAACCTTGGGAGCGGTGTACGCGGTGAGTGAGTGTTCTTCAGGTTTCTGCATCAGGACCCAAGTCTTTTACCTTCTTCCACGATCGTTATTCCGTCTTCTCTTCTGGCTGTACCCCATGTCGCATTCCCAGCATTTGCATGATCCCCTGTACCAGTACCACAAGTTCCATGGACCGACACCGCGCATACCTTAGATTGTCCATACAATGCACAGTATTCCTACATTATCCCGCAGATGTAGTACATTGCACTTGTAGCCTTTCGGTATCCAACCGACCATTCAAGAGCTCACCCTGGAATTGATTTCCCAATACTCGGTCGGATCGTCGGCATATACAACTCGGAGTTCCAAGTTCTCCAGAGGCAAGCATTATGCTTCCAACATCTGCGCCTACCCGAAGATATTTTGACATGGTGGACAAGGTAAAGGATCTCATGAATTGAACTACCGACATCAGATACTTTTCTCGGCGTCGCGAGCAACCTGAACTCACTGCAGTCAAGTAAGACTCTGCGACTGTACGTGCGCGAGCATTGAGGCTGAGCTTCATCTCGCTTATCTCTCTATCCACTTCTTCCATAAACCTGAGGAATGGGATATCACACGAGCATACAACAGATTTGGCGAGGTCACCCACTGGATAATGAAATCGACGACCTTGTGCTTGAGCATTGTTTCCGAATGAACGTTGGTGATCAAGAACGAGATATCATAACCCTTGAGGACCATGAGTGATTCCCCGATCTCATCGCCTCGATCTGACCCACCGGGACAGGTTTCCTGCGCAGCACCACGAAGCTCTCCGCGCGCTGCATCATGAAGCGCGTGAATTTGTGACATAGGATGCGTTCGATTTCGTCTGCTTGCTTTATCTTGATACTCATGCGTATTGAGTTGATGGACGGCTCGATCAACACGCGCTCATTCTCATTACGGGATATCGTAAGGGGGTTGAGGAGGACTTCCTTTGATCCACTTTACACGGTGATGAGCCATCTACAAGATCTTCCGAGAGAGACGTGCGTACCGCGCCTCGACTTCTGGTTTGTTGTGTCGTTCGACGACCTGGATGCATCTCGATGAGATGGGTCTGATAAGTGAGAAAAGACAGACCTGCGATGAAAAGTTTTCGAGCGTCAGCGCCGCTGTGAGCGATGATCTGACCGCTGCAAGGTATGGTCTGAGTACATTGGACTGTCTCAACAAGTCAGTCGGTTCGCTGATGGTTCTGCAACGTCGACACTGACCATGACGACGACGACGAGACTGCTGGCGGAGTTTCAAATCCCTCTCAGAGCGTCGCTTTCTTTTTTTTTTTTTTTTTTCTTTTCAAAAACTGACAACGTCATGGTCGTCGCAATTGCACCTTGGTACGCGTTGCGGTGCGCGCTGTGAAAGACGCTGATGGGTCGCGTAGGAGTATCGTGTTGACCCCCGGCAATCCCCAGGTCATCGTCCCTCAGGGTGACCTCCAAATTAAAAACGCAGCCCTTCCAGACGAGTTGCAAGACAGCAATGCCAGGACATCCGTCAAGCTCACCTACCAGAGCCTCGCCTCGCTCGATGACGAGGAGGATGAGGATGAGGAAGACAACGACGATGACGATAAGGAGTACAAAGGAGCCGCAGTGACCACCATCCTCTGCTCGCTCACCCCCGGCAAAGTTCGCGTCCTGTTTTCTACTGACAGCTCCCGAAGACGCGTCTGACGTGTATCTTAGATCGAGCAGTCGTCATGTGAAATCATCCTCGAGCAGGATATGGACTACATTTTCGAGGCAGTCGGCAAAAAGTGAGCACGTGACACGTGTTGTCGCTGGATCGACTGACGTGCTACTTGTTCTCGACAGCACGATCCATTTGTATGGCAACTACATTGGTATGGTGTGATGCGCCTTTGTTCCGTGCCCTACTCATTCGCTCTCCTATTAGATCAGACACCTGTTGATCAACCACCCTTTGGGTCGGATGTGGACTCGGAGGAAGACGAGGAAGACACGTATGACTTGAATGAAGTCAGCTCGGACGTGGAAATACCAGTTGACGCTGACGAAGCCGCCTTGGATGGCGAAGACGACGACGCTAGGTAACTCAAGCTCTCTGTGGTAGATTCAACAGACTAATCGGTCTCATTTCAAGCCGTTTCGAGGAAATACATGAAGAGCAAAATTCCCCAAAAAACCTTAAGCGTGCCCGCGAGGACGCCACGGACGTTGACGAGCAGGAGGAGAAGCTGTCGAAATCTCAAAGGAAGAAGCTGTCGAAGAAACTCAAGGCGGCTGATGGTAAGCCTGTTCCCGCTCCTGAGTCGGAGAAGAAAGTAGAGGAAAAGGGCGAGAAGAAGAAGAAAGACAAGAAAGACAAGACCGAAAAGAAGGAGAAAGAAGGGAAGGACGGTGAGAAAAAGGAGAAGGGAGAAAAACAGGGACAACGTACAATCGAAGGAGGCGTCAAAATTCGGGATGCCAAGATCGGTTCAGGCAAGATGGCGAAGAAGGGCGATAAGCTCGAACTACGTTATATTGGCAAGCTCCCTGATGGCAAGGTATTCGACCAGAACACCAAAGGCAAAGCTGTAAGTTATGACCTCTGCGTCCCGAGTTATTCCTCACCCTAGTTTCAGTTCAAGTTCACACTCGGTCAGGGTGATGTCATCAAAGGTAGGTCAAGTTATTGTACAAGGCATAGTGCGCTCATTGCGATATCAGGCTGGGATGTCGGAGTCGTCGGGATGCAAATCGAAGGCGAACGCGAGATCATAGTTCCTCCATCAATGGGCTACGGCAACAAAAAGATGTCCGATATTCCTCCTAATTCCACGTTGAAATTTGGTGCGTCGCAACTGATTGTCCGTCGGACCGTGATTGATGATCCATCTACTATCAGAAGTGAAACTTTTGGGAATCAAGTAAAATGACTGCGTGTCCCTCGGTCCTCGGGTAAACGATGGAAGAGGCTTGGTGTCACATGCATGGTCGTCCGTAGTACGCAGCACATTTGTGTGGACACCATATATCAAATTCGACATTTATGTGCGCTGTTGTGTTAGGACCCTGATCATCTGGTGTGCGCTGGCCGCGCGGAGCACTGCATCCCGCGGAACCCTGAAACTACATCCTTTCCACCATCAGGCAGACAACGCGATAGACCAGTGGTGGTCAGCGTGAGCTATGAGCAGGTCACGAGAGCAGGCAGGTGAGAAGGGTGTCAATCAGGGGCAACAGCATACGAGCCATCAGAGCTAACTGGCGATCCATTCTACCACGCCAAAGAAAGAGCCCCATGCCGTAGCGGACGGAACACGCTGGTGGTAGGGTGGTAGAGGGGATGAACACGACGTGCTCAGGTGCCGGTCAACAAAATATGACAGCTATCACATCGGAGGCAACGTGTTCCTTTTTCTTCTACTCGCTCTTTTCTTCATTCAGCGAGGACGTTACGAATCACGGTCCGGGTCGGACAAGAGGGTGGCGTTATCGGGTAAAAAAGAGGAGAGGTGGTATTTCATCAACACGTTCAGAAACGATGTTCATATAGCGGCGTCGGAAGGAACCATTTGATCCTCTCATCCCCCACCTGCAAAGTCAAGATACCGGACCCAGTAAGGGAAAAAAAACGCCGTCTACGACCTCTGCGGCTAGAGGGGAACGGAACGCGGTGCGGTGAAATACGGTGTGGCCTGCGGTGCTAACGGGATGGTTATTGTTTGATGAATTGGGATCATCGACAGGATCATTTCATCGCAATATCCAGAAATGGCTCGGTAAATCACCCGAAAATGCGCCGGCTATGTTTGGAGAGGCGGTATGACCGACCAGAGGTCGTTGCGCCATGCTGACATGAATAAGTTACATGTTCAAACTGCCGAAAATACCACCGATTGTCTGGATAGTGTGACGGATAAAGTATAGTGCTTTACGGTTTGGGTTGAACAATGGATGTGGCAGGCACAGCAGTGAGGCATGAAATCGCATACCCGACATGGGTCATCGCCCATCGAGGTGGTGCATTGGGTGGCAGGTCGAATGCAGAAGCTGCTGCGAATGATGGGGTTGTCACATGATGGATGTTGTGGAAATGTACCTTGTCCCGTGAATGTGGCGAAGGAAGCACCTTGCGACAGAAAGAATGTGCGCAGCAGTAGGCGTTGTCCCGTGAACAAATGCGGATAAAAAAAATTGGGAGAAATTGGGCGTATTAAAATATCGAGTAGATTTTCGGGGCATTGAGCGGCCAAACCTACCCTTCTCTCAAGGTGCTTCGCTAGATCACGTCAGAAAGATGTCAACACCACAGACACAACGATCGCACCACACGTTTGTCGCACAACTCAGGCGACCCGTTACCCCCCACCCGCGAAGCGTACTGAGCAAGCGCGAGTCCCTTCCATCACTGTTCGTCTAATATCATGGCAGAAATAGGGTGACCTAAATGTACGCTTGTCAGAGCTCGGCTAACTTGCCACTCATACCTATAGTCCGAGTATTACTGTCATATAAATCATTGAGCAAACGAAGTGATACACGAGGTCATTCGCCACCGCAATACTGGGTTGTCTCGTGCATCAGATGACCGGACACGAGCAGATTAAGACGGAGACTCACCTGTCAATCGAACGATTGCAGAAAAAAAATGTTTTGATTGAAACCTCCGTCCACTTGTCGAAACTGACTTCTTCTCATCTCATTGAAGAGAATAAAATTTAGCCTTGTAGCAATGGCAGATGAAGAAGAAAATTCACTAATGCGGAAAGGCGGCACTTTCGGAGAAATGAGACCATGCAACCGCCGACATATGAAAGTCCGAAATCCATCTGGAAACTCAGATAGAGAGGAAATTACCCTTCAACAAAGCAGCGGACGGGAGTGGATCCGAGGCGATAAAATAGCTGTGCATTCAGGACAATGGGCGTATATGGTGCTGCTCACGCAACACTCTTTCCGAAACTTACGCCAGTCCTATGACGGTGTTGTTGACAATTTAGGGTTGCCTGTCACGTCTGGAAAAAATATAAATTTCCGAGAATGAATAGAGGGTCCAGGTGATCCCTCAATATAGTTAAAACATGAAATGATGCATTTGCCGAACATCTCACCAGTATAAACGGTCTGCCATCTTGATCACGATGGCAGCTGATAAACAACCGCTAACAGTTCCAGGACCCTCCTCATGGCGCCAACAACCTCCGTGTGGGACCGGGATACCAGGCGAGTAGACACGAGTACACCGTCCACACGACTATAAAATTACACTGGGTGGTCAAGGATCAGCAATTTAATCCCTCCCGAGCGTCCACCTCCCCGGACTTCACCAGACGCTTTTTAGCGAGTTCGTTCGATGGCCCTGGTCCCCATGGTCATAAACCCTCTACCTGGTGCGTACCTTCGTCATCGCCTGCGCAGTTGGGCAATGGGGAACGACACTCCAAGCAGGGGCTGTCATGGACCACCAAGGACGCTGCGGTGCTTGTGGTGTGTACATTTGCTGCTGCATGGTCGGGGGCACTTCTTTCCCATTTGTACTGAAGGCAGAGGCCACTGTTTCCTGGCCCAAGTCCCAGTACATACCATGGGAATGGAAGAAGCCTCGGACCATGCGAGGTGGGTGTAACAATCGCAGGACCAGCCCCTTGGATGAGCGTACAGCGCCTGTACTTTTTTTTCTCGATACGAGGATACTCACCTAAATATCCGCGGATGCCAGTCCCTGATTGCTTGGAAGGCATCACCTAGCTGAGATCTGACAGGATCAGCTCATCACTCTTAGGTCATTTAACATCGACGGACTTACTATGAAAAAACAAGAAGGCGTTCAAAGTACTGTGCACCATTCACTTATCCATGTTGGAGTGAGGTACCTATCCATGAAGTTATTGTTTTGAAGAAAGCTCTGGCCGAAACGCCGGTAAATTTGCGCTTCTTGGCAGCCATTCAATTACTTGACCCAAGTTAGCCTTAATTAGGCTCAGATAGTGTTCGGCAGACCAAAGCAAGATGCTTTTGACGGATACATCTCGCGTCTGTCCTGGTCTTGTTTATGTGTCAACCTTTGCTGAATCGTACTAGCTTGAAGAAACGATCAGGTTGGTCCACGCGCGTCCGGCTGGTGGTGGGGTGCGAGGCCGCCTGCTGGCTCGCACGACTCAGTGGGTACTTACTACTAATCAACTGGCAGTCATTTTGGCTGCCAGTTCCATGTCTTTTCTCAGTACTGAGCGACGGTGCCCAGTGAACGGAAGTCATTGTACGCAGACTATTTGGGGTTTCCTTCGCCTTTCTCGCCTCCCACTTTTTGTGTAGCCGATGCTGTATTACACTGAAGGCAACTCAGGCCTGATCCTCCCGACTGCGTTACGGATCTTTGAGGCCATCCTAGCCACATTAACCCGGACAATGCATGAATGTATTCGTTGTGAATTTCTGGAGATAAGTATGCTTTTTCATCTTCAAGTTCCGAGTCACGAGACCCTGCAGCACGGTATCATGCACTTGATCCATTTAGCCCACTTACTCGTTACGCTCAACATGCTTCAGCTTCAGTAAATTGTAGGTTGGTATCCAAGTTCTACAATGCCTGTGCAAAACGCTCATGGAATGTGACAGCGACATTCAAATGTGAAACAAACCACAATCACCATAAGGAGCTTACTACTGGACTGAGAATACTGCGACAACGGTCGAGACCCTTGCTGCTCGTTCAATCCCGGACCTAAGCAGGCAGCGAACGGCGCAGGTCCGTTGCCATTTGCGAATGATGTTCAAATTCGTGCTACTGACTTCAGCCAGCCCTCGCAGTTTATTCCCCAGTCATCGCCGCTCCTTGGCTTGCCTCCACCATTCTAATCCTTCTCTCGATTTAGAAGAGGCTGCCCTCTCAACTCCGCGAGCTCTTTCCGCTTTGGTGTGAAGTCCGCCTTCGCGGAAGCGGAGTCAAACTGTCCAATATCTGTCCATCGTACGAATTCAAGTTTTCCATATTGTGCTTGAGAACTTACAGAGCTATGACCCGTGTGCATGGGACGGTATTGGAAAATGCTCCAAAGGAAACCGCTTGCGCCGCCGTTTCAATGAATTGTGCTAGGAAGATGGTTTGACTGTTCCATATCAAATGTGTACCTTGCCCCGAAAGAATCGTTGGAGTCACGACGGACATGAGACGATTTTCCGTTCGTAGTCCAGTCAAGCTTAGATGAGCCTTGAAAGTAGGTCTTGTCAACTCGGGTTTAACCCTACCGGTTAGCAGGTTTGAGAGCTAGGTTCTGCACAACTATCAAGGAACCATGCTAGAGTCAAAGCCCTGCTAGAGAGAATGAGAATGCAGGGAAAGGGAGTGGGCGAAGAGAATGGAGTAATAGGTAAGCATCTTGATTCATTACCACTTGGATCAAGTTGTCCCTGAATTCTTCAGGGTGGCATTCCGCAATATATGTATCGGTACATTGTCCCGTCCCTCACTTTCACAATCTGTCCAGTTACAATCCGTTTTGTTTCAGCATACTAGCAAGTACACGGAACAAACTACTCTGGGGTTATGTGATCGTTTACACCCTATACCCAGTGGCCAGGCATCACAGGGTGTGAAGCGGAAAGGCCACCATCCGCGGCAATGCATTGCCCATTGATATAACTTGACTCGTCTTCAGAGCATGAAATTAGTCTTGAATGCGCGATATTCTAGTACTTCTCACCTGACGCCAAAAATAGCGCTAGATGCGCAATTTCTAAAGCCATGCAGTCAGCTCATCGAAGCAGATTTTCCAGGGGTACTAGTACGTACCTTGACCGACACCATACCGACCCAGAGGATTCAATTGTCCTAGCTTGCCTCCGTTGCCTCGTTCTCGTGCAGTGTCGAACATGGTCTTCGTCATGTTTGTTTCGATCAAACCAGGACAGATGGAATTCACGCGGATATCTGTCTTCTGTAACTGGTATACGCTCGTTTGTGCTATTGAATTAACGCTGCAGTGCGGATGAGGGCAATAAACAAGGGCAGAATGTGTGACCTCACGCCGCTTTACTCGCGCTGTCTGGATTACGGATCACAACGTGCCTGTGATGCCGTGCAGAAGAGGGACTCACAGTCAACGGACCCCGCCCCTGAGCGCAATCCAGCAACTAAGAAAGCCTGAGGTGAGGAACAGCTGGACACAGGGAGGACAAACTTGAAGAAGTCAATATAATGCTACCACCACTCAAGGTCTTGCCACTCGAAGGATTGGTGTGCATCATTGCCTGTGAGGCATGCCTGACCGCTAAGAAGCAACTACAGAGGAAGGTGAGTGATGGCAGAAGTTCCGATACGGTGAGTTTGCCTACGAAAGTGTGTTGATTCGCAGGGTCTCCATGAACTGTGCCGGGGTCGTCTCTTGTAATGCCGGGGTCGTTCCAACTCCAGCCTAGCGTAGGGTCAGAGGCGGGAATCTCGCGGGGGAAAGACAGACATTTGCAAAGAAGACATCCAGCTGACCTTCCTCATCAATTGCCCGCTTGCAAACTGCGGTTATCGCAGCATCATCCGCTGCATCAGCCTGAATGGTTGTGACCTGTACAGCCTCGTAAGCTTGTGAAATTGTGATTTCGCCTCAAATCCGACCTTTACGTCTGGATACGAGCGTTCAATCGTTGATTCAAGGTCCGGCAAATTTTCTGCAGCAAAATCGATCAAATAGAGGTGTCGTGCACCTACAACGGTCATTCCATTATGAACACTGCCCAAGAGATAGAAAGAGATAAGGATCTAGACCTTGATGTGCAAAGAGGAGGGCAGAAACACGCCTGGACAATGAAAATGAAGAAGACACAGCATAAGTGGAGAAAAAAGCCCTCAGCAACGCTAAACATTACCCAATTCCATGTAATGAGCTTACTCCGGTAATAACGCAGACCTTGCCATGGAGTCTCTTGCCACGGGCAGTGTTCTTGAGGTGTGACTGGATCTGTTCAATTCGCGTGAGCGTCCTCTTGTTGTGTTCCGCCTGGGTGGGATTGGATCCTTTGATAGCGTGCGGACTGTCTTTCGCCATCTCTGAAGGTAGTCGTCGTTGGTGAACCCTGTTCCGGCTGAGTTTTAAAGCACCACAACTGAGACATCATGAACAAGAAACCGAGAAACCCATCGTACGCGTTGGCGCGACGATTCTTTCGAAATTTGCATCCGCACATCCACAAGCAATACCGCAACCGCGAATTTAACGAGACTCTCGATGAGAAGCACTGATCGGCTGGCAGTTGATGGAGACCCACCCTTGGAGGAACGTCTTCTGATACACATTTGTGACCACAAATGTTGGTAGATAATGTTCGCCTCATGCAACGCGCGTCACTGACACTCGCCAGCTTCTAGAACGAAATGAACCGTCGTGTACTTGGCCACGTTGCTTTGAACCGTCGGAAAACCTACATAATGAGATGATCATATGGCACGCGTGCCGGTCAGTCATTTTCAAGTTTTCAAGCCAGCGTCAACAACAATGACGTGTGGTTAAATTAGCGCCAAGAAACGACTACACATATCTATTGGTACCCACAATGAAATAGGATGCAGTAGTGGTATGTACATCTCTACGGTGTCAGAAAACAAAGAGTGTCTGCGATTCCGTGTTTCCGCAAGCACCAAGACTCGGAGGCAAGAATGAAAGGTCGGCAAGCCGAACTATACCTTGTTAAACAAACTAGGACCTGCGGGAGTTTGGATATTGGTAGCCATTGTTTCCCAGATATGAGCCATCATGCAATCCCGCCCTACCACGGGAAGGGTCGACATAGAATACAGGACAACCTTGAACGGGGTGGTCTGGACAGGAATCCGGTGAGAAGCCATAGAGGGCCTGGTGGGCCATCACGTATCCCTGGCCGTCATATGGACATAATGGCATGGAAGACGGGGGCTGGGGCGCATAGTCAATGCCCGTGGCAGGAAAATCGACTGTGCGCGGGGACTGGTCCGATAGGGCCGGAGAGGAAGATGAAGTGTGAGATGCAGGCGAGTCATAAGAGTCAGGTGCGACTGAGCCCATATCCGCGTATGAGGTATCGAGATTAGATGGGATAGGATGTCCAGCGGGATGTGATGAAAAGACGTGAGACCATTCGACATCGTATTCATCGTGATACTCGGCGTGCACCTCGTGATGGGCAGGAGAAGCCGTATACGGCTCGTCATACAGGCTTGTTGGATTCTCTGGAACAGCCGATTTGGATGGGGGCTCCGGAGACACAGAAGGGTCATTCTTTCCGTTGGGAATAAGTCTGTCCCTGGGATTGAAGTTGAAGGCTGGGGTAGGCGGAGTGGGACGCCTGCGCTTTTTTGCAGGCTGAGCCGGAGGCCTCTTTTCTCTATTGGGAGGGAGTGGCTCATAAGTCCACAGTGATCCCGCGTCTCTCTGCCTCTGTCGTAAAAGACGTTAAGAGTGAACGACGTGCACCAATAAAGCTAACCTACTGCCGTCGATTGGCTGCGATGACCCGCAAGATCGTGCACGGTACTGGGAGACATGATCTCTAGCAGAAGTGAACTCGATGAAGACTATCGGTGAGGAGATTTTTCTTGGCCTGTAAACGATTCGTCGCAGCGATATATACCAGACGGACCGGTATTATTTTTTTTTTTTGGCGTCCATTGTGAAGCACGTTTGAGCGATAGAAACGCGCCAGCCTGGTGCCGTAGCTGTGGGGGATAACAGTAAGTCATCAGTCACGATGGAGGCGAGTGTTAGGTCAAGGTCGAGGTGATGGTTCATATCCAGGCTTTGCCGATTTAGCACTCCGCCAACTAGTAGGATACTTGGACAACTTCTTGCCCACCGTCGAGTTGGAGCACCTCGTTGAACCCAATCTTTGATCATGACATCTAGTATAGAACTAATCAACCCAAAAGCTGAAAGCGTTCGTCGTGCTGCGGCGCTGCAGGTAATTTCATCTCGCTGCCTGTCTTTACTCGCCCGCATCCTCCCACCAGGTCAATACAACAGGTGCGATGGGTCTCGCAAATGTGGTGAAGGGTAATCTCGGTAAGTGTCGCGCACCACGTCTCGCCTTTTGTTTCGCGATCGAATCTGCTGCAGGGCCCAGAGGCACACTCAAGATGCTTGTGGATGGTGCAGGTCAAATCAAGATGACAAAGGATGGAAAAGTGCTGCTCTCTGAGATGCAAATACAAAATCCAACAGCGGCCATGATTGCGCGTACTGCCGTTGCGCAGGACGATCAAGTTGGCGATGGCACCACCTCTGTTGTCCTCCTCGTAGGAGAGTTGCTTAAGCAAGCCGATCGCTATATCTCAGAAGGCGTGCACCCTACTGTTATAGGAGAGGGCTTCGATCTCGCGAAGAAAGAGGCTTTAGCGGTCTGTGTCCGATGCTAGACCAACTTCCGCTTAACGCTGACGCAACATGCAGTTTCTAGACACATTCAAACAGCCGTCGAAACTGGACCGGCCCACCCTGATTAATGTCGCACACACTTCGCTTGCAACCAAACTGCACGCCTCGCTAGCGAAGCAACTCGCAGCTGACGTTGTAGACGCCGTGCTCACCATCAGGCCACCACCGCCCCCCAAAGGCACGTATTTAATCTCAGAATCAGGGTCTCCACGCTAAAAGTCTACTGCAGGAGCCAAAGATCAGTGGAGAGACCCTATTGATCTCCACATGGTTGAAATTATGAAAATGCAGCACCGCACCGCGTCGGAAACCCAGCTTGTGCGTGGTCTCGTCATGGATCACGGCGCAAGACATCCAGATATGCCAAAACGCGTCGAGAACGCTTACATTCTGACGTTGAACGTCAGTCTTGAGTACGAAAAGACGTACGTCGGACCTTGCACTGCTTTTCCCAGCTCTATATTCACAGGCTTCCAGGGAGGTTAACTCAGGGTTTTTTTATTCGTCGGCCGAACAGCGGGAGAAACTCGTTGAATCTGAGCGACGTTTCGTGGATGCCAAAGTCAAGAAAATCGTCGACCTTAAAAATCTCGTTTGTGATCAAGCTGTTGGTGGTAATGAAAAAGCGAAGAATTTCGTCGTGATTAATCAAAAAGGAATTGACCCTCTCAGCCTCGATATCCTGGCAAAAAATGGGATTTTTGCCCTGCGGCGTGCGAAACGGCGCAACATGGAGCGGTAGGTTGAAACGTAATACGATGGATATCTGGACAAACTTGCCCATCACAGGTTGCAACTCATTTGTGGAGGCATAGCACAAAACTCCGTTGATGACCTCACTCCGGACATTCTTGGCTGGGCGGGTCTCGTTTATGAGCACACACTCGGAGAGGAGAAGTTCACGTTCCTCGAAGAAGTCAAGGATCCCAAGAGTGTTACGCTTTTGATAAAGGGTCCCAATGCGCACACGATCCAGCAAATCCAGGATGCTCTTCGCGACGGACTTCGTGCTGTCAAGAATGCGATCGAGGATGAGTGCTTGATCCCAGGTGCCGGAGCTTTCGAAGTCGCCTGTGCCGCACACCTCAGTGGACCTGTCAAGAAAGCTGCGAAAGGAAGAGTCAAGATGGGAGTACAGGCTTTCGCAGATGCGCTGTTGATCATTCCCAAGACCCTTGCTCAGAACGGTGGTTTTGATGTACAGGAAGCTGTCGTGGCCCTGCAAGTGCGTGCCTTGTTTTCAGATTACATAGTGATCGATCTCCTGGAGCCGCTCGCTTATGTGTTGCCACCAGGATGAACAGTCGGAAGGTGAAATAGTGGGCATTGACCTTCAGTCTGGCGAGCCGTTTGATCCTACTGTCGAGGGTATTTGGGACAATTATAGGGTGAAGCGGCAAATGCTGAATTCCTGGTGAGCCTAGCCAAGCCGCTATCCATTAACGCGTGTTGTGCTCATGTGGGCACGCAGTTCCGTCATCGCCGTAAATTTGCTGTCCACAGATGAAATACTGCGGGCTGGACGGAGCTCACTCAAGCCCGATGGACAGTCATGATAGATAAAGTTCGCATGTACATATCGTCCCCCTACCTCGGGTTGAACGAGCTGCTCAACCGTATCGATGACTATGAACATTAAAGACTATACTGTTCCTATGGTAATTTGCTTGTCAACATGAAAAGAAAGGGACCTTGAACAACGCATAAATTATTACTATAACGCGATCGAAAGTCAGGCAGGCAGGCAAACGAGCGGAGAAGTGGCAAGCAGCAGAATAAATTATACCGAAAGCTCGAACACGGTGGTTACCAGGTCAATCGGAAAGTATATCTGATGCAGAATCCCACCCTGCGTGAACGAGATGTGTCGGTGAGGCCATCTCATCGCCGCAGAAAGAAGCCGACTTCTTCAGGTAATAGGACATGGGTGTTGCCTGAGCATTTTTCCACGGCACGATTTCTGGGAGCTCTGTGGTGTATGTAACGCGGAGATGAGAAAGGGAGTCTTCATTTGCGGGTCCCTCGTGACTCTCTGAAGTTTCTGCGAGGAGCCCTTCGACGGCACGGTCGTCGTCGGAGTTTGTACCCTCAAATGACTGTTCACCAGGCAACGCCGTGCGAGGCGTCAAACGGTAGCCCGAGAAGTTCCCAGCCTGCGGGGATGCTCAATTCTATGAATATGAAAAAGCCAGGAAACCATACGTACGGCGTCAGTTGCTGCTTCTGGCATTGCCTGAGCAGCAACATTGACTATCGTGGACTTCTGCGGTGATACCGATCGACCAGCAAGTGTTGTCCGTGTACTCAACGCGGATGACATCTCAGATTGCGAGGTGGCCAAAGATAAATTATTTTCGTCAGGAAGCAGAGACCTTGGCCGTAGTCTCTGACTCCGACGGGTCCCGGTCCCTGATTCTAACGGTGACTTGGTGGCTAAAGCCCATCGTCTCCTGGAAAAATGAATGGGAGAAGGTTTGAACGTCAAGATAGCGTGAACGTTGTGTGTAATACGGCGTGGTGTGGGCGGACGTGGAACAGGCTCTTCAAATTTGGTCTCGATATCAGCCTTGCCCTGATACGGAAATTGGTCTGGACTCGGAATAGGTAGGGGAGTGTGGTCTTGAGGAGTGACAGGACCATTGCTCTCACTCTCTGCGGTCGGAAGGGATCCCTCACCGTCCCCGTCAGGAGAAGAAATTTCGGGTGGGGGAGGGGCCCATGCCCTGCGAGCGAAATTCGTGGGGTTAGGTCGACATAAAAGACTAGCATTTAGGCATTTGAACCTTAATGAAGAGGAACCGCTGGGATTATGCGGGACCGGACCTTCATCTCCGTCTCCTGAAAGGGGGCTGTTGCGTACTTTCTTACTCGGGCGGGGGGATTCATCAACAGCCATAGTGCGCCCACGCTTCCCGCTAGCAAGAACAGGGAGATCCTCAACCTCGGCATTGTTTTCGAGCTGAGCCTGTTTATCCCCTAGCCATTTTTCTACCTTTGCCCTTTGTGAGACTTGCGCCCGCCGCGAACCACTTCGTAAGGTGTTAAACCTCTTCCTTACAAATCTACCATTGGTGGTCGCTTTCTTGCCGAAACGACCGTTCGAGTCCCTGGGCTGTAACTTGACAGCCAATGACTTGGGCTTGAGGGTGCCTCGTGTAATCAATGGGCTAGCAGGTTCACTCTTCGATTTCACGCTCACTGGGGAAAAGACGCTACGTCGTGCGTTCTTTACTGGTGTGGAGCTATGCACCTTTAGATGTGGCGGTGCGCGACTTGGTCTAATAGGGGATGATTTACGCGGTCGTCCCCGTTTGCGTTTAGGAATCTCCTCCAGAGGGTGTTTGCGAGGGCGGCCTCTCTTCCTTTTAGGGGCCATCAAAAGTTCCTTTGCTTTATCCGACATCTCCACAACTGGTCCCTGATCAGTTTTTCGTTTCTTCGTTGGCCGCTCCTCGCTAGCAGCCTCCAATGCAAACAGGCTCTTCTGGACAAGGCGTCTAGAGGACGACTCTGCATCATCTCGAGGAATAGTAACTGCGATTTGACTCGCTAAACGAGCTGGCCATTGCTGAGAATAAATTGCAAAATGACGTATGCAGCTGGTGCAAAGATAATGCACAATAATGTGAGATAGTCTACATCAAGATAGATAGAAAGCTAGACATACCGAGGGCATTCCTGTGGCTCCTTGCGTTTCTTGCCTCGCCGCGGCGACGTGTCAACATTAAGGCCCCAAACTATTTGATTGTCGACGGAAATCATCGGCAGAACGTTGTGGCATGTCACACAAGTAGGTAACGGCTGCCCATCTGGCCCCGTTGGCGGAACATGGTTGGCATTGTACGCCGGATCCCTCCTATCAACGTGCAATGAGGGGCGGGTGCGCAGGATCCGTGTTTCAGGTTCCTCCTTAATCGGGATGCTATCCTTTTCCCTGTTCTTAAGAAAAGTGGATAACCTGCTCGTACTCCGGCTAGTACATCGAGAAGGTAGCTGTGCATGATCGGATGGCACAGGTGTAAGCGATTTCGTGGGAACCTCGGGAGTAGCGGTAGAGGAACCTTGGTGCCTTCCTCGAGTTGACCTCGGTCCCTCGGCTGGCTCAGAACGACGGCTAACTGGAGGGATAGAGCTATTAAACGAGAAGTGGATCAGGTTAAAAATCATCCATAAAATGCCGACGAACCTCGAGGTCGATCTCTGCGATATTGATTGGAGGACAGAAGAGGAATCCCCACCCGAATACAGGTCAATCTCGGCGACGTCCAAAGCATTGGCAAGTGGCTTGTTTCCTTCCTTCTCTTCATCATCACTTTCGTCTGAATCGTCATCTTGTTCCTGGATAATAGCATACACCCCGCGGCGAGTCCTGCGTTCGTTCACATTGCCCACCGCAGTTGGCGCAGGATCCGAATCGCTGAGATCATCGTCTGATATTCCGGCGTCTGATTCACCACCGGAGGCCTCGCCATCAGGTCCATATCCCCCTCGGCAATTCTTCTCGCACGTTTCACAGAGGCAGTATCGGTTCTTGCTGCCAACTGAACGGACTAAATCAGGCGTAGGGCGCAAGAGAACAGCGTAAGAACTTACAGTAACCATCGCCGTAATGTGCCGTTATTTCTTCACCGACGGCAATTGGCCGCAGTACACGGAAGGTGATATATTTGCCTTCTCGAAACAGTTCGCAGTTGTTCTCGCAATCGTGCTATAGAAAGATAAATAGTAAAAACACAGTCCGAGTTACTATCATCACTCACATTAACAAATCGAGCAGGACCTAAAAATAGATGGTTTTTCTTCATCTGGCGAGAATGGATCACACTGAAGTCCCTCCTGATGTCAAGATTTCTCAGGTCTGTTCGTTTGAGCTCCTTATCCTCTTCTTTGGATAGGTGTGCCATTGAGCCCTTCAATTCAGCAATGACCATGCCAGGGGACAGGGGGCGAGTGGCGAGGATGCATAATTCCGACTTGCCGGTCTTGTGGGAGTATCGTGATGTGTGCGCTATCTCAATACAACCTCCAGGATGGTATAGTTCGAAATACCGTGAGGCGTGTCTGCGGCGAGCCGAACTTCAGGCGATGTTAAGAAATAGCAAGGTCGTACACACGTGGCGAATGCATTAATCTGTTTTTGTGTATATTGCTTGAGGTAGTAACGAACGGACTGAAGACTGGAAACATGAGAGGTTGAGATGATTATCATGGCATGAATACAAGGACACCAACGCAAGGAGTTCGTCTGCTGCCTGACGCACAGCGTTTTGAGGAAGAGCCTTGCTTTCCACCAGCTAAGGAGGCAATAAAAAAACATGTATCAAAGAAATTGGATACATACGTCACAAGATGAACAAGATAGCGCAATTAGAGGTAGATGTGCGACTCACGCGTCTAACAATTGCCATGAGATCGCTCGTAGGGACCTTTGGAAGTCTACGGGAAGGATCCATCTTGTGAACGCAGAGGGGGACATTCCCAGTACCGAGCTTCTCGACCAGAAGATGACTGAGAAAGTCGTCGTCCCTGGAGAGGTCACGCATGTTCATGATTTTTGTAGGTCGCCATGTCAGAGGGGCTGTTCGTAGAGAGCGGGAACCTGCCGCCGACGTTGGGGGCATCGAGCTCGGCAACGAGGACGACGGAGGCGGGCTGAGGAGGAGATGCGAGGGAAGGTGAAAAATATGACGCGAAGAGGCAGAGCAAGAGTCAAGCACTGCTCCGGTTATGGGACATTAACGGTTGACCCCGATTACATAATCAGACACCAACAACAAAGACATTGTTACATGGTCTCATAGCGGACAACGAGGAAGACATGGACCGTCATAGACTAGCAGTATGGATTCAGGGTTTTTTCGGCTTACTTTTCCCCGCCAGACAGCTCGACAGCAAGGAAACGGATCACCGATAGATCTCATGCGTTGTGTGCGTGCTTCTGCTTGCCAGTCCGCAGCTTCCTGATGTAGAACTGATCCATTGACGTCAGCATCGCAGCGATCCATTAATACTTCAACCTACCTCGAGCTCTTTGCCCTCAAGAATATACCCGTCTGCCCGACCAGACTGACCTGGTCTACTGCTAATGGAAGCATACAGGCGGCCAGCAACGAATTGCTGCTCCAAAAGAGGGTCAATCTTGGCATCTAGTGACATATCAGTATTCCTGAAATCATGATGATGTGATTATCACCTTTTTTCCTCTCCTCCAAAATGCGTTGCACGTGATTTGATTTCTTCACCGGCTCTTCGGTGGCAGCGGCAGCGGATGCCTTGGCACCCTTCTTGGTAATGGGCTGTGCGTACTGCATTCACCAAGTCCTTCAGCAGCGCATACGCATAGGGTATATCAATACGCACGTGGGCCTCATACCACTGTCTGAAAGGCGTCGCATCGACCTGGATGATAGCACCCTTGACAAGGGTGTTGGTACGAACCAATTCGTTGTTGGAAGCATTGTACACCTAAATACAATGAACGATGTGAACATCGTCGCAGATACATTGTACTCACGACACCGATGATGCGGGTCTTCCTAGTGGTGTGCTCGGAACCCCACGCATAGTTGCCTGTCTCCAGACGGAGAGCGCGATGCTTGAAGTTTCCCCCACGAACGCGTACGGTATGGATGCGTTTTGGACCAAGTTTTGTGTTGGCGGGCTGACGACCAAGCTCGAATTTTCTCTTCTTGCGATAATGGGCACGCTGGGCGCCGGTTGCGGAGCGCTTGTGCCTAGATGAACGCGAAATACCTTGGAGAGATCATCAAGGGAGATGATCTTGGAGGTGGACAGCACTCACCCATGTCAAGGAGTCTTGAAGAAAGCGGCCTTCAAGGTTGGTGATGATACACACTGAAAATCAAGGTTTGGGACGTTGAAACTCCGACGGTATTTGCCGTGTGTATATTTCCGATATCCGATGCTATTTCCGGCCGGAGAGTATCAAGTCCTCACCCTTTGCAACGTTCTGTCCCGTCCTCGTTATCCGCGCATGTCCTCTGACCCCGTTAAAATGGCGGTGGTTCGCATCCTTTTCGCTTCCCATCGCTTCCCCCTGGTCCACCATGTTCCTGTTCAACACTGCCTACCTTCGCATCTTCCGAAGGCGTAAGAATGCGCCGCCTCCACCAACCCCTTCATCCAACTTGACCCGCAAACAACTTAACCGCCTCGTTCATACCGCGGACCCAATTGGGCGAAAGGTCTGTTATCTTTATTTGCGCCTCTACCAAATGACACAACCTCCGCCTTCCCATACGTCATATCTCAGGCATTTGATGCAGAGATGCAGGCGTTCCTGAAACTCTACTCACGCTACCTCATCGAGAAAGACAACCGAAAATACCTGTGCGCTCATTTTATTTTCGCTTATCGGCGACGTTCATTTCTGTCCCCAGTAACTGGGAAAAGGTTCAAACCCCTGACGTAGATCAGATCATTTCATATAATCAGCTTTCAAGTGCCATTGATTCTAGAACACTATCTAAATTGGCGATCCTCAAGTTGAACGGTGGCCTGGGAACATCCATGGGCACGTATATCATATTTTCCCCTTCCTACACATTTACGCAATGGAAGTGAATAATAAAGCACGGAAATAGGCATGTCTGGCGCGAAGAGCGCTCTCGAAGTCAAGAATGGAATGACGTTTCTCGATCTCACTGTGAAGCAAGTCGAACACCTTAATAAAGAACACGGAGTAGACATCCCCCTCGTTCTCATGACGTCCTTTAATACACACGAAGACACCCTGCGCATCATCCAGAAATATGTCGGTCAGCCAATCAGGATAATAACTTTCAACCAATCGAGATACCCACGCATTATGGCTGACACTCTGCAACCTTACCCGCACCACGCTCTAGATGATAAGAAACACTGGTACCCTCCTGGTCACGGTGATTTGTACGACACGTTAGTGCGTAGTGGTGTCTTGGACCAATTGCTGGCAGAAGGAAAGGAATACCTGTTTGTATCAAACTCTGATAATTTGGGTGCAATGTAAGTGGGGATTTGATGTGCGAACTAGTCATGAATGTACCAAATGTCGTTAGAGCGGATCGGAAGATTCTGCAACACATGGTAAATACTGGCACGGATTTCCTAATGGAAGTCACGAACAAGACCAAAGCAGACGTAAAAGTAAGTCTTTCAGTGATGTTCACCTTTGCATTGAATGTAGTTCACTCGACTCGACAGGGTGGCACGTTGATTCAATACGATGGCTCAATGTGTCTGCTAGAGGTCGCTCAGGTCCCCTCCGAGCACGTGGATGACTTCAAGTCTGGTGAACATGATTCCAGTCTAGGAATTATATGCTAACAGGGTATTCAGTGCGCAACTTCAAAAACTTCAATACGAATAACCTCTGGATAAACCTCCGAGGTTTGTTGTTTATGCTTGGAACAGCCATAGATTTAAATCGCTCTCAAGCCCTGAAAGAGATCATGAAGGACGGTGGCATGGATCTTGACATCATTCGTAACCCAAAGGTCACCGATGACGGCGAGTCTGTTATTCAGGTGCGATTCACGCTTAATTCTACTCGGAAATTATCTCAAGCTGCATGACGCACCCAGCTGGAGACGACTGCGGGCGCAGCAATAAAGCATTTCAAAAACGCTCGCGGAATCAGCGTTCCCCGCTCTCGCTTCTTGCCTGTAAAGTCCTGTTCGGACCTACTTCTAATCAGGAGTGACATTTATTCGCTCAAAGATGGTCGGCTTGTCGTAGGCGATAGCCAGATGTTTGACAGCATTCCAGTAATCAAACTCGGGGACCATTTCAAAAGGGTAAGAGGCTTGTATCACCTGAAGAACGCAACAGTAAATGATGGAATACCAGATCCAAGACTTTGAGGCGCGCTTCAAGAAGGTACCAGCGATTAGTGATTTAGATCATCTTACCGTCTCTGGCGACGTACATTTTGGTCGAGAAGTGACTTTGCGGGGTACCGTCGTTAGTAAGTAAACTCTTTAGTTTTCAATGTCAGCTCTCAGCAAAGTCACGAAGTTGTTGCGAACGAAGGTCAGAGGGTTGACATACCCGATGGATGTGTACTAGAAAATCGTATGGTACCCCTCTCGTTTAAGGCGTGTGGTTGATGTCGGGTTTTCAGAGCTGATTTCTGGAAACCTCAACATGATTGTACGGTTTAATCGGTGATCATATCCTATACCGCTGATGGTTTTGGTACTTTCTAGGATCTGTGATGTATCAGTAGTAGGGGGAGGCAGAATAGACTGTATTATTTTGTGTGGAATAACGTAGATCTGCGCCGCGCCTGGGAATACAAACAATACCAAATATCGTCCTCGTCCGAACACTCATGGCAGGTGCAGGTCATTGTAAGTCGTTTTAATGATTTCATCTTTATTCAAGCTCACTGCGTGTTCGACAGCCACAGGGTTTAACCCCCATCTTCCCGGTGCTAGATACCAGTTCCTCTCTAAAGCCCTTGGTGCCACTATGTGGTTCTTTATATTCTACCGTGCTCGGTGAGTCTAAACCAGCCCGGCTTTCGGCGATTGTTGACCCGCCGTGGGTCTTCTTTTTTTTTCTATATGGCATGGTACAGTGAGGATGGTCCTAAACTATTGGTAAGCCATCGCATGCATAACTGTATCGCTTGGTCGACTGAAATACGTTTTGATATATAGGGATTGCGGCATCCATGGGAAGGTCACGGACATGGACACCATGACTCGCATGCAGAACACAACCACTAACATCGTGTCTAGAATGTCCTGCACCGATGGACTTGCTAATGTATATCCAATCGAGATTACAATCTCTATCCCACAAGGGTCATTGAGTGGGTTGTGCATACCCCCAGGACTAGTCAGGGTTGCCTTCATATGAGATGGCAGTATGTCGTGTGCAACATGCTTTCGGGAAACGATCATTTACCTTTCAGTGCGTAACGCAACCCTGGTAAATCATATACAGGGTGCTGAATTTTGACTCGCGTGGACGCCTGCAATGTGTCCCCGTCCCTGGTCTGGCTCGCGAACTTGCCATGGAGCAAATGAATGCCGGCTGCTGTCCCCATCACGTTCAGCAGGTTGTACAGATCGTGGATGACCGGTGACCTCGGGCACGTGTCATTCAGATCAGTTTGCCCCACACCTTTATCCGAACTGCATTGACCTATATCTGGGTGCCTTCGAGCGACATTGTCCTCGCATTCACACCCAATAAGCCTCTTTGGCATCACTATGGGCATTGTCTTGTATATCCACGAGCAAGCACTGTCCATGTATAGATGACCCTCAGATGGTGACACTGACCATTGAACTAGGTGAAAACTTGGAACTACTGATTTGAAGATGTCACTTTGTCCGAATGTTCGCTTGACTGACCTCTGGGTTGACGACTTGATCACAAGTGACCGTGTTTGCCGTCTTTCACGGTCGTACATCAAATCCGTCGCCGCTCAACGAATGATATCACTGATCCCGTTGGATAATGAAGACACCCATCTGGACGTTGGTGAGTCCGTTCCTAACCTCTCGGTAGTCGGGATGATGTTTCCATCCTACCGGAAGAATGATGCCAGTGCGCACTCGCGCTAACAAAAGTCACCCACGAGATGGAAGATCGCGCACTTTTTTCCCTCGGTGAACCCTGCGCGGAGATAACAATCAGATTCTACGCGTTCGGACAGAGGCAAGGTAGTTGCGATGGGTACCCGATAGTATTGATCCTACTTGGCCGATGCAAAATACCGAGGCCCAATCATCAAGCCCCCCAACCTGAGCCCTATGTGTTGCCTGACCACAGAACCACCAGAAGTCCCTACCGATTCGGTTGGCTTTCAGATACGGTGAGCCCATTTCGTCAAGCATTGGTGGTGTTCGGGCTGTAGTACTGTTGTCATTCAAGAGTGACGAAGAAACCAATGCATCCAAAGAATCCGTTGCGACATACTATGCACATGCTGGAAGTACTCAAACTGTCTGTGATCATTAAGCTCGCCTTGAATGCAGCACCTAATTATCTCCGATAGCACGACCCGATCATCCGCACCCTCAAAAGGCCAACCAACCGATCACGGCCCATGACACAGCCGCAGGCAACGCCACGCTCACACAGTCGGCCACAAGCCCCCATACGAGTCCTCGCCTCCTCTGGCGAGAGACTGTCGACGTGCCCAACAAGCCCCGGCACATGTTCCAACCTGATACCCCCATGGTCACCACCCGCCGCCGTCCCCGAAATGTCAGCGGCCACGGAAACGTCCATCGCGTACGCGCATACTGTGACGAAGGTGGCGGGAGGAAATATGGCGCATGCGTCGGGGCGGGGCGCAGATGTACACGTGAATGGTCGACGACCGTGTCGCGGTCTCGTACGTCGATGCCGTGCCATCCGTTCCCATAGTGCACATCCCGCCGGAGGGAGTAGTGTGAAGGACTAATTGGGTCTTCCTCCACGTCGCACTCGTCTCCAGACGGGAATAGCATGATCGGGCTGAGCAGCGGAGAACCTTGAGGGGTAGAAACAGGAGAAGCACGATAAGACGGAACAGACTTGGTGGCGGGAGCTCGTGAAGAGAGAGGAAGTGGTGTGGTAGGGCTCTTTTGCATTCTTGGGTTGAACGGAGTCCGGGTGGCCCATATGGCTGATTCGGGTTCGGGGGGCGGTGATAACCCACGACGGGTCAACGAGAGATTAGAAAAGTGTTTTCTGTAACGTGAAGTGGCCATGTTCACATATAGTAGTAAGAGTGCAGTCAATATGAAGCAAGGAAAGTAGATCGAGGTAAAAACGCGACCTGTGTCAGGTAAAAGACATGGTGCATCCGCGAGGGTTGGCCCACTCGGTGAGGAAGATGGAGGAACCAAAGAGAGGAGCTGGAAACCTGGCCGGCGGATGTGTCGACTTGGAGAGAACGACTTGACAGTAACCTCGCGAACAGCGTCACGATGGGGTTCCGAATCTGGTGTCTCGTGTATAATTTCGCAATAGTCACGATTGTCGCCACTAGAGATATCATTGAGGCGATTCAAGACTCGACGAGAACAGCCTTACCTGAACACCATCAACGGTTGCAACGTTCTCAACAGAAACTCAGTTGTTTGTTTTCCAAGCATCGTCTGATATCCTTGTCCCGCCCCGGTGCGTATCGAACCCTTCTCGCGCAGCGGTCCACACGGCTTGCTCGACGGCCGGGAAAGTGGTATGTGACTGAGAAGTATTTTGGGCTCTTTCACGTGACCATCCTCTTGCTCCGAAATCGATTGTACGAATTTGATCGGTCCTCCTGGAAGTGGAGCCCAATGCTCATAAGTCAGATCGTGTGCATGACGGCGATAGTCTTCCTCTACAAGTCCTGGTGCATTAAGCAGCACAAATTGATGACCCGAAATGGAGATAACTTGATTCAGGGGCCCAAAACGCTTTTCAAAGAAATGACGTGCATCCTTGGAAAAGGACGAGGAATCACCCAGCCTGCGAATGTATACTCAAAACATATACCCAATTCAAGAGGACAACGGCGCACCCTATATCGTTGTTCCCAGGGATAAGGTAGAACTGTGTTGACGGATCGCGGGGGAAGGTCGCCTCAAAGGCGCGAAAGTATTCATCATACCTATTACTCGTTGGATTAATAACCGGGCATGACCACTCTGGATATACACACTCTGCTTCACTTATGATGTGACGCCCGGAGGCAAACATATCACCGAGAAACATAACCACGTTTGGATGGAGACGTGATGCGACCCTCCAGCTCTTGCGTAGATACGCTAAATTAGGATCATGCCCGAACCAGGGATTTGACGCGGAAATACCGGGATTCCGCAGTCGAACATCTGCAATCAAGAGCACTCGAGTGGGCTTCACATTGGGTTGTGAACGGGTCTTGAGAAGACATCAGTAAAAACACAATCGTATATATTTTCAAAGGCCATATCACTCACGGACTGGAACGCATCTTCTGGCCATCTACAGTTTGATAAACTGTAATAGAATACCCCAAACTCACACCAGATGACCACAATGATCCAGAGGAAGCGGAGAGCGAGGAGGATGGTGGGCCTTGAAAGTAGACGCGACCTACGAAGGCGTCTTTCATACAACGAGCTCATTCTGCATAACTTGAGTGTGGAAGAACAAACGCCGTGAGAGGGAACGAAAACAAGCAGACCCTGTGGCCTCACTGCCGTTCATCGCCGTCATTTAGTACACGTTTGCCTAATCGGTAAGTAAAACGAACATGCCACCCTTTCCGAAAAACATAAGAAAATACACATATGGGCTACTCCCAATCACTGTCCTCGTCCTCACCGTCCTCTTCTTCCTCTTCTTCCTCTTCTTCGTCTTCGTCTTCTTCTCCTTCGACTGCACTGCTGACGTTTCCAGAAACGACGTCATAACTGTCCTCACTGCTTTCTCTAGGACTCTGTGCGTGCGAGGATGGTAATGACAAGATATCTGACCCAGGTGTCGTCCTGGGAGGAGCAATCGTATGCTGTGATGAATCCAACGGGTGGGCAGAAGTCCGGCTTTGCTTCGTGTCGCTAGCAGAGACAGATTCTTCCTCGTCATCTTCCCAACTAAAGTCGTCTTCATTCTCCGCAGTTGCTTCCAGGTAATTTAGAAACCTCGTGTCCGATACAAATTAATCCAGCAAACGGCTTACCCTGTAATAGTGCTTTCCGCCTGTTTTCCTCCACTTCGATTTGGTGTACCCGGAAGAAGTATCTGACCCAGAAGACTTCTTCGGGCATGCATGATGGGACTGGTGGTAGAAATGAGGTAGTCATTATCCAGAATGAATGAGATCATACCAAGCGCATCGAAGGTAGCCTGCAACACCACTCCATCCAAGGGATCCGACAGTGCCTCAGCAATGTGTTCCCCCCACACCTTTGTACCAAATCCTTCACCGCTTGCCTGACTTGCGTCTGCCCAAGCCAGATAAGCCTCTTTGGAGGTATCCACAGCAGGATCGAGTTTGATGATCTCGGGATTACTCTTGAGCTGCTTCAGCAGTGACTCGGCGCGTGTTGCCGCCCGACGTGCATCCTCTGACGAACGTCCAGACGGCCCACCATCCACCTCCTTACCCTTACCTTTGGCAGATGAACCCGCAGGTGTTGACCCATCTGCACTACCAGCCAAGTCGGGTAATGCCCAGAGGTCTGAACCATCCCAGACAACAAGAGGGTCGGCGGTGTCCCCCTCGGGTGGAACGACCTTGACGGCATCCCGAAGGAGATCCCCAGCTTCCTTCATCACCTCGCGGAGCAGCACCTCGCTCCTATGCACATACTCCTCCGCCTGCGTTCGTGTGACACCCTGCACGCGCTGGAACTCGGTGGAGAGTGCACTCCCCAGCTGCGCTAGGTCAATGTGCTGCGCATTCCTGAGACTCTCGGGTAGCTGCGCCTGAACAGCCGAAACGATGTTGGGCGGGATCGTCGATTGGAGACGTGCAAAGATGGAGTGGGCGGTGGGTGTTGAGGATTGCGGAGGCGGACTTGTCTCGCCGCTGGGGCCAGTGCTGGCAGGCCGTGTGGTCTCTGCGCTGGGAGTACGGAGTGATTCCTCGGTGTCGCTTGTTTCCTCGCCCTCTGCCTGTCCTGCCCCAGACGTGCTTGGTTGTGTCTCCAAAGTAGTTAGTTTCCCGATCTCCCGTTGGGCTTGGGTGACGGCCTGGCCCAGGTCTCGCCGTGCAGTAGCAAATACGGCCTCGCTCTATTGGCGCATGACCACTCCTAAGGGATAGTTCCAGAAAAGAGGATGAATTTATGCGTACCTGTTTCCGAAAGCCACCCCAGAAACGACCGAGCTGGCCAATGACCTGAGAGACTTCTTCGTTGAGGCTTTGCTCTGGTTGGCGTTCACTGGTAGACGGGGTGCTCGTGCCCGTGCCAGTTATGCCATAGGTATCGAGGAAGTTCATGTCAACAGGTCGATAATACGGGTGACCCAAATCAGGCGATTGGAGGGTCTGTCATTTACTCAAACTGCATCCTCATACTCTGTACAACAAAAAACTACGGCTTAAGCACTGATAGAAATCTGGTGGAGACGAGGGATAGTGTGGTCCTTCGTCACCTTGGCCTTGGGTAAGGTAACCTTGTCTGCACGACACTCGGAGAGGAAATCCGTGAACATCTGCTCAATCAAGTCAGAAAACGTGTCTTCTTTGAATGGGAAACACTAGCCTCTATGGTGTCCAACGGACCACCCGCACTCTCAGGGTGGAATTGGACACCCCAGACTTTCTTCCCCGAATCTGCGGTCGATTTGATGCCCTCCACCGAGGAATCATTGCAATTGATGAAAAATGGCTCCCATCCTGCCGGGAACGGATCCATCAATCTTAGTGCATATTGATGGTTCTGGCTGAAAAAATCAATCAATCACCTGTACAACGAGCAGCCCCTTGCAATACCTACCTCGTCACATAAACACGACCAGCCTTGATAGCGCCCGAGGAAGCCAAAGCGAGGACGGGTTGATTGTGTCCACGATTCCCAAAGGTCATGCGGTACGCTTCAAGGCCAGCCGCCATGCCGATAATTTGGTGGCCCATACAAATGCCAAATATAGGCTTGTTCCACTCCTGCAGCGTCTTGCGGAGTTTAAGAGCGGCTTCCATACAGTGCCTAGGGTCACCAGGACCGTTGGTCAAGAAGAGTCCATCGTATTGGTCGCGGATGGTGTTGAAGTCAAAGTTCCAAGGCAGCACGGTGACAGCCGCATTTCGACGGACAAGGGAACGAAGGATGTTGGCCTTGGCACCAAAATCGAGGACAGCGATTCGTACCTCGCCCTTGGGGTTGAGGTAGTATGGAACCTTTGTGGAGACTTGGTCGACGAGATTCTCCGTGGAGGGATCCCAGTATTGTTCAGAGGATGGCGGGGGAGCAGAGGCATCTGCACCGATGGCAAGATGACCCAGTGTGGTTCCTTGATCACGCAATAAACGCGTAATCTCGCGGGTATCTACACCGGTGATACCAGGGACGTTGAAACGGCGACACCAAGAAGCAAGGGACTCGACTGCAGCGTGGTGAGAAAATTTCTCTGCCACGTCTGCAACCACAACGGCACTGCACTGAATTCCCTCGGACTCCATCACAACACCGACATCCTGTGAGTCAATCGGAGCTTTGTTGTTGGGGACCCCGTAATTGCCTATGAGAGGAGTGGTGAAAACAAGTATCTGGCTTCGATAGGAAGGATCAGTCATCGACTCGGTGTCTGCAAGAAGGTTTCAATAAGGTTTAATTGAATCTAAGGTAGAACACTTGCAAGAGGTAATTGATGTTGAGAAAACGGTCTCTCCAAAGGTACTCTTCGGCGCTCCAAAAGACCGACCATGGAAAGATTGGCCAGTTTTCAAATGGAGAACAGCAGGTAAAGCGGTGTTTGGGCCAGCGTGAGAGGCAAAGCCGCGAGCAATAATTTGCTTTCGAATCAGAGCACGAGCGATCATGATAGAATATAAACTTTTAGAGGCTCAAGAGGGAGAAAACCAGATCAGAGATGTAGCTGCAGGATGATCAGAACCACAAGAGAGAAAATAAAGATGTACGCACTCGTCGCGAGTGTTTTGTGTGAATATCATGTACGAGCGGGAGGCTCAGCAAGTAACCTGATGGTGGTCTCAGAGCAACAAAATTTTGAAGGCGCGATCAACACTTTTGCTCCAACCACGTGACTTGATTAACCTAGAACATAAAACAGAAAATGCAGAGATAACATGTCGATTGTAATAAGATCATGACTTTTGGTTTAAATCCTGGATAACAAACTCTTCTTCCTCCTCGTCTCCAAAACAGTTCCCGCCCTTCGTCCTTGGGGGATGTGTGCCGACTTATTAGCCTCATCTTCATCAGAAGAGGACGAGGATGAGGGTGAATCCTTGCTTGCTTCCAAGCTTGCAGCACGTTTCTTGGTCTTGACTGGCTTGTGGGTAGGCGTGGGCAGACTGAGCGAAAAAAGCGCCGCCTCGGAAGCCAACTGGGACAGAGGACGATACGCAACGGTCTTTGCCTTTTTCTTGGTCGTCTTTGCCTCCTCTTCCAAATCCGAATCTGTGGCCACTCCCTTCTCTTTCCCATTCGGAAATCCTGAAGGTGGCTTGACCTTGTGCTGGGAGTACGGGAAAGGGACCTGACTAGATGAGAGGTCGAACAATCGCTCCTTCAACCGAGAGTTTTTTACACCGCTCGGGAGGGCAGGTGTATGTGGTGTGCTCTTTTTCCCCTTGGTGTTTGAGCGTCCAATGACACCATTGTCTTCGGGTGGAGGACTACTAGACATCAACTGGTCGGTGTGCATCGACGGTTCATCTGGCAGTAGGGAAGGCGGGGACGATGGTTCCGCAAGCGTTTCCCATCTGGCTAACGATGCAGTGGGGCCGAGGCGGGCCGCGACTTGCCCCTTGTTGGCATTGGTACTACTTTGTGAGCCATCCATGCGTTGCTCAGACCGCTTCGCAGGCATTTTGGCAGATTTAACGGATCTTGTCCCGCTGACTCTGTGAGTCAGCAGCACCTCAGGCACCGGTGTACTTGTGGAAGGTAGATGTGAACTGGACCTGGTGCTCCTTCGCGTTGACGTCCGTTCTTGGCTGGCAGGCACCTCCACGACCTTGCTCCGGGGTTTTCCCTTCGTTGTCGAGAGATTCGCTTCCTCTGCGACAGACGCGGCCAGATGTTCAAGGAGGATGGGACGCTCGTCTTCATCACCTAGTATTTGACCATCACGGGTCTTGATCCTCTTGGCTATCCCGGGTTTTGGAGTCGATTTAGCTGCGCCAGCGAGCAAGGTTCCGATGTCTTCGGGGAGTGCTTCGATGGGGTCAGAGTTCGACGTATGTGAAGTAACTGCAGGTTCCAAGTCATCCGCAGGTTCGATTGGATCGGCCTCGGCCACGCCGGGAAGCTTGGAGGCCTCCTGCACACCTCCACCTTCATTGGCAGTAGGATCAACTTCTGTTTCTCCGGACTCTTGAGGCTCGTTGCTGGAGGCGTCCAAAGGTTTTGGGACAGAGGTTCTTGTAGGTGAGGTGAGCTGTTCTTCGATAATAGGAGTAACACCTTTTTCTCCAGCAGCATCTTTCACGACCACACGATCCTCTGATCCCACATGTGTCTCCTCGCTGCTATCATCGTCATGGCCTCGGAGAATCGGAGGGTCAATGCTGTCCTGCATGACAACATCATTGTCCGGATGTTCTGTGGATCTCTCTATAGCGCTATCCGAACCTTGTACGCTGGATCTCGGATTATCTTTAGTCGAAAGCAAAGGCGAAGGCGACCTAGACTCCTCTTCCTCGGTTTCGGAGTCGGAAGAACTCACGGTATGTTTGGATCGACGAGACGACGAGCGATCAACCATTTCCTCCGGGTCCTCTTCCGGCTCAACCTCTTCCTCCTCCGAGTCAGAGCCCTTGTCCTTTTCACCTTCAACAATACGGTCCAGGACACTTAAGATGCTCTGGCGTTTCAAAACTGGTCCACGGATAACAGCCTCCAAGTCATCACTGGGAAGCGAGGGTATTTTCTGCTTTCCAGGGGCCGGCAATGCTTTGTTGTGGCCTTTTCCTCCCTCCGACACGTCATCAGAGCTTTCTGAGCTGCTCCCCTCATCTCTGCTTTCCACTGTCACCTCAGACAAATTGGAGTTACTGGGAATATTTGGTGTTCGGGAAACAGGTACATCGAGTGGTTCCGAGGCCTCCTGTGATTGGACCTCATGTGGCGGCGCAACACTCGACGAGGGTTGGGATGCAACTGACATAGAATTCACATCAGGTCTGGATCACAGTACACAACTAAAGGGCAACCTTCTGTGTCACGAAGGAGACCCTCCAGTTCCTTAATCAGGGGATGCTGCTCGTCCGCGTTCGATTTCTTAACTTCCTCCAATCGTTCTCGAATCGCATCCGGTCCCTTCAGTACAGTGGGACAGCGGTAGCGTATGTGGAAGGGCCCTCCAAGGCAGATAGGACATAGCGGACCATGGTCTTGAGTTTGTGAAGACAATTCATTAGCCGTAAACGCTGGTACTGGTCCCCGCTTCGTAGACAAGCTTGGCGTTGCGTTAGAAGGGGCATCAACAACCATAGATTTCGAAAGCGATTCGTTTGAAGATGTAGTCGGCTTTTTGGTGACCTTTTTCACGGATTTTCGCTTTGCAGGAGGTGGGGGTGGTGCAGTCTCACTTCCCTCTTTAGTAAAGTAACCAGACAAAATTGCTGCCGCTACTTCCGATTGTACATTGGCACTCGCGCTCGTTCGGGGAATGGCTATACTAATATTATGAGCTCCCAATACTTCCAAGACAAAAAATGCTCACCGGCACACACGCCTATTTTCTGCTCACTCTGACGAGCTTTTTCGATATTATTGAGGTCACAATACAAAAGACTAGGGCTTACTCTTCGATACACCACTTTTTGCACTCGACCTGACGCGTCTCTCTAACATCGGATTACATTAGGGGACAACCCAGACTTCGAACTCCAGACTCACGTGGTTGAGGAGCAGGATCGTCTGTTGGGTTGGGTTGGCTAACGGGTTCATCTACACCTAGATTATTTGGAAACATAAATTCGTGGACCACGAGAATTTGACAAAGGGCGATGATTACCGTCTGGAGCCGGGCCTGCCGAACACCATATCAGAAACGGGTTGAAACGGTCAGTCGAGGTGAAACCTACCTGCAGAAACCTTTTTTGAGACAGTGGTGTCATCTTTTTTCTGTTTCTTTGGCTTCTTCGCCGGGGGTTCAGAAGGACCGCCATCTTCTGACACACCTGTTCCCACCTAGGAGGCAATTAAATTTGGGCGTACGCATCCACCTGAAAAAATAACACCTACCTCAGTCACACGATCTGACGCCGTAGATTTCCTCACTCTTGGCTTTGTCGTACCAGAAGCCTTGGTTGGATGGCTCTCGCCACCCTCAGTTGGTTGCACCTCCTTGGTCTTGACTACTTCCTTCTTTTGTTTCTTCTTCGGGGGTTCCCCAGCGTCTGTCGAGTTTGCAGCAGCCGGGGTTTCTGGTCTCTCTGTAGACGAAACTAAGGTGGCAGCACCAGACTTGGGTTGTCCACGCCGCTCCGAAGGCTTGTCTGGAGCAACAGCAGGAGTATCACTAAATGACACTTTACGCTTCCGTACAGAGGGCTCTGGAGTCTTTTTGGTCGCAGTAGAGGGTTCGACGGCGCTGGTAGTACTGGGACGCGTAATGGCTTGGGCAGTGGACTCCATGGAAGGCGATGAGGGGGTGATCTGTGCTGCTACTTTCGGCTGCTGCTGCCGCCGTGGTCGCTACGGACTCACTTCAGGACCTCCGGAGATACAACGCTGGTAACTCACGGGTGTGACAGGGGGCGGCACCGACTTGCCGACAGTGACCTGGATGTCCACAGAAACGGATGAGCTCACGAGGATGCGAAATGCTTGGAAATCATCGTCTATCGAAGAAAAAACTTTATGAAAGTGCTCCTAGCCCAGTCCAGTTGACTTTTACCATCATCGAGATCGAGAAGCGCGTCAGGACCCATTTGCTTGAGCGACACGTCGATTTCTTGTCCTAGACCGAGCTTGCGCCGGACAACATCTTTGACTTCGTCGAGGGATTGCTCTACAGAGAGGCTTCAAGACTTTTCAGGATATAGCAAGAGGAAAGATTACCTTTGAATAATCTAGCAAATGTTCTGCTTTGCGCATGATAAACGATTCTGGCAAGGTCCTTGGACGGACGCTCAGATGGTTGACCACCCTCGGGCATGATGAACTCGTGAACGGAGTGAAGGCAACCCGCGCGATTGCGATTACGTAACAAACACACTTCAACAAATTGAAGACTCATCTTTTATTGCAGGGTTAATCCGATAATTCACCGGCACCCCATGTCGTCCGTGTTTTGTACGCTGCTGGCTTCAGAAGTAAATAGGTGGGTACATCACAATTGCTAGACATTTGTCTCTGATTTAACAAGCAGGTTTCCCATGTTATTCCAGCTGGCTACCTGTGCTTCACGCTTCTTGCAACCTCCCTGTAGAATGAAAACCCATCGGCTTGCCGTTCACTGGCTACTGCACTGAGTTTCGTTCGGATCTAAGAAGAATGCAAACTGCTCTGGAAGATAGGGTGAGTAGCAAATTCACTATCAAACAAATACTCAAGTACCTGATAGCTTATAACAGTGCTGATCCTGGTGTGACAAGGTTTCATTAACGTCCACCGGTTTGCTAGCTCGGAGCCGGCATTTCTGGAGGTAAACTTGGGCACCGCACATGCTGAACGCGACAAACCGCAGGCATATGAACGGGCAGATCGACGGGTCTTTAACCAAGGGATTCAATTTCCACGTTTAGCCTCGACTGACCAAGATTGAATCCCCCAATGACAGCATGGGGGTCCATCTGCCTATTGACGGCGTTCGAGGTTCGTTCCTTTTGCTGTTTTCGCAAGGTATCTATGCTGGCACTTGCCTTTGAGATCAATCTATCATCTACCATCAGGCGACCGCTTCCGCATCATGTTCACGTGGATGTGGTTACACCCCCCCCTTGCGTTCCCAAGCTACAATGAGCACATGCAGGTTTGGTCTCTGCGATCAGTTTCGTTCTTGTGGAGTACCTGCCTCACAGTCCTAGGTCCGAGCTGGAACCTGTGTTCATCTTCTATACTCGGTGATGATCATAATCTCTGGTGAATAAACAGGATAGACAGGATTCTCCAGATAACTGCAGGACCGAGGAGGAATTCGGACTTGTAGTACGGCCTTGGCGAAACGCGTCCACTTACCAAGCAAGTGGTAACCCGGCACACCACGACGCAATAATCATCCATCATTGTATCCGTCATTCCGGATCACAGAAATTGATAATGGGCCTCCATGCAGTCCCTGGAAAAGGTCCCACCATCGCACGGAAGAATCAAACCAAATGATATGTACACACGTAACCCTGTCGAGATATTTACACAACACGATTGAAGTTCTATAAACGGTTCTAGTCCATAAATCAATCTACGAAAAGGAAAAACCAAGCGCAGAAAATGTCATCACATTTGCGACATGTTGACGTCGTTTACAGCTCCTGAGGCATGTGTGAGCACTGGCTAAGCAAGACACGATGAAATAGACGTACGATCATATTGAGGTTTCCGGACAAAAGACCTGGATCCGAATTAGCAACATGGCGAAAATCAAGTGGACATTTGGAGCACGTACGGTTCTCCAAAATGCAACCATCAGGGATATCGATTCGTTGTCCCTCGTTGGCAACGACAATGACCGTCCCTCTCAACGTGACATTCCGTCCAAAGTAGACGTCGCCAGTGACCGTGAGATGGTCGAGTTCGATGATCTTGGGGATCTTCTTGAATCGCTTCTGGAACTGTTGGATCTTCTTAAAGTGGTCACCCAGCTTGATCACAGGCGTCGTCTCAAACATCCGACTTTCGTTGAGCACAAGCTGACCGTGTTGCAACGAGTAAATGTCACTCTTGATCAGGAGCAGGTCGGAACAGGACTTGACGGGAAGGAAACGGGAACGAGGGACATTGATGCCGTGGCCATCTCTAAAGTGCTTGATGGCAGCACCAGCCGCGGTCTCGAGCTGTTCTCCGAATTCAGCCGTAACCTGACCTATCGTCAACAAGCACATACCTGGATGACAGCCTGACCGTCATCGTTGATCTTTGGGTTGATGATAATCTCGAGTTCCAATCCCTCAGACACCATAATTCTCTTCAAGGCTACGATACAATCAACGACCGCTCAAATGAATGGGGAACCATATACTCACCCCTGAGGTTGATCCAAAGGTTGTTGGTGTTGAAGATCTTGAACTTGCGGACTGACTTGAAGTCCTCGACGTGTTCCGAAGGGACCTGGGCAATTTCAAGGAGACGGATATGGCCCTCATAGTCGATGAGCGTTCCACCCTTGATGTCAGCCTTAGTCTTGTCAGTGACTTCCATCAAAAACTCGGCATTGCTCTCAATCATGTGCTGCAAAATCTTCTCGTCGACGCTATGACACATGGGTAAGCACACCGACAGATAATGATTAATGATAAGGCATACACAGCACCCAAGTTATCAGAGTTGGACACGAAAAGGTATTCCTTGCCCTCGGCGATAAGCTGGTCCAGCACGCCAGAGTGGTAGAGTGCATTGTATAGATCACCGTGACCGGGAGGGTACCAGTGCTTCTTGTCATCATCCGCACGCTTGGGGCAGGGTAGGAGGGACTCCTTGAAGATTCGCGGGTACCGAGACTGGTTGAATGTCGTGATGCGGACTTGTTGATTTGCATACTTTTTTATGATCCGGAGCGTGTCCTCGTGAGTATTGAACGACGTCATGAGGATAAGCGGGACGTCGACGCCGTTAGTGGTGTTGAGGTGCTCGATCTGACGGACGGTCAGGTCGAGGAAGGTCATGTCGTCCTTGACCTCGAGAGCGCTCTTTGCACCAGTCATACCTGCGAGATATCAGCAGGATCCGAGAGAGACTGAGCAGCGACCGACCCATGGAGGTACCGAGACCACCATTGACCTTGAGGACAGCAAGCTTGTTGAGGCTGGAATGGTCTTGGGGTGCAACCAAGGTATCATACGGGACGATCTGATCCTCTGCAGGTGATTTGATGCGATCCCAGTCACTAGGGGGATATCCATGAAATTTTAGAGGTGCGAAACGAAAAAGGAAATACGCACAGATCAACGCTCTTTGCACGCTCCGAGAGGTAGCGGGTGAAGAGGTAGAAAAAGGCTTGCATCTCGATGTCGAATGCCTGCGATAGTCAGACCCGAGGAGTGAGGTGGAGAGAAGGACAGACCTTCTTGGTATTAGGGTTCTCGACGGTGCCAACGAGACGGCTGATCTCGTTGCGCATGGCCTTGGCTGCGACGCCGGTGGTAGCAGTCTTGAAGTCGATGTGAGAGCTGCCACGGACGCGGGCATTGAAGGAATCAGCGCGTGGTGCGAGGGTAGCCATTGTGCTGGAAGAGGGTGAGGAGGCGAGGGTGGGGCAGAGGTGGACGTACGACGACTTTGGGATGTGTGTGGGTTGGGTGGTGATGGTCGAGAGGATTTGGGGGTCGGAAGGGGAGCGACTCAGGGTAGTTTTTGGCCTGTGGTGACGCTTAAGAAAGTCGAGGCTGGGATCGATATGGTTGTGGAGTGTCGCGGACAAGTCCGAGCTGAGCCCGTGGGTTTCCTCCTCCGGGATAACGAGGTCGCAGACGGATCTTCGATGGACCCGTACGTTGGCGTCCGGCCACCCGTCGAGGCCAGGTATGGCGTAACGGGCGAGGGGTGAGACCTGTCTGAAGGGCGGGTAGCTGGGTCGGCGAGGTGTCCAACTGGTCATCCGACCCCATGAGCGTTCAGCTTGGTTTTATAAACTGGCTTGGATTCGCTCGTCCGTGTGGGTTCGTGCCTCATTCGTCCCAGCGTTTCCCGAGCTCGCCCGCAACTTGGGCTCGTTGGATAACCCAGCTGGTTTTTAAACGGGCACGAGGCACTGCTTCCTCACCTCATCCATCCAGTTTCAAGCCATCCCCGTCCAGAGATGCACGGCTCATGAACAGTCCCGTCGATCCCACTCGGAATATCTATCGCGGCTCTCTGACGGACATGTGCGTCCGCGTACTCGTCAGCGGCGTAGAATGCGCATGTACTTGTCTCACGTCGCCAATGCCACACCGAAACCCCCAGTCACATCGTTCCTGCATTCCCGCAAGGAACTTGGAGCGCAACGTCTGGTCTTGTGCACAGTACGTTGGCTTTGAACCGTGTCCAGATTTCGATCCCCCTGGTTGGATCACTCAACGCCCGCAGACTTCCCAGGCCTTGTGATTGTCAGGCCGCCGCACGGATCGCTGATACATGACGTACTGTGGGACCACCCGGTCCAGAAAGCAATGCGTTGTTGAAGCTAAAACGTCTATGACATGTTACCACTGCATGACCCACCATGATACTACCAAAAAGACGACAATCGGTGGCCATGCGACCGCTATCACATCTTGCAACCACCCAACCAGCACTCCCACTTCGCGCCGAGGTATTCGATGGTCCCTCAAATGCCAATTTCCAAACGGGTTCGGAAGCGTGACACGACGCCGACGACCACCGATCGTAAACGCCCATGACAAGGGTGACGAATAGGAGCGACCGCGCGGCGTATGGTGTTCTCGTGATCTATTCCCGGGCGGTGGTAGAAAGGTGTCGCCATCGACCGTGTACGAGTGGTCCCGGGACATATCGCGTAACGTCTCGGAAGTGCCCTGGCGGCTGTGCCCCCCAAACGACAGTGTGCCTCTTCTTACGCGAATAATGTTGGATGCAAGGAGGACAAGCAGTGACAGAATTACGAGTGGAATATAGATATAAAGGTATATCCCTAGTTGATCTGGCAGAAAGCAAGGAACGTGTAAAGGGGGCGTGACTGGTATTTGCGTAATTTGATCGGGAGAGGGAACAGTTGATGTTAACGAGAGCAGCTGGAAACCTGGACGACGGATTCCCATTGCCATTGAGATGGACTTGACGGTAACTTCTTGGACCTTTTCGTTCGAAAAACGGATAGTATGTTCATATTCACAGTAGTCATGGTCGTCCCCGCTGGTTGCACAGTCAGGGATGGGTTTTATGCACAAATTATCGACAGACCTCATGATGAGGGATGGCTTGAGAGATCGGAGCAGGAACTCTGATGCGCCATCAAAGATCATGTTTTGGTAACCGAACCCGTAGCCTTGCAGTATAGACCCCTTTTCGCGTAAAGGACCGCATGACGCGTCTGAAGGGCGGAAGAGAGGAATATGTGTGAACAAAACGACGGGACCAAGAGAGTCAAGCGAGGCAGTCTGTTTGACAAACTCTACAGGACCACGCGAGATGGCAGGCCAACTATCAAAAGTGTGTCCACGATCCGTGCGCAACAAGTCTTCTTCGACGAGGGCTGGGGCATCGATGAACACGAGGGTGTGGTTACCGATAGAGCGGCGATAGTTGCGGGGCCCAAAGTGCGAGACATAGCGGGTGCCCGCCTCGAGAGAGAACTGGGGCAGATCACCTAGGCTAGGGAGTGTGAGTTGGCGCACATGCTTTGCATAAAGAGCGAACCCAATGTCATGGTTGCCGGGTATGTAGTAAAACGGGGGTGGTAAATCACCCATGTTGAAGACGGTCTTGAATCGGGTGGCATATGCATCGTACCTGGAGAAACGCGCCTCGATTTGTGCTCGGAGATAGGTATTCATGGACGTACTCGTCAATGGACATGGGTAAGCGGCCATTATCCATCATGTCACCTGGAAAACGCTTGACCGACAAGACGGGAGGGTGCGGCCAAAAACGCACCTAGCACCACCACGGCATGTGGGCGTAGACGTGTAAACGCAGCATGCCAGCTCTTCCGAAGATGCAGGTCAACGAATATCTGCCCGAGGGTGGAGAGTAGTCGCCCACGGCCAGGATACGAGCGGCGGTCGATGAGCTGGGGGTCCGCCACGACGAGCACGCGGACGATGCGCGCGTCGGGGTTGTGCTGGTCGCAGGTTGGTCGGGGATAGACGCAGATTGGGAAAGAGACCGACCTGAACTTTGTCTGGCCAATGGCAGTTCTTCAAGGCAGCACGGAACGTACCCAGCTCGAGCCACACGACCGCAATGGTCCAGACAGCGCACAGGGCGGCTCTGAGCCGGTGGTGTTGCATGTCAAAAAGAGAATTGCCAAAGGGGGCAATGACCATTCCATCAACTCGTAAATGAACGCGTTTAGAATCTTTTTAAAATATTTCCATGGACTATAAAATCCATCGCGACCCGCTCGGTCGCTGGTCTCTCTCCTTCTGCCATCTCCCGCATGAACGTCTCGTCCCCGCAGTCCAGCACAGACGATCATGCCCCCCTCCTCCCCCTGCCCGCAGATAGGAATGAACCCAAAAAACCCACACCGCTGCCCATCGTCCAGATATGTGTCGTTCTCCTCTCATGCCTGATCGAACCCATCGCATCTCAATGCATTTATCCGTTCATTAACGAGGTAAGCTTTGCGCCACCCGCTCCATCGCGTTCTCACTCCACCTTGCACCAGCTCGTGCGCGAGATCGGTATCACTGGGGGTGATGAGACTAAAGTCGGTCAGTACGCCCACCTTCATCTTACTTTCTCCGCTGAAATTTGTTCGCATAGGCTACTATGCGGGGCTAATTGTATGTAATAACGTTTCTCCCGCTGGTCACGGTCTGATTTCCGATGTCAGGAGTCCCTGTTTTTTGTCACACAGGCCTTGACCGTCCTCCAATGGAGCCGAGCATCCGATCACATTGGTCGCAAGCCCGTGCTTCTATTAGGTGTATTCGGTCTTTCTTTATCAATGTTCTCCTTTGGTCTATCACGTACCTTTACCGGATTAGTATTAAGGTATATCTCTTTGACTCATCTCTCACTCGGATCTAACTCTCTTCAGCCGCTGCATCACCGGCGCATTGAATGGCAATATCGGCGTCATGAAAAGCATGCTGGCCGAACTCACCGACGCGTCCAATATGGCTCAGGGGTTTGCTTTCTTGCCCATCGCCTGGTCAGTCGGGATGACCATTGGGTGTGTAGATCGACATCCTTGTCGCTTGCATGTCGACTAACCCCTTGTAGTCCAGTCATTGGTGGTACATTGGCACGACCACAAGATAATTTTCCTCGCCTCTTCACCTCCCCTTTCTGGGCAGACTACCCGTATTTCCTACCATGTGGCGTCACTGCCGGGTTTGCCTTGCTGACATTCGTAACGATATTAATTTTTCTCAAGGAGGTGCGTCACCGTGACACTATTACGTCGTGGGATACTGCTAACAGCGGTCAAGACGTTACCACCTCGCGTCTCACCAGAGAAATATGATTCCCTTGACGGCGAGGCCGGTGGCCACCCAGTTGGCTATGGCACGATTGAACAACAGCCGCCTCTTTTACCCGCTCTGGATACCCCGATGCCTCTCTCCAAGCTTCTCAACGCGCCGAGAGCGTTGCGTATAGCCAACTATGGAGTGCTAGCCTTCTTTGAGGTGGCTTTCTGTTCACTCCAGCCTTTGTTCTACTCTACTGCCATTGAGTATGGAGGTTTGGGGTTTTCGCCTATGCAGATCGGTCTCTTGATGGCTTGCTATGGGATTTTTAATGGTCTTGTCCAGGCGATTTGTTTTGCCCCACTCGTAGACAGACTGGGGCCTAAAACGTTGTTTCGCATCGGTCACTTGAGCCTCATCCCGCTGTTTATTTTGTTCCCGATCATCCATTGGATCGCGCTACAGTGGGGGATTGATTGGTTTATTTGGATTCCACTTTTTATTCAATTTGCACTCGTGATCATTGTGGACATGTCCTTTGGTGCGTCACTCGCTGATGTCTCTGGATGAACACTGAGGTTACGACCATAGGTTGCGTTCTAATGTATATCACGGCTTCTGCACCGAACCGGCGATCTCTTGGTGCTCTCAATGGTGTCTCGCAGACCACTGCATCTATTGTTCGTGCCGTTGGTCCTGCGACTGCTACGTCGCTGTTTGCTTACTCGGTTCATAATAACCTGATGGGTGGGTATGGTGTTTACATTCTTCTTGTGCTGGCGAGCATTGCGACCCTGCCGTTGAGTGCCATGTTGCCAACCAACGTTGCAGAGTGTTGTTGAATTGGAACGACAAGCGAAAATTACGAGCGACACTTGTAGTAGGTGTGTTCGTTTCTTTCTCTCGCTCGAGGGGTCTGGTCGAGGGTAGACGTTGTGTACTTTACGTCTTGCATGTATTTACGAGTTTCTTTTTCTGAATACCATTCTCTTTTTCCGCTATGTTCTACATCGCTGTCCATGGCGGTGCGGGTCTACACGGCAGAGCATCGGAAGCTCAAGTCAAGGATGCGATGAAACGGTGACCCTTGTTATCATGACGCTGCGACATCTCGACTGATCTACCCAAGTGCCTGCACAGAAGCACTCCAAATGGCGTTGGAGTCTCCATCAACAAACGCCCTGTCCATCGTTGAGCGAGCCGTCTCGGTTCTGGAAAACGACGAGTGTCTAAACGCAGGTCAGTCACCGTCCGATTTAAATGCCCACATTCTCAGACCCCAACAGGCTACGGCTCCAACCTGACACTCGATGGCACCGTCGAATGCGATGCTGCCATCATGGACGACACGGGCGATTTCGGGAGCATTGGCGCCGTCTCGGGTACGTCTCCCCTTGCGCGTGCCATCGGCCTCTCTCACCACGCTCGCTAAAAGGCGTTCAGAACCCGATCCAGCTCGCGCGCGTGGTCCTCGCAGATGCGCGTGTGCCGGACAGACTCGGGCGCATTCGACCGCTGTACGTGTGCTGCGCGTCGCGTTGGCGTGTGCTGACGTGGTCCTTTTTTTTTTTTTTTTTCTAGGACGTTGGTCGCTGACGGGGCGCGTGCGTTTGCGGAGACGTGTGTCGATCCCGGACAGATGGTTTCTCCCCGTGCGAGACAGGACTGGGAACGGTGGCGGGCGGCGTACGACGCGGGCGTGATGGGGCATGTGGACGCGCCACAGGACACGGTGGGTGCGATCGCGTGGGACTCAGAGGGACACCTCGCCGCTGGTGTATCTAGGTTCGCCACCCCCTTTTTTTTTTCTCGTGATTGTGGAGACGAGACAGTTGGTAGTGGTGGTTTATTACTCAAGTGTTCAGGCAGGATTGGCGAGGTGTGTCGATGTGGTACCGGAATTGACAGACGCAGCTGACAGACACGAGGCCGCAGTGTTTGGAGCAGGGTGTTGGGCGGAACAATTGCGGGGTGGACGGGCCGGGATGGCATGCAGCATATCAGGTTCAACCTATTGTGGCCGGGATTCTGATCGTCATTCACGAGGACCACAGGTGCCGGGGAGCATATTATACGGGCCGGACTAGCACGCGCCATCGCTGATGCATTTTGTCGCAGTTCGGACGACGCAGATGTCCATGACTTGCTGACGAACATATTGACCGAGCGGTTTTATGGTGAGCGACCGATCTGCTTCCTTGAATTGATCTGAAAAGAAGAAAAAGATCCGATCATGGCACGCGGTGATAGCCATCCCAATACCGGTGTCCTTTTGATGACAAAAGAGGTGCAGGAATCAGGAAACGTTATCCGTGCGCATTACCACCGTGGATTCGTCTGTTTTACCGATGATTTCTGTTTCATGTCCAGCAAGGTTGTGGTGTGCATTCACCACGGAAAGCATGGCAGTGGCATACGCGAGTTCTGAACAGCTTACAACAAAGGTATGACAGTATCATCTTCGTGCGCTCGGTGCTGTAGAAGATGTTGCCAGGCAAAAATATTACGTCGTCCCAAAGTTTCGCAGCCAATCCTTGCGATGAATACCTCGCCTGTTTATATCACTGCTCTACCCCTCCACAAATAGGATGCAGGTAATTATCACAGGGATTAACTCTCCGTTCCGCCGTTCGTGGGGTGCGGCCCAGACCGTACAGCGCCGTTATTGAGGTTCCCATGTGAGCTTCGCGAGTTGGCTAATGGCGGTATCGGTCGGGCAGCACTCAGACGCTGCAGCGTTTTCAAAGGGAACTTGGTTCTGTTATCCCATCGGATCAGCGTCCACCTTCAACGGCTGATGGTTTACCTGCAAGTCGAGCAAACAGGAACGGGTTGGCAAAAGACTGCTCGCCGGGTCAGTACTTCCCGCGTGCTTCACAAGTTGGGCGTACGGACTCGATAGGCAAACAGAACAGACAAAACCAATGTCAACAATGTTCTTGTGACAGAAACAAGCCGCTCTAAAATCGATCTTGTCTTGCGTCGGGACAGCGAGTACTTTGCGAATCGATGGTGGGGAGAGGAAAGACATCTACGAGTCTTTTGATGAAGCAACTCGTGACTTCAATTGAGAGATAGAATGTACCATGAGATATTGAAGCAGAGCATCGCGGCGTTCGAGGTAGATATACGACCCGCTTGTCAAGTGTGCAGCTTGTTGCAGAAAGACCGTGTCTGGTCCGTACACCTGGCATACATCGATTGTCACTTTCTGTGCAGTACTTTAGTTATGTCACCGTGAACGGGCTGATGAGACGGACTAGCTTTTGGGCCGAAAAGATCGAGTTCATGATCGGTATATAAGACGACGACAGGTCTGGTGAAACCGACAGGATGAGTATACGCGGGTCTGAAAGGACGATCGGGTCCCCCGTCACGTTTGCTGCAGACGCAGATGGATGAGTGATCCGGTTGATGTCTGAAAGAGGCGATTACGCGCGTCATTCGAACGTGTCGAGAACGAGAGCGTACAGCACAATGCCTTGGTCAACGCGCCGACCAGCGTGCAGGGTACTAATGCCATTTAAACGCGTCGCCATCAAGTAGGGACAATGCAAGCCTACGTTCTCGTTCGCATTCACCGAGCGCCTCTACTTCGCGTGTGATCCGCTGGAGGACCGTGGTGTTGACCGTTTGAAAGGGCGGGTACGAGTTCGCATCGAGTGGATGCGCGTCTTCGGCCAGTGACGTGGTCTCTGTCGAAGAATAGAGCATGACACTGCAGGGGTGTGTCAGTTTCATGGCTGGGTGCGAGAGTGGTTCCACCAACCTCTTACCGGGGAGTGCTCCAAAGACTGCCAATGTGTTCTCATGCTTGGAAGCGATGTGGGCGTTCAGAAAGGCGAGAAGGTGTGAGAGAAAGGTCTCGATAGACAGCGGATATGGGTTGGAGGTCTGTGCGGAGAGATGCCATTGAGTCGGGGACAGGTCGATAATGACCGACAGGTGCGACGCCTTTTCCATCGTCAGGGTCAAGTCGATTACAGTGGCGGTGCTAATACAATCTACTAACCATTCTCGTCCGACTCACGCACACCGTGCTATCGCTCGTCCAGATAGACCGCCAAACATATTGGATATCAACCGGCCGGACCTACCTGGTACACAACTATGCTCAGCCGGAAAGACCAGCGCAAATAGCAACTAAAGGGTCCAAAGCACTAGAACGCGTTTCTCGCCGATAAACGTGTGGGATGTGACATTCACCGTAGACACGAGGGAGATGATCGCACTCAGCCTATGCAGATGGAGAAAAACAGTCCGCAGTAACTCGCACCGTGTCTCTTGGCAGGTTTAAGCGTCCCGCTACTTTTACTGAGACACGCGATCGGTGCTCACATGTGATACGTTATGAAATTCCATTCTATTGATATTCGAACCTTCCAAAATCAAGCAAGGTTTCACTTGTATAACAGCATGGGGAAATACGCGTTGGGATCGTGAGGCGCGTCAGGAGCGCGCTCCGGTCGCCACCGCTTAAACGGAGTAGGGACTTTGGGGGGCAGTTTTGTCACGCCGTAGAACGGGGATGTGGAAGCAGCGGTGGTGATGGCTTGCGTCAAGTCTACGACATCTGAAACCTCTATTGGCACTTGGCCCTCGGTGGGAGCGGCAACGCTGACATCAAATTAACTCGGAACAACAGTGAATTGAAGGACCGCATACGATTGAGGTTGGGAATGCTGGATAAGCAAGGTCGATAGATCGGACTGGGTGACTACCGAAAGCTGAGGGTAGGCTCTCCGAACATCACGTTTCCAGTAGGGATTCTGAGCCGGGTCAGAAGCTGGTGCAAGCGTGTCAGCTTCGCGAGTGTACGATAACTTTATGAGCACCTTTCGTCGCAGGCGTGGCATATTTCTCCGTGCGTGAACCAGGCTGGGGGTATCTGTTTAACTCTGGGATTGGAAGACCTGAGGAAATTTCCGGGTTCACGACGACTGCGTCGCCTGTTTCGACGTCAGCAAGAGTAGAATATGTGAGTCTCTGACGCACGAAATTTCTTCCAGAAACCCTTTGGGTGTACGTGGTAGAGTGTGGACTCTGCTGCTCTTCTGGTCGCCATTCGTGTTTGAGGAAACTCGGCTGGGTGTCAAGTGGTACGGCAAAGGTGATCACGTAAGCACGTCTACTGCTGCCATCTGATCTAGGCTTGTGGCCAAGTAGTACTGCCAGGGGTGTTTCAAAGAGACACTTCCCCAACGCTGTGTACTGTCCCCGGATACAATATGTCTGACATATCTGTAATCGAGGTATTTGCAGTTGAGGTGGGCGCCCGTATGACTCATGCAAGGCTGAAAGCAGTTCTCGCTGACAAAACCAGACGGCGATATCAGTGAGCCTTAGCAATCTGTCATGGATCTGTAAGTACAACCTGTCGTGTGTGTCCGGATACTAACTTGTATCCAGATCGCAAATTGTTTTTGGTATCGACGCAAGATCACGCAATTCCGAATTGCATCATCAACCTCGCCACGCAATTGCGTTGCCCGACATGTTACCCCCATAAGCGTATTCCCTTTTCTCTCCGCTATTCTATAAAAACTCGGACAGACTGTCGTCCTTTCAACTCGTACCCTCTCACTCGTTCACTCATATCCTAATGGGTTTGATTCTCCAACACTCCGCCGAGTCTTCCACTGGCTCATCTCTCAATGGCACACAACTCGTGCAGCAGCCCAAGGAACAGGACCCCCATGTCGTTCCAACATTCACCCCCGAGAGTCTCACCAGACCATCCTCCACTGTGTTGTACTTGCCTCCTCTCCTGTCTTCGTTACCACACAACGTTTCTATTCCACCCATCTCGGTGGACAAACCACCTTTATCCACCGAGTCCCACCTCCCTGACATCGACCACGTCTCGCTCTCATTGCATACAGCACTGCACCATTTCCGTCCGCTCTCCAACAGCTACAGTGCTCTTCCTTACCACCTCGCTTTTAATTGGCCAGAGCTCGAGCTCCCAGAGGATGAAGAACGCGAGTGGTATGCCGTGGCCTTCCGTAGCCGACGAAAAAAAGGGAGTGACAGTGACCGTAAGTAAATTCGTGCTTCTGGTCAAGACGCGTCTCATTATCGCATACAGCACTCTACGAGGCAGACAGACGCGCACATGAAGAGGCGGTTACTAACGGAGGAGTGAGTGATCATATTCTTCATTAGTTCAGTCTACTGACTCTTTTGTTCTTGTAATAGCTTATTATGTACTGGTATGGGGTTCCTGACCCAGAAACGGGAATGAACCTTGCAACTTGTATCTGGCAATCGCGAAAGCACGCAATTGCTGCGAACTCGCGTCCCCACCACATCCGGGCGATGAAACTGGCGGCTGCCTCGTATGAAATTTATCACCTAGAACGCTATAGATTATCCAAGGTGAAGGGGGAGAAGGGCATTTTTGTGGAAGACTTCAGCGGCACAGAATGCGGTTGGTAAGAGTTGTAGATTTGACTCGAGATGTTACCCCCCACCCGGAAACTCGAGTCGATACCATGATCACTGTGTATTATTTATATTAATATCATTATACCATACGTTTTCTCTGGTCGTGCTTGATTGACTGCACTGGAAATTCTCCTCGCTCTCAGAGTCTACATACAACTTTGATTCAATTTCCATGTCACACTTCTCGATGGTGTGTGAAATGTCCCTAGTGTCCAACTCGAATCAATCTGGGTGTAATTCCCTCTTCGAATTGCGCAATAGGCAACGGTTCCGTGTTACAGGTACGTACCTTCTGGCACGATCACTCAGCCACAACCATCAATCCGTGTCACCGGCGGGTTTCGACGGTCTGGGTGCGCTTGACTCCGATGGGACTGAACGACCCGTTTGTCAAGTTGTACTCATGAATCTGTTTCTGTACGATTGGTTCCGGACCCGAGTTAGGCTAGATGTCTGACTTGACATGATTGGCCTATCAGTCGTCCAAAGTCGTGTAGGTATTACTCAGAGTGCGTAGCAACATACCATGGCCTTGTCATCTACATCCCCATCTCAAGCGACTAATACAACTCCAACTTATCATCAAGAGATTTCATCGAAAATCTGCAAACGATTTCAAGCCATGACGCGTTTAACAATTCCTCAATGTTTTTTCTCGAATGGGGATGGGGTCCTGGATCGTCACCAAGCTGTGACCGTTCTTGTAGGCTTCTAGTAATCAACTTGGGGGAGTAGAATCCTCGTCATCAGTTCCATTGGCAACTTCACCTAATCCATTGGTTACGTGCCTCACGTTTGCAAAGTGGAATGAAGGTACTGGGGGTCATAATACCAGCACTGGGTGGTGGGAACGACTCTGAAGCAGTCGTAGTAGCAGCGAGAGGGCCGTCATGGTGAAGCTAGCAGCAGCAGATACAAAGTGCCACTTTCCTTTGAGGCACTGAACTAGCTGCTTGGCTCCAGAGCTCAGTGCATTCTCTATTTCTTAGCACATTGGTATCCAACAAATCTGCAGGTGACTTTCAGTCACTTCTCCTTTGCATCAACATACGTAGTGGGTAAACTGTGCTGAGATCTGGGGTGGAAATATTGACGACACCTACTCGACAATAGGAACGAATATTGACTCGTAGCCTGTATGTTTGTTTGTCTACACTGCCTATTTGGTAATGTTGGGCAGTTCTCCTTTTTTGCACTTTAACCCCTGTTTTGACCTTCAAACCCATCTTGCCCCACGAACAAAAACCATCACGCGACAGCCGCACACTACGAGTCTTCCCGACTAATACTTCAAAAAGATCTCTACCACTTCAGTGACCGGCCTTTTAGCAGCCTCCCAGGATGCGGAATTCAAGACAGACTTGATACTGACACACAAAACGTCAATGATCCTGGGGCATTAACTCGATAGCATGTGAGCGTTTTTCTTGAAGGGAAGCGTCTGACTCCATCTTCATGCAACTGGATGTCTTGTCAACCACTCCAGAGTAACCCGATCGATTTTGATTGTCAGGTGTCAACGCTGATTAGTAGTCAAGGAAGCGCAGAAAGTGCACTTGGCACTCACAGGGTATACATCAGCACATTGCTACCTCGGGTCTACACGGCCGCACGGATCAACCCGTACTCTGTATCACGACACCCAAGTCTCCCTGATGGAGTAACCCGAGTCAAGGTTCATAAAGGAGAACCAAAAGATCACGGGGCTGTTCCATGAACGGAAAGTGATCCGGATATCGCATATATGCTGACCCCCTCAAAGTCTCTCCTCGCGACCGCGCTGAGCTGCTGTTTTCGTCTGGGCGCAAGCTAGCTCATCATCATCGCATGTTGATCGAGAAAAGTCACCCCTCTCCGAGCTCTGTTTGATCCCCCACGGTACGTCTTTCTTATATCTAGCCATGTTGCTGGACTGGAAGCACTCCTTCCGCCGTAAGTGCGACAAAGGTCGGTTGCTGAGGTGAGGTTGTTTACCAAGCACTCACAAGGGGTGACACATCCGCGGATTCCAGACCACAAGGCGGTTTTACTGCGTTTATCTGCACGCGGGATTTTCGCAGGTGCTCGCCAACGGGTATGCTGGCTCATGGATCATCCTCCATTCTACATGACGAATCTGACGTGCTAAGGTGGATTGATTAGGTGATTCGCGCAACTGATTTATTTATTCCACCTCCATCAAACGTGCGAAATGCAGCCCCTATGATGACGGTGGGTTAGGCAACAACGAGTCGTGCCGTAGCAATGGATTTGACGCCGAAATTTGATTTAATCAGCATAGCCCAGCAGAGAGGTCCAAAATGATCTGGGCTACTATATTGCGATTTGGACGCTTACGTGTCGTTGTTCTTGGCCCTCGGCGGTCGCTTTCATATCGGCGATGCCGTCTGCGCAGTTCAGCCGCCAGGAGCATGTCAGGGTGCTCTCCTGAATCTATGCTCGATTTTGGGTCGAGTGATGCAGCGTGTTCTCGAACCGGTATGCCGGTGGTGACTTGGTGAGAAAGACCCTGTGCACCGTTCGACGTGCTTTACGGGAATGCTGACTTCTCGCGTTCGCACCCCCCCTTGTGTCCAGGGAGGAGTCCGTTCACTAGATCTGGATATCTGCACTGGTATGATGTCCGACCGCGGCAGTTGACCTCACAGCTTGCAAGCGGTCCCGGGGTGGCGAACACAGATATTTGTGTAAAGACGCTCGTGTTCCTGTTGAAACTTTGGGGTACAAAAGGAAATATTCGATACCACCGCATACAACAACGGCATCTGCCACAATTAACTGAAGCAATATACAACGATCACAACGCCTAACTCGTCTCACTCCAAGACTCGATAGTATCGCGGCTGTCCATGTTTGCAGGAACGTGCGAAAGGCATGAGTTGACACCACCATTGACCGTGATGGCGCGTTTCGATGATCTCTGCGGAACCATCCAGGCCAATCCGCGAGAAAGATTGCGTACAGGCACCTGCAGTGGCACGTGTGGCTGGCTCAACCGCGCCTTCTGTGGTGCGCTCGGAGGGGAGACAGGTAGGTGCCTTTGAGGCGTCGATGGCCGTATTCTGTACGCCTCCGACAAAGTCGGTCCTAGTCCCTCCCCACGTGGCTTTAAACGTCAAATAGGCATGTCTATGCATGCAGGTTCAGCACCCATCCACTTACCGAAGTAACTGCTTCGCCTGTATACGTGTTTTCTCCGCCACGAGGTTGAAGACTGTCAGCAGAAGCGGACTCGGGCAAGGGAGATAAGACATTTTCCGGTTCAGGTGTAGAAACGGACCGCAATACGTCATTCGTCGACATCGAAAGGAATCCAATGGGATCAGTGGTAACTTCTAACCCGGTCGTGTTCACGTTGCTAGGTTGCATTATGTCGAGATATCCCCCTTCTTGCGCGACAAGAGGGTGTTCCTCGCGAGAGGCACCATTCACTCGATCCGCAGCAAAACGTGTGTTCCACCCGCTTTGATCGTCCGCCAGATTGGGCATTGCGCATCCAAGGCGAGACGACGATACATACCATTCGTCCAAGTCCCTTTCTTGGAGATTGGATCGCAAAAACGGGCGCCAGCGGAAATCGATAGCGTCGAGATCCAACTCGTAAGATTCAGAGCGAAGAGGGTCAGATAACGAAGGATCTTCTGTTGGTGAATCAAAGTAGACTGGACGAGAACAAGAGAAAGTGGGTCCTGGAGTTGCATACACGTTGAAACCACCGTTGTTGCCATCGGGGATCCCGGAAATGTAGTTCATACAGACATCGTTCTCGTTAACGTCCGAGAGGGGGTCATCGTACGGAGGATTTGAAAATGAACCGGTGATTTGTGGGCGCGCGATCGCATCATCCAGACGTAAATGCGACGGAAGTAGGGCTGGGGGATGCTTCATGTTAGTGGCATGGGAAGTCGCCTGTTGCGAGACTGAAGGTTTCGGTTTCTGCGATATGCCGTCAGCACCTGCCCTTCGAACTGAGGCGAAACAGCCCGGGGTTGAGAATGGAAGGGCGCTGGCTGACGCCCCAAGGCGCAGATTGGACAGTATAGGCTCCACAGGGATGAGGGGCGAAACGGTTTCAATATTCAAAGGCCCATTCGCAAGATAAACCGTGTTGGGAGCCTCTTGTTCGTCGGTGTCAAAGGGCGAAAAGGCAAATGGCTCTTCCCTATGTGGAGCAAACGAAGTCTCTACGGGAGGGTCAGATATTGCTTTGGCATTAATGCGAGAAGGCGAAAGTAATCCCCGCAATGGATGTCCTGGCTCTAAGGCAGAGAACGTGTCGGCGAGCCAATCGGGAAGCGGATTTCTCGGTTCCTTGGGTGGAGCCTACAGGTGGAAATAGTAAAGAATGCTGAAGATCGGAGAGAACCAGGCGCATATACACATACCACAGGCTTGGGACATCCATCGGAGTCCTTTCCGGGAAGTAGGCGCAGCTTTTTCATTTTCAGCACGGAAAAGTCTTTGCCCAATTTCCTTGGATGAACATCGCTGTGGGCATTGACTGGGGTCTTTGGAATGTCATAGCTGCTGGCAGAGGAGGCACTGGAGGATTGTATCCTTTTTCGAGATGCGGCTGGGTGATTGTTTCTGGGGGAAAGCATGGCGTTGACCGACTTGATCATTCGGTCGAACCGCGTATTTAGCCCGTCTACTACTCTTCTTCGTTTCACAGTTGGGTAATCTGAAATGTCTGTGGAGACGCTGAGTACACTAGAGCACGACTAGGGGTGTCGCGTAGACCTATTCTGCTTGTTCGACTGTGCGACGCGTTGGCACTGACGTTCGGCTACGATAAGCCCAACAAGCGCGAACACGATACAACCTACCTACTCGTGTAGCGCGAAAGACTGGACGCCGAGTCGTCCAACGTATCAGTGACGCGACGCATGGTGTTAGCGAGAAGAGAACATTATCTTATTATCTAAGCGGCACCAACACCTCCCAGCTGTATATTTATGTCCGGTTCCCTCTTCTCGCGACTTGGCGCGTCTGCTCATCGACCACACCGCAGACGGTGCTATGAAACCGGAAAAGTTTTACCAGCGCGTTCATTTCCCGCTCAAACATGGAAGCCTTGATGACAGACTTCCCATGCACACCGGTGGAGCCCGTGCTCGCAGCTCTTGGAAGCCGACGCTCCTCCTCATCGCCACACTCACCCTGGTCCTGTTCCTCGCTCGCACATCTCTGTCATCTCGTCTACGGTCTATCCGTCCTCAAGAGATCCTTCGCAATCCTGCCTATCTGATTACAGCGGATCACGGCGCAGTTGCGGCAGAGAACAAGCGATGCTCGGACATTGGGGTCGATGTACTAAAGGACGGCGGAAACGCGGTCGACGCTGCTATTAGTGCCTCGCTATGTGTTGGTGTCGTCAACATGTTCTCGTGAGTCCCCTGACCACTGTCGCACGACACTCTCATCTGGGTCATTACTTAGCTCCGGAGTCGGTGGTGGCGGCATCATGACGGTGCGCATACCACCCAAGGAACCTGGTGGATCATCCGAGGCATTCACGGTTGATTTCCGGGAAACTGCGCCGGAGTTGGCGAACACGACGATGTATGTCAATGCTTCTTCAGCAGCCAAATATGGGGGGTTGTCCGTCGGAGTGCCGGGTGAACTGCGTGGGTTCGAAGAAGCCCATCGCCGTTGGGGCAATTTATCCTGGAAGAGACTAGTCCAACCGAGTGTAGAGCTCGCTGCAGAGTGGACAGTGGATGTGGAGTTGGCCAGAAGGATACAGGCAGGTAGTCCCCTTGCAAGATCTTGCACTTACTGATTTATGATAGTCATTTGCGGACCTCATGCTCCACGACAAGGATTGGAGTGCGGTGTTCGCTCCAGGTGGAAGACTACTTCTCCAAGGGGATATAATTCGGCGCACGAATTACTCCCGGACGCTAGATATAATTGCAAATGAGGGCGCTGGTGCCTTTTACAAGGTTTGGTCCAATTTTTCCCTTTTCTTGGATGTCGGCAGCCCAATTAAACACCAGGATTATTTAGGGTCCAATAGCAGATTCCATTGTTCATAAAGTTCATGAAACAGGTGGCATCATGACGCATGCGGACCTGGAGAAGTATACTGCCAAGGTCGAACGTGCGCTCCAAGGGACCTACCTGGATAGGAAAGTGTACACTTCGAATGTTCCCACTTCTGGACCTGTTCTCCTTCACATTTTGAATTTGCTTGAGCGGTTTGACCTAATTAGTGAAGGTCGAACGTCATTAAATGTGCACAGAATTGTGGAGGCAATGAAGTGTAAGTACATGCGTTCACCGTGAGTATCACTCAAGGTTTTAACCGTGATCAGTTGGCTTTGCAGCGCGGTAAGTCGGACGTGACACATTGCCCGCGGTCAAGATTGATCCATAATCCAGGACTAGAATCGGAGATCTCTCTTACTACGCTGGCTCCAAAGCTCGTGTTGCGGAGATCCCAACCAAGGCATTCGCTGATATGATCGTTGTTAACCTTACTGATGTGAGTCTTGTCCGTATTGGATTTCCGTGGGCTTTGATGTTCCCATCAAGGATCGGACGCACCCACCGGGGTATTACAATCCTGAATTTGGTGTTGAGACCGATCATGGCACGGTATGTCCTCCGTGACATACAGATCATGGATGTTCAGACTGGAATGGACAGAGTCATGTCTCGGTGATAGACAAGGACGGCATGGGTGTCGCATTGTCCACCACAGTGAATTTAATGTTCGGCTCGCAAGTGCACGACCCGGAGACCGGAGTCATCCTGAATGACGAGGTAATGAGGATTAATGTGATCAGTCGAGAGTCACATCTTGATCATTTCCGAATGTAGATGGATGATTTCTCCACGCCTGGGATTTGGAATGATCTTGGTCTGCGGTCCTCACCATGTCAGTGCTACTCCTGGATACCTATTTTCAAAGCGTGACAAATTGCTGACGCAGACAACTATCCTGAGCCTGGTAAGCGACCACTGTCTTCCATGATACCCACCATCCTAGAATATGCGAATGGATCCCTATACGCCGTCGTTGGTGGTGCAGGGGGGGCCAAGATTTTTACTTCGACGATCCAGACATTGTTAAACATGGAATGGGGTATGGATGTTAGCGAGGCGGTGGAGTGTGGGCGTGTCCATGATCAGCTCTATCCAGAGGGGGTTAGTGCGGATAATGTCCTACCAGCACCCATCCTAGACGGGCTTCGGCACCGGGGTCATAAGGTGTCGGGTAAGTTGAATAATGCTTCGTGCTACCATTCGCTTGACGTTTCGGTACAACAGTATTAGATATCAATCGCGTTGCTGGGTCGGTCCAGGCTGTCGCGAGCAAGGATGGCAAGATATATGGTTCGTGATGCTGTTGTGATTCCGCGGTGTTCGCTTATGCGAGGAGTTTGCAGCAGCGAGCGACTCGAGGAAGAACGGGATTGCAGCAGGATATTGATTTGTACCAACGATCTGTCTGTCGATGGGCTGGCGAGCATGTCGCCCTCTAGCTAGATTCCTTCATAGATGGTCGTCCGCGTCCCTTTTGGCAGGGATAATTGAGTTCATGGCTTGGGCAGGCACCCGAGCCATGTTGTTGGTCTCAGGCTGGGTTTCAAAGTCGGACTCGAATTCCTCCAGACCCTGTCGCTACCATCACCGACCGCGCGACGGTCAATAAGCTGCCTACGCTGTCCTCATGGCGGACACCGACTGGGACCTCATCTCCTCCTACGTCGGACTGGTCTGTCTGGCAAGCGCCTCCATTTACTGTGGTGCATTCGACTCATTACCGGTACGTCTGCGACCCACCCTGACAGCGCTCCGTCCCAGCCCGACTCTAGACCCCTCCACGTGACAAACCTGCCCGAAAACGGAGCCTGCTTCAGGATGTAGAAGATGAGGAGGAGGAGGTTCCAGACCGTTTGTCCTCTGGCGATGCATGGCTGATACCGATCGTGAGTACGCGTGAGAGCGGTCGCTGGTGCGCGCTCACCCTTTTTGGTCGTCACAGGTCGGCTCCGTAACCTTGTTCGGGGTGTATGTCGTCGTCACGTACGTTGGCAAGGAGTGGATCAATTGGATTCTCGGCTGGTATTTTGCAATAGCCGGCGTCGGGAGTGTATGGAAGGTACGGTGATGGATTGCAACCCATGGCATCCGTTTCGTTTTGCTCACCCGTGCGGACCCGTCGGGGGCGCAGTCGGCTGTGTCATTAGCCAAATTCGTGATTGGGAGGGAGAAATGGAGGACGTTTACCAGGAACCGGTTGCTGTTGCTCAGTGGTCCGCTGGGTAAGTTGAGCGCGCTTGCGGCCCTGTGAGAGATCTGATCAGAGCAATGTAGAGGTGATCACCTTGTCTTTTAGGACGCCAACGGTGATGCTATTTCCCGTGGGGATGCTCCCTTCCATTCTTTACAGCTTCTCTTCCGGAACCTCCAAGTCTGTATTATGGACGGATGTCCTTGCGCTGTCCTTTTCGCATAATGCGTTGTCGATCCTCAAGCTGGATTCGTTCCAAACGGGGTGCATCCTCCTGTCGGGGCTGTTCGTTTATGACGTCTTTTGGGTGTTTGGTACGGATGTGGTAAGAGGCAGCTGTCACGGCGACAGACAGACCCTGACTGATTATTTCCCGTAGATGGTCAAAGTGGCGACCTCTCTTGACGTGCCCATCAAACTTCTGTGGCCAAAGTCGGTGACATTTTCCACGGCGAGAGGGTTCACGATGCTTGGGCTCGGAGATGTCGTCATACCGGGCATGTTTATTGCCCTGGCACTGCGCTATGACCATGCGCGTGGAGAGAAAACGCGGACGTCTTTCAGCAAGGGATACTTCCTTGTCACATTAACAGCATACGTTGTGGGTCTCGTCGCAACGATGACTGTGATGCATGGATTTGGAAAGGCTCAGCCTGCGTTACTATACCTTAGGTAAGCGTACATAAGCCTTCTTTCGTCCCTTTTTGCTGACTAGAAGTGTAGTCCTGCGTGTGTGCTGTCTCTGGTTGGCACTGCGGCTGTGCGGGGTGAACTAGAGGACGTATGGGGATGGTCAGATGATCCCGAGGTGACTGAAAAGAATTCTGCGCACTACAGCGCTGATGGGGGTGATCATGTGGTAGAAGAAGAGGAGGAGGTGAGGGGGAAGAAGCGCAAGAATAGAGGGAAGAGACTCACGCCGCACTTCAAAATGTCGTAAGTGCCCAACAATGTCGAACACTCGGTGGAGAGCGTATTCCCACTGCGGGCGGACCTGATCGTCACTCATGACATAAGGTCACGTGACATTACCATGAGGATATAAAACAAAAGGACCCCAGATACCCTGTGAGGAACATGTGAATTTAGTGAGGGGGGGTCGCAATGCCATAAATGGCCCAGGCGCTGGGTGTTTTTGTCCCCTTGCCTTCTGAGCAAGTCCAACGGCTTGGTTTTAACCCCATCTCAAGCAGTTCACTGGACGGTCACCGTCGTGTTCTTTGTGGTCGTACAGCGATGCATTCCCTCTCAAACGACGACTGGAATTCGATATTTTCAGCGCCGTTGACCCCAGCCGTGTTCGCAAACCTCGCGGCCAACGGCGTCTTCCCCCTCCCCCCTCACCAGGACTACCGCGCTCTCACCCGCGATCCACTCCCGGACTACACAAACGATCACACAGCGTGGTCTCATCCAAGATTACCTTGTCTTAAACAACAGCCCTCTCAGCACCCACAAGATCCCCTCCATCATCACAAACCCCACCGTATAGCGTTGCCCGTGAGTCCTTTTTCTGCGCACATGACCCCTTCCTCACAGAATCTCGATCATTCCCTGTCAAATCAGTACCGTTCCCACAAACCCGATCCTCCTACTTCGATACCCTTCTACCATCCCATCGAGCGCTCAAATGTCGGCATACCCCCCTCCCTCTGGATGTCCCCCACATCGCCCCATCCCACGTCCCCACATCCCCCATCCCCCGCCATCTACCCCCCACTTAACAACATCTCCATACCGTACAGCACCATCGTTCCTCCCGACACATCCTCTCTCCATGTCTCCCCCTCCACCACCACCGACTCAAAGTCTGCGATACTATCAGACCTCTTTTCCGACGATCTCTTTGGTACGTCCATAAACGACCCCACCTCCACTTCCTTTGGCTCCCCAAAGCCATCCGGTTCCCCAGACATCCAGTCCAACCCCTTGTCGTCCGATGAGACCGATCCAGAGAAATTGGCCAAGCAGGATCCCCTTGCAACCCAGGTCTGGAAGATGTTTGCCCGCACCAAAGCCAACATGCCCCACGCACAGAGAATGGAGAACATCACTTGGCGCATGATGGCACTCGCCCTCAAAAAGAAGAAGGAGCAAGAAGACGCCCTTGCTCCCCCTCAAGTCGAAGTGCGCGTCAAGACTGAAAACTCGCTCTCTCCTTCCCTCGCTCATCTCGACCCATCGAGTTCACAGCACGTCGTCGAAGAAAGAGGCCGCCCAGTTGCAAAGGGCAAGGCAAAGGTGCAGGTCATCGGCTTTGATGGTACTAACCAGGACAGCACAGAGGATGACGAGTACGTAGTCTCCTTCAGCGCCCCTCTTGGTTCTCATGGTCCCCCGCTGCAGCGCTGAGCCGATGGACTGGCGCGCTATAAGCAGGTCGAGATCACGAATTTCCATGGACTGGCGACCCGCGAGCCGCTCTCGTTCACGACCGCCTCTTGCCTGTGATCCACTTTTTGACACTCGGTATGCGTTCCCCACCGTACAGGAACGACCGCACAAGTCTCCAGAACGACCTGTCCGGCGCCTGGTGGAAGTTGCATCACCGCCCAGTATTCGGATACCGGGTGCTTCTACCCTATCGTCCTCACGTCCCTCTGCGACATCTTCCTCAGGTCCTCTGCGCTCCGCACTATCTGCCATACATGAAGGGAAAGCAGGCCACGAGGCTTCTACGTTTGGAAGTTCTAATCATGACATTGTTGACGTTAATCAATTTGATCATTCATTGTCCGCACTCAACACTCCCGCCCTCCATTCGTCATCGCTCCCTTCATTCGGCCTCCACGGGCCCTTCAAGTCCCCCCTTGACGACCACTCGCCGAATCCGCGCGCTTTCCCGAGACACGTGCGTAAAACAAGCTTTGATCACACTGTGGAGCGCGAGGGCATCTTTATCGGTCCCAGTGGTAGGCATCAGGTCAATGGTAAACCATTGTCACCAGATAGCCTTGCGGGGCAAAAGCGGCGGGCAGATGCACCGCATGCAGAGAGCATACTACGTGCCGATCCATCCATCGTCCAAGGTAACCCCCGTTCGACGAAGCCTCCAGAGGCGGATCAGTACGTTGCCAATGGTTCTTTCCCATCCACCACGTTCAACTTCAGCTTTCCGGCATTTGAGAGCAACATGTTCGACTTTTCTTCTTCATCAGGAAGCACGATATCGCACCATGAGTTCCCACAGATGGTGCATTCTGCCGAGAGTGCGAGAGGATCCGATTTGCATTTCCATGATTCTGCGCCGCACTCGCTGAGTGGGACTACATATACTCCCTCCGTTGGTTCCCCCCCTGGTGTCGACGAGATCATCCCCACCGGTGCCGTCACTGCCAACGCAGCCATGACAGAAGGCTACGTTCAGCATTTGGGTGCTACTAGCTTTACCACCGAAGACGGCGTTGACTATCGCCAATTCTTTGGACTCCCCTTCCCACCCTTGGATGCTGGGATAGGTCTGGGGCAAGGGCCGTATACCCACGTTGATCCAACCCAGATCCTTCCTGTGGAACACGGTGAGATGGTGTTGCAGAGCTATCACGCAAGCCCAACAAGTGACTGGGGGAATGGCTTGCCCTCGTCAACAGCGTCGCCTGAGCCCTATGTTACATCTAACGCCTCATCTCCTCCGTCCATTGAAGGCAGCAACAGCGCGTCGAATCCCCGTGCGTCGAATCGCAAGATATCATCCACGAATCGTGTTGCCCAAGGGGTTCAACGAAAGAAGTCGGTTAATACGACTGTCATCGCTAGATCGGAAGCGAGCACCCCTGAGTTGACAACCGAGGGTAGTAGCAGCGCTACCGCCAAGGGCAGCAGTGATGATGGTGACCAACCCCCGACGTCATGTACCAACTGCAAGACGATGAACACGCCGCTCTGGAGACGTGATCCAGAGGGCCATCCCCTTTGTACGTGGCCGTGTCCTTGCCTGATTTGGTGTCGTTGATGATGATCGTTGGGCAGGCAATGCTTGTGGTCTGTTCTATGTGCGTAGGGCTCACCGTCTTTTTTTTTTTTTTTTTTAAAAGCGTTCTCATCTGTCGTGCAGAAACTGCACGGTGTCGTCCGCCCTTTGTCGCTCAAGACGGATGTCATCAAGAAAAGGTGTGTCTGACTGCTGCGGATCGTATTTGTATTCATCTGTCCCTGCAGGAACCGGGCATCTGGTGCGCCGAATGGTAGTAATTCTCGCAAGAGCGGAGGTGCAGGGCTGCCCAAGATCGCGGCATCAGGCAGACCCCGCTCCGCCACCACGAACACCATCCCTAATGGGATTACTGGCATGCGTGGGGGACCTACGAATCGGGGGTTGAACGGATCGCAGGCTGGCACGGCAGCGGTGAAGAGACAGCGGCGAACGTCGACGGGACTGCCCATGTCGCCTATAACACGTAAAGGGAACGAACATGGAGCTTGAGTCCTGGATGGATCTATTTCTTGCTATGTAGATATTGACCGACCATATAGATTATTCTCGCCCTCTTTTTCTTTCTCTCTCTCTCTCTCTAATCTCCCTGACATGCTGTATGCTGCCCATAATTTTATTCCAGGTGTAGAGTAGGGGATGTAGGATTAGTTTTGCGTGGGCACTTTTATTCAGGGTTGGAGTCTCTTGCGCTTGACCGACAACGACGACGACGACGACGACGACTCAACTTGAGTAGCTCTGGCTGTCAACCTGGCCTCGTTTTTCAAAAATGCAACGCCCTCACCGCGTACTCCGGTGCCCACATACACGACCAGTCTGCAGCCCGTCGCATCTGGCACGGACAGCCGACGACTCTCGCGGACGGGACACGACTTTGAGCAGGCGCTGCGCACAGGAGGGACGGTCGTCATCAGGGAAAGCCTGGACGTGAACACGCTCGGTACCGTGGATACCCCCGTTAATTCCAGGTTATCGCCACCCCCAGAGAGAACAATTCGCGTTGTCCAGCAGCCACCAACGCCCATCATCATCCCTCCTACCCTTTCTCCCAACCCTTCTCCCTACCACTCTGCGTCCTCCTCCAACGAAGTATTCTATGACGCTGAAGACCCCGACATGCAGACCAAACGACGATCCATCTATCGATCTCCCGGCACCTCCAGCAGCCCTGACCTCGCCACCCTGATGCGCAAGGCAAAAGAGAGAGGCGGGGTCGTGCCGCCCACACTCGCAGCCGCACAAAAGGAAAAGGAAAAGCGGCCAGAGCCACCACCTTTGCCAACGTCTAGTTCGCGACCGTGTTCAGCAGCGCGGCCGCGTTCAGCGACTAGCACACAGTCGTCGTTGCCTCCCAAGTTGTCGATCACGGCTGCACCCTCCAAGCTAGTGAAGCCTCCCAAGGATCCCGTCAGCCCAAGCGGATCAGACTGGGTCATGGCCAGTCCGAGGTCGAGAACGACATCCAGAGTCGATAGTGACAAGGTCTGTCAGTTTTACTTGTCGCACGTTCGCTCGTCATCCCCTTGTTTAGACGATGAAAAACTCGGTCAAGGCAAAAACGAGCGCGTTCTTGGGTAAAATGCTCGGACAATCGACACGCGACCGCTCTGTACGTCCTTGTCTGTGTTGTGTGTGCCCTGTGCTGAGTGTCGGTTATAGCGCACAGACGCCTCTCTGTCGTCCCCTACGACAAGACCTTCGTTGTTCAGCAGTCTTATTCCCCCTGTGCCGCCATTACCTGCAGACGCACTGTCGCCCATCACAGACGTATTCACAAATCCACAGCCACCTCCGCAAAGTGAAAAGCCTCTACCGCCCATACATGCCGGACCGATGGACCGCGCTAGCAACGACTCCGACGTGAGCTCACTTGTCGTCGTTGATCCGGTATCTCGGGTGAAGGGACGTACACCCTCTCCCGACGCGCGTTCCGGGGATGGGAAATTTATTGGCCACGCAAAACGCCGGAGTATGAGCGTTAGCGACCTCGATATATTCAAATTTAGTATCGAATCATCTGCGCCATCTTTACCGCCCAAAGAGCACGGCCTACCAGGGCAAGCCTGGGACTCGTCGTCCTCGTTGCACGGGATACTCAGTGATTTCAAGGGTGTGCTCTCCACACTCGACCCTGAGTCAGGATCCTCGCTGCTCGATCTTCGGGACCCTTCTGCACCAGGCCGGAGAGTTGTGTCATCTCCCTTGGGCCAGGTACCCGCGTCTCAGGCAGGTGCCAAGTCTCCTGCCACTCCAATCGTTGCCCTATCGACGGGGTCGTCGGGATTTGGGTCAGAACGCACATCGCCGTCCAAGGAGTCTGTTGCCGATCCGATTGTGCCCCCTCGCAAGTCGTCCCTCCGGACACCTGCCCGTTCTCGTTCGGGGTCTGGTCCGCACCAGCACCAGCAACAGGCGATTGGGCTGGGCGGCCTGGGCTCGCCACGCCTGGGGTTCAAGCACGGACCCAGTCCGTTGCGCTACAAAGGATATGGGACCCAAATGCAGTCATCGTACCGCGACGGTTCGAGACTGCGTGTGCACCATTCAACTGCATCCACGTCGGAGCCGTCGCTTATCGCAGCCACCGACGATACCCATACATGTACGTCTTGGCATGTTGTTTTGATCGTGTTGCTGACGTGCCGTGGGTAGCGACGATGTTGACGGTTGGGTCCAACGAACTGACGGTCAACGATCTGGTGCTTACGCGGTTTGCGTCCAACCCGTCGTTTTCCCACAAGGACAAGGAAGAGGTGCAAGATCCGGAGGAACATGGAAAAGAACTGGCCGCGCGATGTTTTCAAGAAGACGAGACCTTTTTAGCCAAGGACAAGATCGCGGAATGGTTGGGTGGCCAGTACGTGTGCGAGTGGTGTTTTGTGGGGACGTGCTCACACTTTTCTGAACAGTGGCTCGATCAACAAAATCACGCTTCGATATTATATGGATTATTTTGACTTTGGAGGATTGAGATTAGACAATGCGTTTAGGTGAGTGGTGTATACAAGGATCGGTCGTCGGTGTTGACGCTCGAACGCGTAGACGATTATGTTCCAAGCTTTATCTAAAGGCGGAGACACAGCAGGTGGACCGTATCCTTGAAGAGTTTAGTAGACGTTTTTGGGACTGTAACCCCGTCCGTCCGTATGCGAACGCGAGTACGTGCAATGTCTTGCTTTACCTTTTGATGGCTGATGTCACCTAGGTGTCGTCCATGCGGTTACCTATTCCCTCTTGTTGCTCAACACGGACCTTCACGTGGCCGACATTACAAGTCGCATGTCCCGGAACCAGTTCGTCCGGAACACCATGGCTGCCATCCAGATGCAACTTCACCCTCAACGCTATGCCTCCTCGATGGACCTCGACCTCGACGATAACAGCAGTGGACGTGGTACGAATTCGGAAGGGACCGAAACGCAGTCGGTGGCGCGTTCCAAACGGAGCGGTAGTATCGCGAGTTGGAACAGTATCTCCAAGGACACGTTCATGTCTTCGGGGGCGCTGTCTTCTGCTGGGTTGTCTGCACTGCAGCCGTCGTTGAATAGTAGCACCACATCGTTCCAACACTCGCCTGGTGCGGATTCGAAGTCGCTCAGTGTTGCACCATCGCCAGTGATTTACGACCGGAATTGGGAAACGGAGATGGAAGGGTTGCTCAAGGTATGTCTGGTTATTGTAACTGGACTGGTTTGGTTGATGTAGTTGATATAGGACATGTATGTGGCTATCAAGAGCCAGCAGATTTTACAGCCAGTCTGTACGTTCTTTCCTGTTTAGATTGTGGGGTTGCACTCATCCGACGCTGCGTAGCGCATCATCCCATGGCGCGCAGCCGAAGTCTACGAGGACCTCCTGATCGACTGACTACACTGAAACGGGGGAGTATCAGAGGGATTCAATCTATCCTTGGGGCACCGTATAGTCCCTATAGCAGTGGTAGCAGCATTGATGGACGCGCCAGTCCCTCGCCCAGCTTTGCAACTTCGACGCACGAAGTAGGTTCATCTGCCCTCCCTGCACTCTAGCTGACTTGTATTTGAGGGCATGCACAGTTCCATGGCGGCGTTCCTTACGCCTGCCCTTGGTTTCGCGTCCAACTTGTCTCATACGATCATTCGCGAAACGCAGGAAGACGAAGAGCGGAGCTTCCAAAGCCATGAATCGTGCTCAACCACGATCAGCATCACGGATGAAGAACTCGCGTTGCTTGGTGCGCCTTGGGCAAAGGAGGGCATGCTGTGTCGCAAGCAGTACTGGGAGTCTGCAGGGAAGCGTGCCAGGTCCAAGAACTGGCTGGATGTCTTTGTGGTCATCCAACGCGGCGAGCTGAGCATGTTTACGTTTGGAGAACATGGCGGGGGCGGGTCGGGTATTGTCGGCGGTGGAAACTGGCTCGTACGTTGCCAAGTTTTTCGTTGCAATGTGTGGCTGACGAGCGTGCCTAGGAAAACGCGACGCCGGTTGGGACTGTCCACCTCGCGCATTCCTTGGCGCACGCGCTCCCGCCGCCGGGCTACAACCGACAACGACCTCATTGTATGGTACTGACCCTCGCCAACGGTGGTGTCTATTTCTTCCAGGCAGGGACAGAAGAACTGGTCAACGAATGGGTGTCAACGTGCAACTACTGGGCCGCGCGGACGAGCAAGGAGCCACTTGCAGGCGGGGTTTCTAACATGGAATACGGATGGAACCGCGTCTCAGATACACACCCACGATCGATCTCGGAGAATGATCTATCCCGGGAGCTAGACCGCACAGATACCCTCAGCATACGTAGCGGTCGGAGCAACCGGAGCAAGTTTGGGTGGCGGGACGGGGTGTCGACAGTGCGGGCGCCACATTCGCCGTGGAAAGATAGGACGACGATTAGTGAATGGAAGCCGCCGATACCGCCGATGATTTCGAGTATACACGACGAGGAGACGCAGCTGGAGGCGTTGCAAAAGTATGTGGGGACGCTGAAGAGGGATTTGAAGCATCATAATGAGCTGCGCGAGCCCATGGTGGCATTGGTGCGTGAATGGCCCCACTCGTGTGTGTGTTGTGTGTGTGGCTGACGGACGACGTAGTACGAACCCCGCTCGGCCAATGGGATCAGGGCGCACAGCAACTGGGAGAAAAAGTCTCAATACCTGTTGACTGAGATTGTCAAGTACGAGTCTTACATTGACTCGCTCCAATCTGGGATGAGCCTCCGACTAAAGAAGAGGGGCGAAAAGGCGCTAGAGAGGGCACTTGGGAGTAACGCACCAGAGGATCTCGCCCGTTCCAGGACGGTGCGGCGGAAGGAACGCGGTGCCGACGAAGAGGACACGATCTCTGAAGTAGACGGGCAGTTGTCCGTGCCGACTCTCGGTCCTTCGCGTCTTCATCGTCGTGAACTGGCAGATGGTGGACAGTGGCAGTAAGATATGGTACTCGATTTTCACTTTTTTAATAGAGATCATAATCCCTTTCATTTCCCCGCGCCCGTTAGGAAACCCGTACAATTTGGGTACTGTGGAATATTTATGTACGATATCTCTACTTTACTTTTCTCCTTCTGTGTACTCTTTTTTTTTTTTACTGTGTGGACGTTGCTTTTTCTCAAATGGATGGATTTTATGATATATTCTGACCGACATGAGGAGTGCAACACTAAACACACGGACAAGATCCATACTTAGTAGGACCATCTGTCAGTCCTTTTGATCGGCGGTAGGTGTGACAAGTCTTACCTTGGCAGCCGACACAGCGGCCTCAAGACCGCTCGCAGATGTCTGCGGTCCCCACTCCGATCCACCCTGGTTTGGGGCGTACCACACCGAACCCACGTCGTGCGTCGCATTCATCGCGTTATGATACACCGCCGCGTACTGCGCTCCCAAGAACGCGCTATATTTGCCAGTAATAGATGCGTCATTGGCCCGGTCCAAAAAATAAGCGACGTGTTTCATCCACAAACCCTGCAAACGTTGATCGCCGTGCTAGAGGCGCCAGGACACCCATCTCACCTTGAACAGTTCCTACAGGGGGGGTCAGCATGCACGGAGAGAGCCGGTGTGTGCTGTCGCACCTGGTCGTGGTCGCAGAGGGAACCGCCAGATCGGGCATCGTCGCATGATTCTCTGAGCACGCCATGGCAAGTGAGCGAGCTGTGCATCGTTGCGTCTAGGCTGGCTTGTGCTTGTTGTAGGAGCGCCACGTTGTTGGAGCCGTTGGCGACGTAGAACGCGCCCAGTCCAGATGCGATGACGGCCTGTGCAAGAAAAGGGGCTGTCACCACGCGGTCTGTGATGTGACGTGAGCGGGTAGATGCACCACTAGTATGACGTACCTGTCCGTTGTTCTTGCATGTGCGAGTGTCCAGTCCATCGTTGAACAGGCCGTCTGGACCTTGCATTCCGGATGCGGTTACTGTAAGAAAAAGTATGACGTCGATAGGGTGTAGTCTCACTTGGTCGAGAAACATACTCCACTTGTATTCCTGCTCTGATCGATAAATAGCAGCTAATTGCAATGGAGAACGATCTGACCTTGACCGCGTTTTCAAGGTACGTGTAATTCCAGGTTCTCAGGTAAGCTTCCGCCGATGTCAAGAGAAAGAGCTCGTTGGTGATCGCGTTCTTGTAATCATGCGCACTGGACCACCAGACTAATAGCAAGTCGATCAACAAGAACGTGAGACAATGTGAGAGCCAACCTCCGCCTCCGCAAGTGTTATTCCACTCGGCCGCAACCATGTCGTATATCGCGAGGGAACTGGACTGCAATCAAAGAAATGAGACAAGCCACGAGACAAAACGAACCCATCTACCATGTATCTGGCGTAATTCAGTCCACGGGATGCCTTGTAGTCACTGATCTTCCACAGTGCGAGTATGACCCACTGGGAACGTCATTTTCCGCAAAGAATGGGAACCAGTAACAAATACCTGCGCATCGTCATAACTTCCGCCAAAGAAAGAGGTCCAGTTTGTGTGAGGATTTAGAGCAGCCCGTCCAATGTGCGAATCGTCAGCGACATCCCCATAGGTATTGGTGTCTGTCGCAAGCATGAAATTGTGCAAATCTTCCAGGGTATTCTGTTGATGAGATAGTAAGACATCGCGAAAGAATAAAGACCACCTACGGCGTCGGTCCAAAGCTCGCCCTTGTTGTACATTCCAGAACTCGCATTCCAATACTTGTGCTGCAGCTCATTTGCAATCAACTATGAGTCGTCTTGGATTAGGCATTAAGCACTATAGGACATGCAAGGTGAACGCACGCTGGCACCACTCAACATCTCCGAACAGTCCTGACGTTTGGAAAGGGTCGCATACGCGCCAATAGCAAATTTTAAGACAGCAACGAGTGCAATCCTCAGCATGGGTGGACGATACATCTCTGAGAGCTGGCGCGGTGAGCCCTTGGTGTTGTGAATTTTCGGAGCGAACACATGATGCAGAGACGGCTGTAATACGGAGCAAACAATGTTGAACAAAGAGCCTAAATATAAGCATCAGAATTACTGGTTTGGCACACTCCCAGTTTGCTGGATTGATAGGGCCAAGATAAAGCATATTCAAAGCTAATTGACTTTTTGAAATACATATCAATGCAATTTATCTATGTCTAATCTTCTGAAGCATCATATTGTCATGTGAAGTTTTCATGAGCCCTCCTGGATAAATACCTTCTGCCCATGGAATCCTCAAGTCTAGTAATGGAGAGTACCTGTCCCTGTTGGCTATACCAACCCAATCAAAATCAATGAGATATGCATGCCAGACTTGTGAATCTACTATGTAGCCCTTGGCTTCCAAAGGGGCTTCTTTTTTGACAAGGATGTTGGAGCGACGTATGTCACCATGAACAAGATCCATACCATGGAGTATGGCAAGAGCTGCTTCAACTTGTTGAATCACATCATTTGGTAGCTCCTTGACTATGAACTGTTCATCTGCATTCTTTCCATGAATATAGTCCATGACCACCATATGCAACCCTCCTCTTAGCTGAGTATGGAAGTGCAATTGAGGTGCCAACCCAATTGCAGCAACTGCATAGTGAGCATCATAATGGTATTGCTCACAGAATTTGACCAAAACTGGCTGCCCTTCAAGCTTTGCAAGAAATAATGCTTGAGAAGTCATTTGTTCATCATCACTAGGAAGCTTGAGGTGTTTGTCAAAGACAATGTTGGGAATGTATGTTTGAGGCTTGTATGCTGGCTGTGGGAAGAGATGGGAATAGTCCACTAGTGTGTTGGAGTAATCTCTTGCCCTGTATTTTTGTTGCAGCTTGGAGATTGCCATTTGAAAGATACAGAATATCTTTGCAAGTTGATAAACATGGGCCATTGTGTTGGAACCACCACCAAGGTAGATATAGTTGGTGAATGGTTGAAATGAGTAGGTGTCAGCCAGTATTGAGCCTCCAAATGATATATATGGTCCAGCAATGGAAACATGAATGCATGGATAGCATGTCTTGTTGTGAATTGCTTTGTACTAGCCATATACAACATATGTAAGCAATAGGCTTGATGAGCATCAAAGTGCATACCTTGGGTTGTGCAATATGCTTAAGCAAGGTAAGCACCCCTTCAAAATCTGCAGTATCACCTTTCCCTAATTCATTCTTGCACTCAAGATGCAAAAAGATTGCACCATTGCCCTGAACAGAAGCATCATATCCCACAGATGATATGCCAGCATAACTGGTCCTTGTCAATGAGACACCAAGTAATGTCCCAATAATGGAATGCAATGTACTTTCACGTTCAACTGCTGATGGATATGTTTTAAGAGAACCAGCAATGAATTTTCCAACTTGACGCAAGATATTTTCATTATCCTGGAGATCACAGAGATGGGAAAGATCATCCATGATATCTGCAAAGATTTCCTCATAGATTGTTATTGAAGGGCCTATGTAACCTTGAGGACGACCAATGAAAATGGGACAGCTTGTGTTTTCATATAGCAGGAAATCCAAAGGAGACCTAGCATGTGATAGGGGCATCTTTGGTTGTAAAGCATGGTGAATTATCTTCTGATGATCTGAGAAAAAGCTTAGTTGTCTATTAAAGTTGTCTATTAATACATACCATGTTCCTCCTCTAAAATAAATTCCTCTTGATCTAACAAGTACTAGTCAATTATTTTAAATTGATATAAGAACACTTGACAAACCATCATGTAACTTGATAAACCACTGGACTGAATATTCATCACAGAGTTCAAATGAAAGTATTTTTTGTTCCATTGTTGGATACTTTAGCTGAGAAACAATAGCATTTAATCTGTCAGAAAGATTATAAAAGGGGCCAATATCCAAAGCAAAGTCCTATTCCAAGCAGTGGATTGAGAAAGATATCAAGTGCATTTGAAGAAACAAACATACCTTTGGAAGATAGGCAATCTTTGAGTTAATGCCAACAAGATTCTGTTCTTGTTTTTGAAAGTCCAAGAGAATGTCTCCAACAGTGTACTGATCATCTATCAAAAGTTGCACTGGGACTTCAGTATGCCCTGGGCAAAAATACTTGAGAAGTTTGTGGAACATCTAATGTGAAGTGATAGTGTGAGGTGTAGTGGCAGTTAAAGTGACAGATATACTAATAGGGGTTCAAGCTAAGTGAATAGCTCCTCAGCTTGTATAACATAATCACTTTCTGTATATGGGGAGATTTGTCATACCAATTTGAGTTACACAGCAGCCCCTGTGTCACAAGATAACCAGGAAATTTTTTGCCAAGGTTGTGCACCATATGGCAACAGAGTGGCCATAGGTAGCTTTATCTGCAAAGCAGTCAAATAATGTTACATTTGGTAGCCATCTGTGTTAAAATATACGCTCCTGGAAATTAAGACTTCCGTTGCTTCCACACCTCTGGAAATAGTCATTCCGAAATTCCCACACCTTTGGAAACTCCGGAACTGACCTATGCTCATAAATCTCAACTATATTGTACAATCTATTCCTCCCTGACCTATT